>VMYD01000038.1:812500-1194278 GCA_007663325.1 Eucalyptus pauciflora | reverse complement strand
TTTAATAAATTAAACCAAATGAGATATAAGTAACTTAAAGCCAACAATTCTAGCAAATGAAAACAATTGACGATATAAAGGATTAGGGATAGAGAATCAAAACTCCAGATTTATAGTGGTTCGGCTTAGATCAAGCCTACGTCCACTCTCCCGCACGGACAGCCCTTCTGGCTGGATTTCACTAAGAATCAATAAGAGTGATTACAGTCTTACGCTCTTGAGTCCACATTGTAGATTACTCTACTACACTTCCTCAAGGTCTACAATATGATCTCTCTTTTGATTACATGTAACGCTCAAAGAATGATATCGCAAAATAGTAAAGGAGATTTCAGACTTTGGAATTCTTCTATCCGCACCCTTCAACAACTAGAGCATCTCTTATATACTTCTTCATGCCTTCAATACCGTTGGCACCTTCCAAAGAAGTTCTTCCAATCAACCCGTTGGACGGAATCAATTAGAGAGATCTCGAGCTCTTTAAGGTAAGTGTTGATAGCTCATCAATCATGCTCGCCCATACAATCAGGATCTCGGTTTCCATAAGTAGATCCTTCCAAATATAAGTTGCGAAATCCTTAGAGAATCTAAACATATTCCATATGTAAGTAAGATCGTTTAGTGCTGAATCCAGTAGAAAGATATCCACTAGTCGTTAGAATAAAGATCTTATAAGATCAGAATAAACGTCGTCCTGGAAACTGTCCATGTGAGTAGACTTTGACAAATAAGTCTTGAGTCTTGCTAGCTTCAGACTTTGATCTTCAGACTTTGTCAATAGAGTCTGTAAGTCCTCAGACTAGACTGATAAAAATGTTTTGTCAACTTCAAAATACTTTAAGAGATTTCATCCAACAATCTCCCCCTTTTTGATGGTGACAAAACTTTCCTGCAAATTTGAATATTATCGCTCTGCAATACAACTTTTAAGCAAGCATCATAAAAGATTAAATAAGATAGTAGAAGTTTTCATGTACACAGACTTTCCCTGTACACAGATCTGCATTCACCAAAACCTCATTAGTCATAAACAGACAGTATTATCTAATTTACGAAGCTTAAAGTATTGCCATAGTGAGCACACATTCAAAAAATGCACACGTTTAAAAACTCAAGTCAAAGTCAAGATAGCAGAAAAAATATAAAAAGATAAGATTTGGTTTGGTTTGGTTTTGAGAATCGAAAATCTGCAAAGTCTTCTCCCCCTTTTTGTCAACATTAAAAAATCAAGGAGCTCGAGGAATGCGAACAAGTTGAAAGTCTTCCATAGACTTGACAGTGTCTTCCAACTTCCTCAAATCTTCCTGTACTTGGGTGAGAGTAGTGCCCTTTGCAGTATCTTGAATCTGACGCTGAACATCTTTAAGCTGATCATGCAAAGTGATGAAAATTGCATGATTTTCATTCTGCAAGGTCTGAAATTCATATCCCATGGCATAAATTTGACCTTTTAGTTCCAAGATGATCTCAAGCAGCCTTTGAAAATCTCCAGAGTTGTCAGTCTGAGTGCTTGTTTCAGCTCGGTCTGATGGTGGAGTCAAGCCAGTATGAATGTCAGCAGGAAGTTTAGTGTGTGGAGATGATGCCTCTCCTTCAGGAAACTGTGCAGCATGAATATCCTCAGCATCAGGAGGTGATCGACTAACACCTGTGCATCATCTTCTCTAAAAGTCAGAAGAAGAGGTGTGTGTTCTCTTTCTTTATCTCCCCATGTTTCCATGTCTTCTGGAGGAGAAAAGAACTCTTCTTTCTGAGGAGTGTCCTCAGTGACAGGCTGTTGTAGATTCTCCTTTTCTGCTGGAGAATCTGTTCGTTCTGGTTCATCTGCTTGTTCTTCTTTTCCTTCTTCCTCTTCCTCTCTTTCTTCCTCTGTCTTCTCTTCTTCTTTTTCTTCCTCTTTCTCTTCTTCTTTCTCTTCCTCTTTTTCTTTCTCTTCCTCTTTTTCTTTCTCTTTCTCTGCAACTTGATGTTCTGGAATAGTTGGAATAGATGCAGCAAATTGAGAAATAAGAGTAGAGATGGGTATAGCATCCTCATCATCTTCATCTTCCAGGATGATTGCCCTTCTCTTCTTGGTAGAACTAACCACAGGTTCCTTCCCTTTCCTTTTGGCCGCTGATGAGTCTGGTCTGAGCTTGATAGGAGTCTTTTCCTTGAATTGCTCCACCTTCTTGCTAAGCTCTTTCAGACGCATCTTGGTAATCATCCTCAGCCCGATGACCATTTTATCAATAGTCTTTACTGTGAGAATATGAGGAGGTTGAATGTTCAGATGTCTGAAGAGACGAGTAATGAGAGCAGCATAAGGAAGTTTTCCTTTGTCCTTTGCCATGCATCTGTACATGTGAAATATGATTGTATGCGGCAAAGAGAAGTTTAGACCAGTCTCGATGGCAAACATCAACTTAGCTTCAGAAATTGATACATCTGTCTTGGATGTCGATTTGGGTCTCAGACAGTTGATCACAATCTTGTGCAGCAAAGTATTTGTTGCATTCATTCTGGAGTAGGAGAGTCGACCTTCTGCAATTATGTCCCTTGCTAGTTCAAGAGTAGCATGCTTACAGACACACTGATGGATTGGAAAGCCCCTATTTCCACACCAAGCACATCAGCCAAAATGTCCTTATCAACGACATACTCTTTATCCCTCACGCTAAAAGTAAAGCTGTTTGCATCAATGAAACTGAGATTGGAGTAGAAGTACGCCGTTAATTCAGAGTGTGCCATGTCACAGTCAGTACAGAACTGATAAAGTTGGAGTTTTTCAAATTTCTCTCGCAGATTTATGCTCAATAAGTCCAGAAAATCGAAATCCACAATCCGTGGGTTCATCACCCCACGCTTCAGCAATTTTTCATATTTCTTTCTGTGTTCGTCTGAGCGGAACAGTTCATCCTTCTTCCCTCAAAGGTTCGCAGCCACACCCATCCATGGTTTAAAGTGTATGAACATCTTTTCATCATCATCCTTCCCCTCAGGCTGATTCATACTACCAAACCTAGGGTCACTAGGGAAATTTGCAAATGCTTTTGCAGCCGTTCCCTCAGGCACAACTCCAGACCTTTCCATGACAGTAAGAAAGTGCGTCTCGTTTCTATAACCCTTCTCTTTCAGAAACTCATCCACGAAAGTTATAGCAGAACCACCTTCCTTTAATACAGAGTAAAGCTTGTAAACAAAGGCAGGCTTAAGAGTTCTTACTGGTTCGATATCTTCATAAACCGTTTCTACATCTTGAGGGCCATGCCCTTGCGGTCTAGTTGGGGATGACCGCTGTTGAGATCGTTGAGGAGTTTGCTCAGTAGGAAAGCCGCTTTCTTCAGTGAGATCAAAGTGCGTAGGCCCCTCACCAGATCCATGTGGTCCCCCGTTTGCTATTCTGGATGACTTCCTTTGATACGACATTGTGCTTTCTTTGGAGAAACTTTCTCACTTGTGTCGCAAGAAAGTTGAGAATTTTAAAACGAAGAAGTTTTGGAGAGAAAAAATACAGAGCATTGAAAAGCTTTTGATCTAGGGTTTCTGGGTAAAGTGAAAACGAATGAGAAGACGTGTATAAAAGATAACAGGTACGGGGGATAAACCAAGCGTCGTATATTTTGGAAATCTTAAAATTTCATTTTTGAAAAATAACTGCCTTAATAAATCGATAACCACTCTCTTTAAATATAACCGCCTTAAAATAAACAGATAATCTTACCTTATCAGTAAGACAGTTTAAGTAAATGAACTTACAGTCGTGTCGATTCGTATTCTCAGTCTTTAACCTTTGAGTCTGATGCTCTGTCAGACTTTAGTTACTGAGTTTGAGCTTCAGCATTCTTCAAGAGATAAAATATTGAGTCTTGAGCGAATAGACTCAAACAAACTTTTCTCAAGTGGCTTTGTGAAGATGTCTGCCAGTTGATTCTTTGAGTCTATGAACTGTATCAAGACCTCTTTGTTCTGAACATGATCTCTTATAAAGTGATGTCGAATCTCAATATGTTTTGCTCTTGAATGTAGGATAGGATTCTTTGTAAGATTGATTGCACTGGTGTTGTCACATCTTATTTCTGTGCAAGAGTCTTCAATGCCAAAGTCTTGCAGTTGTTGTTTTATCCACAATATTTGAGAACAACAACTTCCAAGGGCTACGTATTCTGCTTCAGCCGTTGAAAGAGCCACAGTACTTTGTTTCCTTGAAAACCAAGATACTGTCCTGTTTCCAAGCAATTGACAAGTACCTGAAGTGCTTTTTCTTTCAACTCTACACCCTGCAAGATCTGCGTCTGAATAGCCAAGAAGTGTAAAGTCTCCTTCTTTGGGATACCAAAGACCAATCTTAGCAGTAGTAGCAACATATTTAATAATACGTTTAACAGCACTTAAGTGAGATTCTCTAGGATCAGATTGAAACCTAGCACATATGCAAACACTAAATAATATGTCAGGTCTGGATGCAGTAAGATAAAGAAGTGAACCAATGATACTCCTGTATAACTTTTGGTCAATTTTCTTCCCTGCTTCATCTTTGTCTATCTTCAAGGAACTTGACATCGGTATGTCAGTCTTTTTGCAATTTTCCAGACCGGACTTTTTAACAAGTTCTTTTGCATATTTCTCTTGATAAATGAATATTCCCTCCTTTAGTTGTTTGACTTGTAGACCAAGGAAAAATGATAGTTCACCCATCATGCTCATCTCGAATTCATCCTGCATAGGCTTAGAAAATTTCTTGCACAAAGTCTCATTAGATGATCCAAATATGATGTCATCAACATAAATCTGAACAAGTAGAAAGCTTTTACCTTCCTTTTTTAATGAATAAAGTAGTGTCTACCTTTCCTTTAGAAAAGCCACTATGAATTAAGAAATTACTTAGCTTTTCATACCAAGCTCGAGGAGCTTGTTTCAATCCATATAAAGCTTTCTTCAGTCTGAACACAGAGTCTGGTTTATTTGAATCTTCAAATCCAGGAGGTTATTCCACATAGACTTCTTCTTGAATAAATCCATTCAGGAATGCGCTTTTGACATCCATTTGAAACAACCTAAAATTCTTATAGCAAGCAAAAGCAAGTAGTAATCTGATTGCTTCTAACCTTGCTACTGGAGCGTAAGTTTCATCATAGTCTATCCCTTCTTCTTGCGTGTATCCTTTAGCCACGAGTCTTGCTTTGTTTCTTGTTACTTTGCCTTTTTCGTCGACTTTGTTCCTGAAAACCCATTTAACTCCAATAACTGATTTACCTTTTGGTTTGGGAGTCAATTCCCATACGTCGTTAATACTGAATTGTCTGAGCTCTTCTTGCATTGCTTCAATCCAGCTTTCATCAGCTAAAGCTTCTTCAATATTTTTGGGTTCTATTTCAGACATAAGAGCAACAGCACTAGACTCTTCTCGCATTTTGGATCTTGTTCGAATTCCCTCATTAATGTTCCCAATAATGAGTTCTTCAGGATGACTAGACTTGTGCTTCCAGTTACTGGTCAGTCTGATAGATTGTTGATCTTCTTCTTGAGTAGATTCTTCATCAGTAGCTTGTTGTACTGATTTCGATTTAGTAACTGCTTCAGTGGAGTTAGATCTAGCAATGTCTGGAGTAGATTCTGAATCTTCAGTCTGTATCTGCTGAACTTGTGGAGAGTCTTGAAATTTGACATTCATTGATTCTTCCACAGTCTGAGTCTTTTTGTTGAACACTCTAAAAGCTTTGCTTGTAGTTGAGTATCCAAGAAAGAATCCTTCATCTGATTTTTCTTCAAACTTACCAACACGATCATTTGCATTCTTTAGAATAAAACATTTGCAACCAAATATTTGAAAATAAGAAACTATTGGTTTGTTCCCTTTAAAAAATTCATAAGGAGTTTTCTCAAGAATTGGCCTTAAAAACACTCGGTTTATAATATAGCAAGCAGTTGAAACAGCCTCTGCCCAAAACCTTGAAGAAATTTGATTTCCAATTAAAAGTGTTCTTGCCATTTCTTGTAAAGACCTATTCTTCCTTTCCACAACCACATTCTGTTCTAGTGTGTATGGAGAGGAGAATTTGTGTTGAAAACCAAATTCATCACAAAATTTAGCAAAGTCTTGATTTTCAAACTCACCTCCATAGTCTGTACGAATGCTTGAGATAGTGTGACATTTCTCATTCTGCACCTTTTTAGCAAATTTTGAAAAGAGAGAGAAAGTCTCTGACTTACTTGTAAGAAAGTAGACCCAAGTGAATCGTGAATAGTCATCCACTATTACCAGACAGAACCTTTTACCACCAATGCTTTTCGATCTGGTAGGTCCAAACAAATCCATATGCAGAAGCTGCAATACATGATTAGTGGAAACTTTATTTATTGATTTGTAAGAGTTTCTAACCTGTTTACCCAGTACGCATGGTGTACATAGATCAGACTTTGAATAATTCAGAATAGGCAATCCTCGAACAAGTTTCTTTGTAGAGATCTTGTTGATTTGCTTCATATTGATATGGCCTAGCTTTTTGTGCCATAGATTTGCTTCATCTTGTACTGATATTAAGCACTGTGATCTTTCTTGATTCACATCTAGAAGATAGATATTTCCATGTCTTCGACCAGTAAAAGATTGAGTAAAGTCTTTACTGATTCCTGAGCACGTTTCTTCCTGAAAGTTGATCTTAAAACCAGATCACACAACTGACTTATGCTAAGCAGATTGTAATTTAATCCTTCAACTAAGGAAACATTATTGATAGACAAACTTCCAATCTTCACTGTTCCTCGACCAGTAATCCTTCCTTTGTTGTTACCACCAAATGAAACTTTTCCTCCGTCTATCTGGATAAGTTTTATGAAGCAGCTTGAGTCTCCTGTCATATGTCTTGAGCAGCCACTATCAAGATAACATTTTATCTTCTTTTTGATAGTAACCTGCAATTAACAGAAATCAAGCTCTTTTTGGTACCCATACCATCTTGGGTCCAGAAGTGTTAGAACAATAGACAGTCTTAGCCCAGCTCTTTTTAACAGGTCTCCAAACCAAAGGACATTCTTTCTCAAAGTGTTCTAAGCTTCTACACTTAGAACATCTCAGAGCATTTCTACCAACAGGTTTTACAAAAACTTTCTGGAAATGATTCTTGTAAACAATTCTAGCTGGTCTTTGTTTAATTCTTTCTTTTACCTTTGGAAAATCAATCAGTGGAATAGTTTCAGAAGTCATACCAAGACCTAACTTATCAAAATATGGTCTTTGTATCGAAAGAATCTTATCCAGCTTTTCAGAACCATTTGAAAATCTTTTTGATATGTTAGTGATATCATTTTTCAAAAGATTATTTTCATTTGAAATACTGTCTGAGTTTTCTTTCACAACAGCAAAATCTTTTTCCAGTTTTTCAAACTTTTCTTTCATAAGTTCCTATTGTTTCAATGTACAATTTTCCATTTTCAATTCGGAGATCCTCTTAAGAAAGGTTTTCAGACTAAGACAAAGTTCATCAATATATTTAGAAACTTTAACAGGAATTTTCAAGTTACTAACCTCGAGTTCGCTGTCTGAGTCTGTGTCTGAATCAATGTCTGAGTCTGAGTCTGATTTTGCCATTAAACAGATATTGGCATAATCATCGTCATTATCTTCACATTCAGTATCACTCCAAGTCTCTGCTTTGAGTGCCTTCCTGTTTTTCTCAGTCTTCCCTTTTCTCTTCTTTAACAGAGGACAGTTGGGTCTGATGTGTCCCTTTTTCTTGCATTCAAAGCAAGTCACTTCTTTATTAGTATCATCTTCCTCTGTTGACCTGTTTTGAAACCTTTGAGAATTTTGTTTCTTCCAATTGAATTTCCTTCCTTTTCTGTTCAACTTTCTGAATCTCTTTATCATAAGTGCCAATTCTTCATCATCTAGATCTTCTTCAGAGTCTGTAACATCAGAATAGTCATTAGACTTTAAGGCAATAGATTTCTTACCTTTTGAGTCTTCCTCTTCGTTGGTCTGTTCTACTTCATAGGATTGAAGAGTCCCAACCAATTCGTCTACAGAAAGTGGAGCAATCCTCTGTGTCTCTCTTATTGAGGTTTTTATATAATTCCAGTCTTTTGAGAGTCCTCGAAGGAGTTTGTTGACCTTCATATGTCCTGAGATTGGATGTCCCTAATATTCAAGACCATTCACAATTTCAGTAAAGCGACTAAACATGTCAGTTATTGATTCTCCTGATCTCATCTTAAAGACTTCATATTGTCCCAAGAGAATGTTGATCCTTGTTTCTTTCACACGATCAGTTCCTTCATAGGTTATGTGAAGCCTATCCCATACTTCTTTTGATGTATCACAAGAAGATATTATGTTATATTCAGTAGGGGATAAAGCACAATATAAAGAGTAAATAGCTTTGGCGTCAAGAGTCTGTCCCTTGGTGATTTCTTCTTGAGTCAAAAGAGTAGGAACAGCAGGTTCTTTTCCTCTCTCTTATTCCAATGCAGCAGCAGGAATGATTCCTTTATCAACCACTTCCCATTACAAATGATCTTTCGATCTTAGGAATGCCTTCATCTTATTCTTCCATATGCTGTAATCTTTTCCATCAAAGTATGGAGGTCTGGTATTGCTTTGACCTTCAACCAACCCTGTAGGCAACATACTAGCCATAGATATTTTACTTAGAAGTAAAGACTGTGGCATCCTAGAAATTAAGGGCATGTCCTAAGGTGCCCTAGAGCTTTTTAATAGGTAATGAATTTACCTATTTGTTTGTGTTTTAGCCTTAATTCTTTCTTAAGGCTTTGTGCTTTGTGCTTTGTGCTTTGCGCCTTGTTTGTTTCTAATTTAAATTAAGCTATAAGGTAATTATTAAAGATAAAATTTTGTGTTGCCATGCTTGTTATAGATTGTTTGTTATAGATTTAATGTTATGATTTTTAATTAGGTGAAATTAATTGTTTGTTTTAATTAATTTAGAGAAGGGAATTGGATTGGGCCTTAAGCCCAATTAGCATGGACTTAGGCCCATGGTTGGAAGGCCTAAGGGTGGGCCATGAGGGCCAAGCCCATAAGGCCCAATAGGCCTTGTGCCGTGCGAAGGAAGGAGGGGGAGGGTTTGCATGCCTCTCCCCAAGTGTCCTAGTGTGTATGCCACTTGGCATACATGCTTAGGGTCTTCTTAGAAATGATTAGGGGAGAAGAAGAAAAGAGAAAAGAAAGGGAGAGGAAGAGAGAGAGAGTGTCGTGCGAGAGGGAGAGAGGGAAAGAGAGAAAGAGAGAAAGAGAGAAAGGAGAAGGAGGAGGGGCTTGCCGCGCGAGAAGGAAGGGGGGGGGGGGAGAACCGCCGTCCGACCGCCGCACGCCGCCGTCCACCGCCGTTCGTCGCTGTTTTTCTTGGCTAGAGGCAAGTTAGGATTCATCTTCTCTCTTTGCATGTGTGTTTTGTGTGGATGTTTGATTTGTTTGGGTGTTTAGAAGCTAGAAAACCGAAGCTAGGATGCTTGGTTGTTGAAAATGCATGCTGTTTTCGCATGATCCAGTGAAGTCAGAAACTTGTGAGGGCTTGCATGTGTGCTTGGAGTTCGATTTTGGCTTGGATCTCTTCATGGAAGTTGTAGCTAACACCTTGAAATATAACATACTGAAATTTCGTGAAAAATGATGGAGATTTAAGGGGTCAAAGCCTCATGTTTCGGAGACCCTAGATCTGGAGTTTGTTTTCTGACCTTGTGGTGAATTTATGGTTTGCATGTTGGTTTTTACTAAGAATATCTCTTTGACTTCTTCATGAAACTTGTATATCACATCTTAAATATGAAAATACTCAAATTTGAAGTAAAATGAACAAGTTTAGGCTAGGAAACCAACCTGGTTTTGAAGAAGATGAAACTGGAGTCGTGAGGTGTGACACCCGAGACTTCGTGGTACCTTTTGGAGGTTTACCTTTGGTTTTTTGGCCTAAGTTCCTTCATTAAAGTTGTAGAGGATCCTTAGGAGTATAACATATCCAAATTTCATAGAAAACGAAGAAGTGTAGGTAGGTCGAACCTCCATATTTCGGACATAGTGCCCTGTGAATTTCGGTAACTTAACCAGAAGCTTCGTGGATCTGTAATAATTTACCTATAATGATTTTGGCTTAGGTTCCTTCATGAAAAGTCTAGTTTAATGTCTTAAATATAACCTGGTAAACTTTCATAATTTTCTGAGGTCATTTGGGTATTTTAATTTAATTACCAAGAAAACTGTGCGTTCTGCCCTTGTCCGAAAATGTATACGAAATTGTGAAAATGTTGTTTTTGTGCAGAAATTTGATTGGCTATGCTTTTCTGTGGTAAAATCACTGTTTTATGGCATTACAATATTATGCGTTTGATTTCATGAATTAGTGATTTTTGTGATTTATTAATTGATTATTTAATTAATTAATTGCAAGGTATAAATTAAATTAGAATTTAAATAAATTCTAAATGCAATTGGCAAGTACATTGTTTTGAGTGGCATGTGGACCTAATTGCTATGGGGGATGCATCTATTACATGTATGTGAAATTATTTGATGATACATGTATAAGAAAGATGATCTTGTCTTGCCATTGCATCATGTGCATGATGAATTGAGACCTAAATTGGCAAACATGTGTAATGTTAAATGGGAAAGTTGTTCGTGGCGGATGATTATGCCCTGAAGTGTCAGGATGCCTGGAATGAGATGGGTGCCGAATGCCCGGAATTGTATAGAGATACATGACCGGATGTCCCTGGGAGTGTCAGGATGCCTGGAATGAGATGGGTGCTGGAAGCCTCGGAGGTCTTTGCCCGAGGGGATACCTCGTGATTCCAGTTGGGATGCAAGATGCCTGGAGCGTTGGGGGTGCCGGATGCCTGGTGGCCATGATTGGCATAATTCCAGAGGTTCTTCTCGTGAGACCCGAATGAGGGTGCGAGTGTAAAGTATGGGATGGATGATCCCGGGAAAGGGTGATGTGTTGATCAATTGAGAACTAAAGTGGAAATTAAATCATGCATATATGTGATGCGATGTGATGATGGTATGATGATGACATGCATGTTTACTATGATATGATGATGACATGCATGTTTACTATGATATGATGATGACATGCATGTGTACTATGGTAAGATGATGACATGTATGTGTACTAAGATGATCATTTGTGATGATGAGGTATGATGGCACGTACATGGCTTCGAGGTAAGTACATTACAATGTATGAATGACATGTGTATTGGAACTGATGTATTGTTTGATGCATTGAGTGATGATTGGATCTCTTTACTTGTTGAGTGGTTGTACTCACCCCTTTGGGGACCAACATTTCAGATTAGTGCGATGCCTATCCCCGTCGTTGCACGGGGAGTGTTCTATGGACTTCCATCTGATGTGGAGGTTGTGGTGACCGAGATAGATTGTCCCACCCTGCCGGGACTGACCTTTTTGCGTGTTCGCGCGATCGTATCATATGACGTGGGCTTATCTGGAGGCCCAGTCATCCAGGAGTACGTCTCCGTCCATATCCGTCGCGATGGTGTTTCGATGGGGATGCTGCCACCTCCACCGCCTGATGCACCGGGTTGGGTGTGATGGCCTGCGCGCGTGGAGTGGGGGTTAGCAACTTTTTGGATTGGCCGCCACGAGTAGTCTGAAGGGAGGTCGTTACACGTTGCATTTCTTTGAGGGTCGTGTGTCTTTTTGAGGTTGAAGGCCGAGCATTAGATGAGTCTTGGCTTAACCTTTTGTACCGACCCGTGTAGCCCTTCGTAATTATATATGTAAATAAAAGTGGTTCGGCCTCGTGCTTTCATTAAATCAAAGATAGTTGGTGTGTATTGTGTTGTCGTGAGGGAAGCGAAGTGTTGGTGAGACTCGCCTCTTAATTTCCGCTGAGCTGCGCAAAATCCTTAAAACCTTTTTAAAGGAAAAGAAAAGAAAGAAATTTTTTTACGCCTAAGCGTTGGCTTGAATCTTTCTTTCTTCGGTGTTATTTGTTATTCGTATTTATTTTCTGTGGCAACCCTACCGGGTGTTGGGGCTGCCACAAAGACACTTCTTATAAACAAGTACACAAGCTCTGATACCAATTGTTAGGACTAGAATTAGCACCTAGAGGGGGGTGAATAGGTGTTTAAAGCGATTTTAATAAATTAAACCGAATGAGATATAAGTAACTTAAAACCAACAATTGCAGCAAATGAAAACAGTTGATGATATAAAGGATTAGGGATAGAGAATCAAAACTCCAGATTTATAGTGGTTCGGCTTAGATCAAGCCTACGTCCACTCTCCCGCACGGACAGCCCTTCTGGCTGGATTTCACTAAGAATCAAAAAGAGTGATTACAGTCTCACGCTCTTGAGTCCACAGTGTAAATTACTCTACTACACTTCCTCAAGGTCTTACTACAATATGATCTCTCTTTTGATTACATGTAACGCTCAAAGAATGATATCGCAAAATAGAAAAAGGAGATTCAGACTTTGGAATTCTTCTATCCGCACCCTTCAACAACTAGAGCATCTCTCTTATATACTTCTTCATGCCTTCAATACCGTTGGCACCTTCCAAAGAAGTTCTTCCAATCAACCCGTTGGACAGAATCAATTAGAGAGATCTCGAGCTCTTTAAGGTAAGTGTTGATAGCCCATCAATCTTGCTCGCCCATACAATCAGGATCTCGGTTTCCATAAGTAGATCCTTCCAAATATAAGTTGCGAAATCCTTAGAGAATCCAAACATATTCCATATGTAAGTAAGATCGTTTAGTGCTGAATCCAGTAGAAAGATATCCACTAGTCGTTAGAATAAAAATCTTATAAGATCAGAATAAACGTCGTCCTGAAAACTGTCCATGTGAGTAGACTTTGACAAATAAGTCTTGAGTCTTGCTAGCTTCAGACTTTGATCTTCAGACTTTGTCAATAGAGTCTGTAAGTCCTCAGACTAGACTGATAAAAATGTTTTGTCAATTTCAAAATACTTTAAGAGATTTCATCCAACAGATTCAGACTTTGGAATTCTTCTATTCGGCACCCTTCAACAATTGGAGCATCTCTCTTATATACTTCTCCATGCCTTCAATACCGTTGGCACCTTCCAAAGAAGTTCTTCCAATCAACCCGTTGGACAGAATCAATTAGAGAGATCTCGAGCTCTTTAAGGTAAGTGTTGATAGCCCATCAATCTTGCTCGCCCATACAATCAGGATCTTGGTTTCCATAAGTAGATCCTTCCAAATATAAGTTGCGAAATCTTTAGAGAATCTATACATATTCGATTACGAAAGTAAGATCTTCTAGTGCTGAATCCAGTAGAAAGATATTCTCTAGCCGTTAGAATAAAGATCATATAAGATTAGAATAAAAGTCGGTCTGGAGACTGTCCATGAGAGTAGACTTTGAAACATGAGTCTTACTAGCTTCAGACTTTGATCTTCAGACTTTGTCAATAGAGTCTGTAAGTCTTCAGACTAGACTGAGGAAAATGTTTTGTCAACTTCAAAATACTTTAAGAGAATTTATCCAACAAATGTTCCTCAATTCTTTCTTGCATTATCTTCACAATAAACCCAATTTTGAAACTCCAAATTTCTGCCCCTTTTTAAATCCGAATTTCCCATTTTAAACTTCCAATTTCTTCGACGAATTCCCAAATTCGGCATCCAATTTTGGTGTAGAAAAAGTCTACATAATTTCTATAGGTCCCCTTCGCCTCATAGCTCAGTTTGAAAGTCGGAAATCACCACAATTTGGCCGATCTAAATTTCTATTGATTTTCCGCGGTGTCCGAAACGTTTTTCCGTAAAAAATCTCGGAATCTCCGAAAAATCTTCTGAGACTGAGTCGACACTCACTCCTAGAATTTATTGTGACATGGTCGAAACTTCAATTTCTGAAATCGGACTCGAATTGGCGGTTAATTTCAATTCGACGCGTTTTTAGCGTGACCTAGGCTACCGGGTAACTTTTAGATATTTTTAAGTGTAATTGACTCGTGGTCAATTTTCTTCGAGCTACTATGAACCCACTCAACTCATTGGCGACTTTCGGTTGTCGTGAAAATCCCAATGATTCAAATACGAACACAGGGTACCAAAACAATAAGAAAATCAGTCTAGAGTCGGTCGACGAGAATTTTCTAATTTAGTGGTGTCACCCACGATTAGCCACACATCTCAATTGATCCAATCTATCTCTAATTTCAAATCGATTTTTAACTGTGCCGTAATGACCCCTAAAGATGGACATGGTCGAGAAGCCGATTCCTGGTCGAATTCTCAAGTCTATTGCTTTAAAATTCCTAATAATTTCCCCAGATGGTCTAGTTATCTCAAGAATGATCAATTCTGAGAATAGCCCTATAAACACGTCAATGAAACGCCCGATTCAATCAGAAGAAAACAGAATTGAAAATTTGGGATGTCACAAAAGAAGTCTGGGATAGGCTGCACATTACCTATGAAGGAACTGATCGAGTGAAAGAGACAAGGATTAATAGTCTTTTGGGACAATATGAAGTTTTCAAGATGAGATCAGGAGAATAAATAACTGACATGTTTAGCCATTTTACTGAAATTTGAATGGTCTAGAATATCAGGGACATCCAATCTCAGGACATATGAAGGTCAACAAACTGCTGCGTGGACTCTCTAAGGACTAGAATTATATAAAGACTTCAATAAGGGAAACACAAAGGATTGCACCACTCTCTGTAGACGAATTGATTGGAACTCTTCAGTCTTACGAAGTAGAGCACACCAACGAAGAAGAAGATTCAAAAGGTAAGAAGTCTATTGCCTTAAAGTCTAATGACTATTCTGATGCTACAGACTCTGAAGAAGATCTAGATGATGAAGAACTGGCACTCATGATAAAGAGATTCAGAAAGCTTAACAGAAAGGGAATAAAATTCAATTGGAAGAAACAAAGCTCACAAAGGTTTCACAACAAATCAACCGAGGAAGATGATTCCAACAAAGAAGTGACTTGCTTTGAATGCAAGAAAAAGGGACACATCAGACCCAACTGTCCTCTATTAAGGAAAAGGAAAGGAAAGGCTGAGAAATACAGAAAGGCACTCAAAGCAGAGACATTGAGTGATATTGAATGTGAGAAAAGTGATGATGATTATGCTAATGTTTGTTTAATGGCAAAATTTGATTCAAACTCGGACCTTGAGACAGATACAAACTCAGACAGTGAGCTTGAGGTAAGTAATCTAAAAATTCCTGTCAAAGTTTCGAGATATATTGATGAACTATGTCTTGGTCTCAAAACCTCTCTTAAGAGGATCTCCGAATTAAAAAGGGAGAATTCTACATTGAAGCAACAGAAGAAATTTTGGAAAGAAAAGTTTGAAAAGTTAGATAAGAACTTTACTATCTTGAAAGAAAACTCAGACTCTGTTTCCAAAGAAAATACTCATTTGAAAAATGATATTTCAAACATATCAAAAAGGTTTTCAAATGGTTCTGAAAAATTGGATAAGATTCTTTCGATACAAAAACCCTACTTTGACAAATTAGGTCTCGATATGACTTCTAAAACTATTCCACTAATTAATTTCCCAAAAGTGAAGAAAAGAATCAAACAAAAAGGTCACACTATTTCAAGCATTCATACAGACCATAGAGGTGAGTTTGAAAATCAAGACTTTTCTAAATTTTGTGATGAATCTGGTTTTCAGCATAAATTCTCCTCTCCATATACACCAGAACAGAATGGAGTTGTGAAAATGAAGAATAGATCTTTACAAGAAATGGCAATGACACTTTTAATTGAAAGTAATATTTCTTCACGGTTTTGGGCTGAAGCTGTTTCCACTGCTTGCTATATTATTAACAAAGTATTTTTAAGGCCAATCCTTGAGAAAACACCTTATGAAAATTTTAAAGGTAAGAAACCAATTGTTTCATATTTTCAAGTATTTGGTTGTAAATACTTTATCCTGAAAAATGCAAATGATTGAGTTGGTAACTTTGAAGAAAAATCGGATGAATGACTCTTTCTTGGTTACTCAACTGCAAGCAAAGCCTACAAAGTATTCAACAAGAAGACTCAGACTGTGGAAGAATCAATGAATGTCAAATTTCAAGACTCTCCACAAATTCAGCCAAATCAGACTGAAGAATCAGAATATGCTCCAGACTCCAGAAGGTCTACCTCCCTTGAAGCAGTTCAAAATTCAGAAGCAGTACAACAAGTTGTTGATGAAGAATCAACTCAAGAAAAAGATCAACAACCTATCAGACTGTCCAGTAACTGGAAGCACAAGTCTAGTCATCCTGAAGAACTCATTATTGGAAACGTTAATGAGGGAATTCGAACAAGATCCAAAAGGCAAGAAGAGTCTAGTGTTGTGGCGCTTATTTCTAAAATAGAACCAAAAAATATAGAAGCCTTAGCTGATTAAAGCTGGATTAAAGCAATACAAGAAGAACTCAACCAATTCAGCATTAACAACGTTTGGGAATTAACTCCTAAACCAAAAGGTAAATCTGTTATTGGAGCTAAATGGGTTTTCAGGAACAAAGTCGATGAAAAAGGCAAAGTGACAAGAAACAAAGCAAGACTCGTGGCTAAAGGATACACGCAAGAAGAAGGGATAGACTATGATGAGACTTACGCTCTTGTAGCAAGGTTAGAAGCAATTAGATTATTACTTGCTTTTGCATGCTATAAGAATTTCAGGTTATTCTAAATGGACGTCAAAAGCGCATTCCCGAATGGATTTATTCAATAAGAAGTCTATGTGGAACAACCTCCTGGATTTGAAGATTCAAAGAAACCAGACTCTGTGTTCAGACTGAAGAAGGCTTTATATAGATTAAAACAAGCTCCTCGAGCTTAGTATGAAATGTTAAGTAACTTTTTAATTCAAAGTGGTTTCACTAAAGGAAATGTAGATACTACATTATTTATTAAAAATGAAGGTAAAATTTTTTTACTTGTTCAAATTTATGTTGATGATATTATATTTGGATCATCTAATGAGACTTTGTGCAATAAATTTTCTAAGTCTATGCAGGATGAATTCGAAATGAGCATGATGGGTAAACTATACTTCTTTCTTGTTTTACAAGTGAAACAATTCATCAAGAAAAATATGCAAAAGAACTTGTTAAAAAGTTCGGCTTGGAGAATTGCAAAAAGACTGACATACCAATGTCAAATTCTTCAAAGCTAGACAAAGATGAAGGAGGAAAGAAAGTCGACCAAAAACTATACAGGAGTATCATTGGTTCACTTCTTTATTTTACTGCATCAAGACCTGACATATTATTTAGTGTTTGCATTTGTGCTAGGTTTCAATCGGATCCTAAAGAATCTCATCTAAGTACTGCTAAACGTATCATTAAATATGTTGCAACTACTGCTAAGCTTGGTCTATGGTATCCCAAAGAAGAAGACTTTACTCTTCTTGGATATTCAGACGCAGATCTTGCAGGTTGCAGAGTTGATAGAAAGAGCACTTCTGGCACTTGTCAATTACTCGGTAACAGGACAGTATCTTGGTTTTCAAGGAAGCAAAGTACCGTAGCTCTTTCAACAGCTGAAGTAGAATATGTAGCTCTTGGAAGTTGTTGTTCTCAAATACTTTGGATAAAACAACAACTATGAGACTTTGGTATCGAAGACTCTTGTACTGAGATCAGATGTAACAATACAAGTGCAATCAATCTTACAAAGAATCCAATTCTTCACTCAAGAGCAAAGTATATAGAGATTCGACATCATTTTATTAGAGATCATGTTCAAAATGGTGAAGTCTTGATACAGTTTATTAACTCAAAGAATCAACTGGCGGACATCTTCACAAAGCCACTTGAGAAAAGTTTATTTGAGTCTATTCGTTCAAGACTCAACATTTTATTTCTTGAAGACTGATAAAGCTCAGACTCAGGAACTAAATCTAAAAAGAATCAGACTCAAAAGTTCAGATTAAGAAGACCAAAGGTTGCGACTGTAAGTTATTTCAATTATAGTACTTTTATACGTTTAAACTAACATCTCAAAAAGATAAGACCGCTTGTTAATCTCTAATTCATATTATTAAGGCAGTTATTTTTTTTTTTAAAAAGATGGTTATCCATTTTTAAAAGGCAGTTATTTTGAAAATGCATTTTTATTTTTATTTTTTTGGTGACGTTTCATATACCCCATATCGATTGCCTTTTATAAAGTTCCTCTTCCTCTTCTCTTTTTACCTAAAAACCCTAGAGCACAAATTCTCACTCTCTGAAAGTTTCTTTCGAAAGTTCAACTCTTAAAGCTCCCACATTTCTTGCGATACGAGTGTGAAAATTCTCTCAAAGACAGTGACAATGTCGCATCAAAGAAAGTCATCAAGAATTGCAAGCAGGGGACCACAAGGTTTGCGTGAAGGGCCTACGCACTTCGATCTTACCAAAGAAGGAGACTCTCCAAGTGGACAGGTGCATCAACATTCTCAACCGTGCACTTCCTCTCCTGTTAGATCACATGATCGTGACCCTCAACTTGCAGAGGAAAACATCATCGAGGATGTAAATCCAGTAAGATCTCTTAAGCCAGCATTTACTTACAGGCTTTACTCTGCTCTGAAAGAATGGAGTTTTGCAATGACGTTTATTGATGAGTTTCTAAAAGAAAATGGCTATAAGAATGAGACTCATTTTCTAAGTGTGATGGAACATTCAGGTGTTGTTTCTGTTGGAACAGCGGCAAACACTTTTGCTAACTTTCCAAGTGATCCACGATTTGGTAGTGTAAATCAGCCTGAAGGGAAAGATGATAATGAGAAAATATTCATGCATTTTAAGCCAAGAATGGGTGTGGCTGCAAATCTTCGAGGAAAGAGGGAAGAATTGTTTCGGTTAGAGGAACATAAAAAGGTTTATTCTAAGTTGCTGAAGCGTGGGGTTATGAACCCAAGAACTGTGGACTTTGATTTTTTCGATCTATTAAACATCAATCTGAGAGAGAAGTTTGAGAAACTTCAACTTGATCGATTCTGTATTGAGTTAGAGGCTACTCATTCTGAACTGACCGCATATTTTTACTCAAATCTTAGTTTTCTTGATGCAAACAGTTTTTCATTCAGCGTGAGAGATAAGGAGTATGTGGTTGACGTAGATACTCTTGCTGACGTTATTGGTGTGGAAAGAGGAGCTTTCCAATCTATTTATGTGTCCGTGAGCCATGCAACTATGGAGCTTGCAAAAGATAGAATCGCAGAAGGACGCCTCTCGTATCTGAGGATGAGTGCATCAATCATTCTGCTTCATAAGATTGTGTATTAACTGTCTCAGACCCAAGTCAACATCAAAGATAGATGTCTCCATTTCTGAAGCAAAATTGATGTACGCCATCAAGATCGGTCATAAGTTTTCCTTGCCTCATACCATCATGTTCCACATGTATCGGTCTATCACAAAGGACAATGGCAAACTTCCTTATTTTGCTCTCATCTCTCGTTTATTCAGCCTCCCAACATTCTATGTGTGAGAACCATTGATAAAATGGTAATTGGTTTGAAAATGATTACAAAAATGCGTCTGAAAGAAATCAGCAAGAAGCTAGAGCGCTTCAAGGAGAAAACCCCTGTCAAAGCCAAACAAGACTCATCTGCTGCAAAGAGAAAATGAAAAGATGCCATGACTGGTCCTACCAAGAGAAGGCGAGCTATCATCTTACAAGATGAAGATAATGAGGACGACAATCCTATCTCTGTTTTTGTTTCCCAGCATCTTGTTCCTAAGTCAGCAGAACAAGAACATCAAGTCGGAGGAGAGACTGAGAAAGGGAATCAAGAGAAGGAATCCTTGCAGATAGAAGAAGAAGAAGACACAGCCAAAAACAGACTCACGGAAGCAGACAGAAGAACAACCTACAGAAGAAGGTCGTGGAGGTTCTCCAGCAGAAAAGGAGGCTCAAGAATATCAAGACACTGAAGAAGCATCTCAGCAAGAAGAATACTTCTCTCCACTAAAAGGCACTGAAATAGGGGGAGATGTTCCTAGAGAAAGTATTCATCTTTTAACTTTTCTAAGTGCAACTGTCAGTCGTTCTCCTGCTGGTGCAGAGGATGTCTATGCCTCTCAATTTCCTGAAGAAGACCTTGAGACATCATCTCCAAATGTTGATCTTCCTGCGGATGTTCGATCAACTAGCTTTACTCCATAATCTGACCATGCTAAAGCAAGCACACAGACTGAGAAATCAGGAGACTTTGGGAGATTGCTTGAAATTCTTTTGGAACTTTAAAGGCCAGGTCTATGCATTAGGATGCGAATTTCAGACTCTGCAGAATGAAAATCGTGCCATGTCCATCTCCTTGCAAGATCAAATTCAAAATATTCATCTTCAGATTCAGGAAACTGCCAAAGGCATAGCTTTAGCACAACCGCATGAGGATTTGAAGAAGTTAGAGGACACTGTCAAGTCAATGGGAGATTTTCAGCTCGTGCACATTCCTAGAGCATCTTGACTTTGTCACCTTTTTATGCTAACAGAAAGGAGGATGAGTTTTTGCAGATTTTTAATTTTCAACTTTCATCTTTTGAACTTATTTGGATAATCTTTATTATTTTGATGTGATTGTGATTGTGATTGACTTTATCTTTTGTTTGGATTTTTGGTCTGACTTGAACTTTGGATTGCTTGCTTATTATTGCAGTACTTTAAGCTATGCTATTAATTTAGATAAAGATAACCGATAAATATCTGTACAGGACGAACTTGTTTTTTGTGGATGCAGATCTGTCATTATCTTTATCCTAACCTATTATGAGATATCATTGCTAGCTTAAATGTTGTATTGTAGGGCAGTAGTATCCAAATTTGCAGGAAAGTTTTGTCACATAAAAAAGGGGGAGATTGTTAGAAAAATCCTCTTAAGGTGTTTTGAAGTCGACAAAACATTTCCATCGGTCTAGTCTGAAGACTTGCAGACTCTACTGACAAAGTCTGAAGACCTCCAGACTCAAGTTTCAAAGTCTACTCTCATGAACAGTTTCTAGACCGACGAAGTTAAAAGTTCTATTCTGATTATTTCAAGTATGGTTTTTGACTCCAATGGTTAAGGAATATCTCACGACTAGAATTAGCACTTCAAGATCTTTTATTCGTATTCGAATAATCTAGATTCTCTAGATTCGCAATTTATACTTGGAATGTTCTACTTATGGAAAACCGAGATCCTGATTGTATGGGCGAGCAAGATTGATGGGCTATCGACATTTTCCTTGAGGAGCTCAAGATCTCTCTAAATTGATTATGTCCAACGGGTTGATTGGAAGAACTTCTTTGGAATGTGCCAACGGTAATGAAGGCATGAGGAAGTATTTAAGGGAGACGCTCAAGTTGTTCAAGTGTGCTAGATAGAAGAATTTCAAAATCCGAATCTCTTTGTTATTTTGTGATCTTATTCTTCGAGCTATACTTGTAATCAAAAGAGAGACTGAAGTTTGGTGAGACTTTGAGGAAATGTAGTAGAGTCTCTACACTATGAAATCAAGGGCATGAGACTATAAATTCTCTTTTTGATTCTTAGTGAAATCCAGCCAGTGGACTGTCTGTGCGGGAGAGTGGACGTAGGTTTGGTCTAAGCCGAACCACTATAAATTTGGAGTCTTGATTCTCTATCCCTAATACTTTTACTTTACATTGCTTTCTCATACATCGATTATTGTTTTCAATCTCTTAGTCTGACATCCAATAAAAAGTCTATATATTCTGTTACATTTTATAAAAATAATTTCAATCACCTATTCACCCCCCTCTAGGTGCTCTTACTAGTTCTAACATAACTTAAGTGCAAAACCTAGACAATGACAACGTTGATCAAGAGTATCAAGTAGAATCTAATCTTTCAAGTATTATACATAAAGCTGGTTTCAAAAAGTTGCTCTAGGAGCACGCATGACAAAATTTATGTTTCTCTATTTCTTTATTTTTCTGTTTTCTGGAATGGGTTTGGAATAGAAATCCGTTTAATAACATAATTTCAATTTTCTATTTCTGGAATAGATTTCTATTCCAAAAGTAGATTTAGAGCAAAAATCAAAAGTTAAAATTTTTAGCTTTTCTATTTTTGGAACAAAAGTGAGAAATGAGAATTCTTCTCATCATTCACTTTTGTTCTCGCCCGCTGCCACCCCACTGTCGAGGGGATGTTGAATGCTTGCCCCAAACGCTCGCTAAGCGAGGCCTCTCGCTCGTTGCCGGTCGCCAAAAACCCGCCACCACCTCCCTAGAAATAGAAATTTTATTTTATTCAGTTATCAAACAAATTTCTATTTCAAAAACAAAAATTTTGAATCGTTATCAAACGCATTTCTTAGCTCAAGAATTTATCCAGGGAATAAAAATTGATTTCTAGAACAAAAATGTGGTGATGCGTGCCCTAAATGTCTTTAAATTGCATTCCATTCTCTGTCTCTATGTCATGCTTGTTCAGCTCACTGATGAATCGAGGATGTTAGATAAAACTTATGGGTTTGGTAAGCTCATAAGATGAACAAATATTCACCCAATCGTGCCACACTCTTCTACTTCTACCTCAAGATTTATGAAGTGTTTGGTTATGAAACATTTGTATTTTGTATGGGCAAACTATCAGATACTTCCATTTTAACTTTACTCCCACTGCTAACTTGGCAGCAGCAACATTTATATTTACATCAATAATCCATTTTCTAAAGTCAAACCTTTTCTACTAGATTCTCTAGAATTTGGATCATCAATAGAAAAGGATCGAAAGCCGAATACATAAAGACATCTGAATCTCATTCTATGACAAGATGAAGCTTATCCTTCCTCAAGTTTTCCCACCATCGCAGAGCAAGAACAGCAAATAAAATTTGCTAGCTGTAATTTGTTAGGGGTAGTACGAACACCTAAAGGGGGTGAATAGGTGTTAAAAGAAATTTCTGCAAGACTTAATAAATCAAATCGTCTTTAGAAGATAATAGAATAAAGGTATGAAAGACTACCAGCAATTAAAGAAAGCTACAAATTAAAGTAGAGAGATCAGGGAAAGAGAATAAAAACACAAGGTTTTTAGTGGTTCGGCTTAAACCAAGCCTACGTCCACTCTCCCGCACTGATAGCCCATTGGTTGGATTTCACTATGAATCAAAAGAGCTTTTACAGTCTCACGTTCTCAACTTCACAGCGTAGAAACTCTGCTACACTCTTTCAAAGTCTCACAAATGTTTGTTCTCTCTTTTGAGTACAAGTATGGCCCAACAATTGAAATAGCAAAGAACTAAGAGCTTTAAACTTTGGAATTTTTCTTTCACGCACACACTCGAACAACTTGAAAGTCATCCTTATATACTCATCCATGCCAGTACAAGCGTTGGCACTTTCCAAAGAAGTTGCTCCAATCTACCCGTTAGACGAAATCAATCAAGGAGATCTCGAGTCATTTAAGGAATGTGATGATAGCTCATCAATCCTACTCGCCCATACAATCAGGATCTCAGTTTACATAAGTAAAACCTTCCAAGTATACTTCGCTAATCAAATATCTGATTATCCAAATTGATTCCAATAGGAATAATTGATCTCAAGGTGCTATCTTCAGCCGTAAGATCTTCCATAAACCGTTCGAACCAAATCTTTGAAGATAAACTTGTATCTGGATAAGTCTTCCTTCGTCGGTCTGGAATCTATCAGTGAGGTCAAACTTTGAGCATAAAGTCTAACGGTCTTCAAACTTTGATAGATAAGTCTTGAGTTCTTCATACTATAACACTTGAGTCTACAACCCTTCAGACTTGACTATCATGGAAAGGTTTTGTCATCTTCAAAACAATAAGGAGTCTTCTCTAACATAATTGTCCGGCAAGAAGGGGTACCATCATGTTCGCAGGTACGGGAAAAACACAGCAACTCAACATGAAACTAGTCATTTCTTGCCACTTTCCTAGCTAACCATTGACGCTCATAACCTTCCATTATATGGTTTATCAGGTTTTTAACACAAGAAGCTCGAAATGTCCTCATTTGAAAGAGCACATAGGGTTCGTCAATGGGGTGGTAGGTTCTATTGAATTCTTCTTCTATGCGATGGTGGATTTGTTACAAAATCGCACATTGATTCCAGAAAAATAACGCTCGCAAACAATTCACCAAGCAGAATATAATAATAAACGAATAGAATCAGACGAACATGCCAGAAAATTTATTAACAAAGTTCATCCAAACCTGGGTTATGTCTCCGCGCAGAGGCACTCTGCAAATCCACTAGATTTTGAAAAAAGTTGGAATACGATAATGATCTTCTCTCAAGATCAAGGCACAAAGAGATTGAGAACCCTCGTAAAAAAAAAAAAAAAACTCACTTTTTTCTTTTGTCTTTTTCTTGCCTCTCTATTTTCTTTTTGGCGTATTGACGGCTATCGTCTTGCCATTACTAATATAAAGGTGTAGCTTTTAACCTAAAAGCAAATCTAATAGAAAAGACAAAAAAGATCCTAAAAATATTTGGCTTCATCTATAACAATCTCCCACTTGAAAACAAATTTATCCGAGCACCAAGCAACTTTGCATCCATCTTCTTCAAAAACTAGTACTTTATACTCCTCATCAATCAATATGGAGTAATATCAATGGTAGTAGTATAGAAAATATACTTCTCTCTGTCTGCTACCTTGGTCAACATGTCAGTTGGATTCTTCGAGCCATCAATCTTCTGTAGCTTTAACTCATTTTCTTTCAATGCTGAATTGATAAAGTGATCATGCTTCTTGATATGTTCAATCCTTGAGTGATAAGCTGCATTCTTTACTAAGTACACTGCACTTTGACTATCACTCCACAGTGTACTAACTGGCTGTTTTCGATATAGCTCCTCCATGTAATCTTGTAACCACGCGATTTCCTTGGAGGCTTCTGTGATCGCCACATATTCTGCCTCTGTCATCGATAAAGCCACTACTTTTTGTAGTTGAGATACTCAACTCACTGCTGTACCTGCAACTGTAAAGACATATCATGTGGTACTCTTACCACTATCTCGATCACTCGAATGATCTGCATCTACATAACCCGGCAACTCTAGAGATGTACCACCATAACAAAGTGAGTAGTTTGAAGTACCTGCTAGATATCTCAATATCCATTTCACTGCATTCCAATGCTCTCTACCTAGATTCTGCATATATCGACTCACAAATCCCATTGCCTCTGCAATGTCTAGTCTCATGCTTAGCATAGCATACATCAAACTCCTCACTACTGATATATATATGGAACTACCGCCATCTCATCTTTCAAAGCCTGAGTGCTCGAACACATACCCTTGGAAAGTTTGAAGTGACTCACTATAGGAGTTGTAACCAATTTTGCCTTGTCCATGTTAAATCTCTTTAATACCTTATTCACATAGTCTTCCTACTACAGCCATAATTTTTTATTTTTCCAATCCCTAATGATTTTCATGCCTAAAATATATTTGGCATCTCTAAAGTTTTTCATAGCAAACTGTGATGATAACATCTTCTTCACTTTTACGATTCTCTTCATATTGGAACTAGCTACCGGCATGTCATCCATATATAAAGAGAGGTACACAATGTCACCATCATCATACTTGCGAAAATAAACATAGTAATCAGACTGACAGTGTGCAAATCCCTTTTCTTTCATGAAACCATCAAATCTTAGGTACCATTGCCGCGAAACTTGTTTCAAGCCATACAAGATTTTCTTCAAGCGACATAACATGTGCTCCTTACCTTTGACTTCAAAACCCTTAGGTTATGCCATGTATAGTTCTTCATCTAAGTCACCTTGTAAAAATGTTATTTTTACGTCTAACTACTCAAGATGAAGATCCTCCACTGCAACTATACTCAGCAAAACTCTAATTGATGTCATTTTTTTTACTACGAGTGAAAATATCTCGGAATAGTCGATCACTTCTTTTTTAGAAAAGCTATTGGCTACAAGTCTCGCCTTGTATCGAATACTACCATCTACTTCATTCTTAATTATGTACACCCATTTGTTTAACAAAACTTTTTTACTTGTGGGCAACTTGGTCAACTCCCAAGTTTTGTTTTGAAGTAACGAGCTCATCTCGTCTTTCATAGCACACTCCCACTACAAGTGATACGTGTCTATCTTTGCCTCATCGTAAGTCTTCGACTCCCCCAAATATGTATATAAGACATGGCTCATAACAGTATTAGCTGATGGATCGAAAATTATCTTTGGCTTTCTCACACGTGTAGACCTCCTCAAGACAGGTACTTCAGGGTCGTTAGTTTGCTCCGAATCACTGTGTTCCTCTTGAATTACCTCCTCACTAATAATAGGCTCATCTTGAACCTCTCTTTCAAGTGCACTTTGATCTACTGGAAAGATCTTCACGGGCATTATGCCTAATTCAACATATTCTGATTCTACTACCTTATCATGTTCTGTCTGACAATCATTGTATATCTTTTCTTAATGAAATACCACATTTTGACTGTGGATGATTTTGTTATTCTCATAATCCCAAAGCCTATAGCCATACCCATCGCCACCATATTTGATAAAGACGCACTTCTAGGACTTAGCATCAAACTTTTTCCTATCCTCCCTGTCAATCAAAGCATATGCAATACAACCAAACACTACCTGACCACCACTCTTGTGGTATTTCTCCATCCAACGCACTAGATCGACTTCTATTGATAAGATAAACAGCTACATCAACTGTGGCAGCCCATAAGTGTAGTAAGAGACCCGCTTGTAGCTTCATGCATCTCGCACATTGTAGAATAGTCATATTCATCCTTTCAGCTACACCGTTCTTTTGAGAAGTTCTAAAAACAGTCTTTAACCCGTGTATGCCTTCCCGACTCAAATATTCTACAAATTCCTTACTCGTGTATTCATCACCATTATTAGACTTCGGAAATTTAATCTGATAACCTGCCTCTTTTTCTACCATGGTCTTCCACATTCTAAACATCCCGAATACTTCTAATTTTTCTCTAAGAGTATAGACCCAAGTCTTTCTTGTCGCATTATCAATGAAGGTGACAAAATATCTCTTACCGTCATAAGAGAGTTCCTGAGTAAGTCCCCATACATCAGTATGAACCAACTCTAGCTTCCGGTCTTTATTTTGAAAACTAACAACCTTCTATTTTCCATAAATGCAACTCTCACAAAAATCTAACTCAACTTTTTGCAAACCCGGAAATAATTTCTTCGAGTGTAACTGCTTTACACATTTTTCACCAAGATGTCTCAAATGATCATGTTAAAGAATAGACAAATTACATGTAGCCATTGTAGTTGCAACCATATCACTGATATTGTCTCCTTGGAGAAGGTAAAGTGTACCCGTACACTTTCCCTTTGCTACTACTCTTGCCCTTGAGATTATCTTTCACTTGGTGCATCCAAAGGTTGTTTCCAAACCTTCTTGGTCAAGTTTATTGGTTGAAATCAGATTTTTCTTTAATTCTGGAATATGCTAGTTTCACGCAAAACTAGACGTCCTTCACCCGAGATGTTCATAGTCACGGTTCCTTTTTCCAACAATGGGACACATGTGGCCGTTTCCCACAACCAATTGTCCGAAACCTCCACTAGTGTAATCATCAAATATGTCTCTTTGTGACGTGCAATGAAAAGAAGTACCGGAATCAATAAACCATTTATATGTCGTCAAGTCAAACCTTGCAGACAAACACAAGTTATCTAGCAAAGATTCATCACTAATTACATTAGCTCCTTGGTTCTTATCTTGCTGCTTCTTTTTGCAGGCTTCACACCAAAACCTCCGATGTCTAGTTTGGTGACAAAACCAACACTCATCTTTTGCAACTTGTCTCTTACCCCTTGATTTTGATCTGCCACGCATGCTGAATTTTCCTCTACTTTTACTTCTTCCACAGTTCTCCACTGTGAGTGCCGTTGAAGATGTAGATGTCGAAAAATTATCTCCACCTAAGACTTTCCTTTGCATATCTTCATCCATGATACTACTCACACCATCATCAAGAGTTAAATCATCCTTCATGGTGCTCGAAATTCCCTACACTGCGGTATTGTAGCTTTCTGGAAGAGAACATAAAAGTAATAAAGCTTGAAGCTTCATATCTAAATTTATGCCTGCAGATTCCAATTGACCCGTAACCTGCGTGAAACTATTAATATGCTCTACCACAGAACCTTTATCAAATAACTTCATATCAACCAGTTTCTTCAGCAAAAATACCCGATTTGATGCGGACGACTTCTTATAAATATTCGTTAGAATATCCATGGCTTCTTTTGAAGTTTTTGCTTTCGCGATGTGGTACCCTGTCTTTTTCATCAACCCTAGAAGAATCGCGCCTAAAGCCTTTTGTGGCATCCTAGAAATTAAGGGCATGTCCTAAGGTGCCCTAGAGCTTTTTAATAGGTAATGAATTTACCTATTTGTTTGTGTTTTAGCCTTAATTCTTTCTTAAGGCTTTGTGCTTTGTGCTTTGTGCTTTGTGCCTTGTTTGTTTCTAATTTAAATTAAGCTATAAGGTATTTATTAAAGATAAAATTTTGTGTTGCCATACTTGTTATAAATTGTTTGTTATAGATTTAATGTTATGGATTTTTAATTAGGTGTAATTAATTGTTTGTTTTAATTAATTTAGAGAAGGGAGTTGGATTGGGCCTTAAGCCCAATTAGCATGGACTTAGGCCCATGGTTGGAGGGCCTAAGGGTGAGCCATGAGGGCCAAGCCCATAAGGCCCAATAGGCCTTGTGCCGTGCGAAGGAAGGAGGGGGAGGGTTTGCATGCCTCTCCCCAAGTGTCCTAGTGTGTATGCCACTTGGCATACATGCTTAGGGTCTTCTTAGAAATGATTAGGGGAGAAGAAGAAAAGAGAAAAGAAAGGGAGAGGAAGAGAGAGAGAGTGTCGTGCGAGAGGGAGAGAGGGAAAGAGAGAAAGAGAGAAAGGAGAAGGAGGAGGGGCTTGTCGCGCGAGAAGGAAGGGGGGGGGAGAACCGCCGTCCGACCGCCGCACGCCGCCGTCCACCGCCGTTCGTCGCTGTTTTTCTTGGCTAGAGGCAAGTTAGGATTCATCTTCTCTCTTTTCATGTGTGTTTTGTGTGGATGTTTGATTTGTTTGGGTGTTTAGAAGCTAGAAAACCGAAGCTAGGATGCTTGGTTGTTGAAAATGCATGCTGTTTTCGCATGATCCAGTGAAGTCAGAAACTTGTGAGGGCTTGCATGTGTGCTTGGAGTTCGATTTTGGCTTGGATCTCTTCATGGAAGTTGTAGCTAACACCTTGAAATATAACATACTGAAATTTCGTGAAAAATGATGGAGATTTAAGGGGTCAAAGCCTCATGTTTCGGAGACCCTAGATCTGGAGTTTGTTTTCTGACCTTGTGGTGCATTTATGGTTTGCATGTTGGTTTTTACTAAGAATCTCTCTTTGACTTCTTCATGAAACTTTTATATCACATCTTAAGGATAAACATACTCAAATTTGAAGTAAAATGAACAAGTTCAGGCTAGGAAACCAACCTGGTTTTGAAGAAGATGAAACTGGAGTCGTGAGGTGTGACACCCGAGATTTCGTAGTACCTTTTGAAGGTTTTCCTTTGGTTTTTTGGCCTAAGTTCCTTCATTAAAGTTGTATAGGATCCTTATTAGTATAACATATCCAAATTTCAGAGAAAACGAAGAAGTGTAGGTAGGTCGAACCTCCATATTTCGGACATAGTGCCCTGTGAATTTCGGTAACTTAACCAGAAGCTTCGTGGATCTGTAATAATTTACCTATAATGATTTTGGCTTAGGTTCCTTCATGAAAAGTCTAGTTTAATGTCTTAAATATAACCTGGTAAAATTTCATAATTTTCTGAGGTCATTTGGGTATTTTAATTTAATTACCAAGAAAACTGTGCGTTCTGCCCTTGTCCGAAAATGTATACGAAATTGTGAAAATGTTGTTTTTGTGCAGAAATTTGATTGGCTATGCTTTTCTGTGGTAAAATCACTGTTTTATGGCATTACAATATTATGCGTTTGATTTCATGAATTAGTGATTTTTGTGATTTATTAATTGATTATTTAATTAATTAATTGCAAGGTATAAATTAAATTAGAATTTAAATAAATTCTAAATGCAATTGGCAAGTACATTGTTTTGAGTGGCATGTGGACCTAATTGCTATGGGGGATGCATCTATTACATGTATGTGAAATTATTTGATGATACATGTATAAGAAAGATGATCTTGTCTTGCCATTGCATCATGTGCATGATGAATTGAGACCTAAATTGGCAAACATGTGTAATGTTAAATGGGAAAGTTGTTCGTGGCGGATGATTATGCCCTGAAGTGTCAGGATGCCTGGAATGAGATGGGTGCCGGATGCCCGGAATTGTATAGAGATACATGACCGGATGTCCCTGGGAGTGTCAGGATGCCTGGAATGAGATGGGTGCCGGAAGCCTCGGAGGTCTTTGCCCGAGGGGATACCTCGTGATGCCAGTTGGGATGCGAGATGCCTGGAGCGTTGGGGGTGCCGGATGCCTGGTGGCCATGATTGGCATAATTCCAGAGGTTCTTCTCGTGAGACCCGAATGAGGGTGCGAGTGTAAAGTATGGGATGGATGATCCCGGGAAAGGGTGATGTGTTGATCAATTGAGAACTAAAGTGGAAATTAAATCATGCATATATGTGATGCGATGTGATGATGGTATGATGATGACATGCATGTGTACTATGATAGGATGATGACATGCATGTTTACTATGATATGATGATGACATGCATGTTTACTATGATATGATGATGACATGCATGTGTACTATGGTAAGATGATGACATGTATGTGTACTAAGATGATCATTTGTGATGATGAGGTATGATGGCACGTACATGGCTTCGAGGTAAGTACATTACAATGTATGAATGACATGTGTATTGGAACTGATGTATTGTTTGATGCATTGAGTGATGATTGGATCTCTTTACTTGTTGAGTGGTTGTACTCACCCCTTTGGGGACCAACATTTCAGATTAGTGCGATGCCTATCCCTGTCGTTCCACGGGGAGTGTTCTATGGACTTCCATCTGATGTGGAGGTTGTGGTGACCGAGATAGATTGTCCCACCCTGCCGGGACTGACCTTTTTGCGTGTTCGCGCGATCGTATCATATGACGTGGGCTTATCTGGAGGCCCAGTCATCCAGGAGTACGTCTCCGTCCATATCCGTCGCGATGGTGTTTCGATGGGGATGCTGCCACCTCCACCGCCTGATGCACCGGGTTGGGTGTGATGGCCTGCGCGCGTGGAGTGGGGGTTAGCAACTTTTTGGATTGGCCGCCACAAGTAGTCCGAAGGGAGGTCGTTACACGTTGCATTTCTTTGAGGGTCGTGTGTCTTTTTGAGGTTGAAGGCCGAGCATTAGATGAGTCTTGGCCTAACCTTTTGTACCGACCCGTGTAGCCCTTCGTAATTATATATGTAAATAAAAGTGGTTCGGCCTCGTGCTTTCATTAAATCAAAGATAGTTGGTGTGTATTGTGTTGTCGTGAGGGAAGCGAAGTGTTGGTGAGACTCGCCTCTTAATTTCCGCTGAGCTGCGCAAAATCCTTAAAACCTTTTTAAAGGAAAAGAAAAGAAAAAAAAAATTACGCCTAAGCGTTGGCTTGAATCTTTCTTTCTTCGGTGTTATTTGTTATTCGTATTTATTTTCTGTGACGACCCTACCGGGTGTTGGGGGTGCCACACCTTTTGATCTAGAATTTTCCATCCAGCTTCTACTGTCGGATCCACTTCCACCATCTTGGGTTTCCAACCCTCAAGTGGTGCATAGAGATCTTTTTGATAAAGATAATCATCGATTTGTAGTTTCCACCATCCAAAATCCTGCCCATCAAACTTATCGATTCTGATTTTATCTTCTGCCATACCGTTTGCTTTCAATTGAACGTCACCGAAAAACTCTCGACGTTCTCGATTAGCCAACCCAGGCTTTGATACCAATTGTTACGAAATCGCACATTGATTCTAGAAAAATAACGCTCGCAAACAATTCACCAAACATAATAAAATAATGAAATAATATAATCAGAAGAACACACCAGAAAATTTGTTAACGAAGTTCACCCAAACATAGGCTACGTCTCCACGCAGAGGCACTCTGTGAATCCACTAGACTTCAAAAAAATTTGGAATACAACGATGATCTTCTCTCAAGATTAGGACACAAAGAAATTAAGAACCCTCATAAAGAAAAAACTCACTTTTTTTTTCAATCTTTTTCTTGCCACTTTATTTTCTTTTTTAATGTCTTGACGGATAGCGTCTTGCCATTGCTAATATAAAGGTGTAGCTTTTAACCTAAAAGCAAATCTAATTGAAAGACAAAAAAAAAAAAAAAAAAGCCCTTAAAAATATTTGGCTTCATCTATAACAGAATTGTGATCCTAATATGGATTTCATTATTCAATCATTCGACCCTTTTCCTTTCTGTGGTGAAGTATCCTCATCATCAGCATTATGATTCAAAGACAAAGGCAATTTCTTTTAGGAAAGGACGAAAGCCACGCACTTGGTCTGTTTTGTCTTGTAAATCTCAAAGGATTGATTCAGATGTTTGTATAAGGATTTTCATTTTGAAGTTTGAAATATTGTTAAGATCTTACATTTGCTCCCTTTTTTTCTCTTTCCGACAAAGTTGAAAAGGCTAGGCCTTATTACTAGTGAACTTGGAAGATCAAACCACATATTGTTTAGAAGTCATTGTCCGGACTAATTTATAATAGATGAAACGTTAGATTTTCTTTGAAAATGGTCGATCCAAGTAGAGGTGGGGAGACCCTGAGTCCGCTAAATTGTGCATCGAGTCTAGCATCTTATCGAGTCCATAATTAATTCAATTCTAGATTTGATCTATCCACTTTCTTTCGCAAAGACTTTGATCTTAACTGGGATGACTTCATTTTGTAGCGGATTGGATAGATGGTCCTTACTTATCTGCGTAAATTTTATCAAAACTAACCATAATATCACTAGTTGAACGTTCATATTATAGATGCAGCTGTTGTGCCTCTAATGTTTATATTGAATGGAGAATTCCACGAGAGTGCCTTCCCCTAATTAAGTAATTTGCATGGGAAAATAGCGACTACCAAGAAAAAATACATTAGGTACTGCATAAGGGAACAAAAGATCAGCAAAATATCTAAGGTCACCAACCAAAAAATGGTCAGAAAAAGCATTGATGGACGAGGATCCTTGATGATTTTTATAATTAGCCGAGAATTAAATAACTATGTGTTATTTGCTAATCCACACACTAATACAAAATTCTCGTATTTGCTAATTGTCCAACTTTTCCGTGCCAAGGTTCTTCCCTAAACTGGTTCTATAACGACGTTGAAAAGAGCTGTTCTCACTATAATCTCCCTCCTTGCCCCAATATCTTTATGGCTGCTAATTTTCTCTTCTTCTTCTATTTTCTTTTTTCTGTCTTATTTTGTTGATTCCTAAAACAGGTATCAAGTCAGGAGAGGGCCAAGGATGCACAAAATAACCATCCTTTGCCCAGAACTGCTTTGTAGAGGAATGCATTAACATCTGCAAATCATTATATGGTGACACCACCAGCGGGAAATGTGTTGACAAGGATCACTGTTGCTGCATGTAGAGTTTCTTGCTTTTATCGGGAATAAAATAGACATTAATACATGAATAAGAAACTTTTATACTTTACTCTCATGCCATGTTCTCTTATGAACACCTTGAGGCAACTATATAATGGCAACGGCCATGGCCAAAGTCATGATCTTTGTTTTGTTATGGTACATATATACAGAAAAGGGAATGACTTAGGCCCCACTTCCATCATATATAATATTCACAAACACAACCCTCTGGTTGAGATGATCAAATGTAAGGGTCGATAGGTAACGAGTAATCGAAAATTCCTGCCCCTTCCCATCCCATCCATGTAGAATATTATTCACATGAACAACTAATCAATTAAGAACAAACGGATCCATATATGACTGTAAAACAACAAGATCGATGAACACAGCGGAATTAAAGCGTACATGTTTGAGCCATTGCTTTACTTGAAGAAAAGTAGATCACTCTGATAATCAGGGATTTATTGGAATGCCAGATCTTCCTCTCTATGACCTATTTCAGTATAGCAGCTTTCAATGGGATTAAAGCAACTGATAGGTATAACCTATCCTTTTATAGGCTAGAGAGGGGACCTAGCAAACCCTAATCAACAGCATGTCAACTGGGCCCTTCCCATTACGGGCTTCAGTTAAACACAATTGCCTACACTTTGCTGCTCAACTAGGCCCGTTATCAATAGATGCCAATACCCTATTTAATCAGATCACTGTAGGGTTTATCAAATATTAGAATATCCATTAACCCGATTATTTAAAATAGAAAATCAATTAATTAATGTAAGCCCATATTATAGGAAATTTCCAACATTCTCCCACTTGGGCTACATTAATTAACTTATTTTATTTTGCAAAATATTTGAAAACGACACTATCGGGTTAATAACTAAAAATTTTATTTTATGTGGCCACAACTTTAAAAAATAATATTCCAATAACGGCATCTCAATACCAATCCAATCCTATATAACCTCAGTATAGGACTATGGAGATCAATGTGTTTGGAAAATACCACAACACAAGACCTTCCATAATCACATATAATAAGCATTATATTTTCATGGATCATGGGCCTAGTAGTGTAGTAAGAAATAGTGCCAACATGTGATCAAAATATACACTATTTCTTATCGGTCCTCAATGCAATTTCTCAACGACATGAAACTGCATTAAAGCAATTTCTAAACAACATGAAATTGCACAACTATGTCACAATCCAACATGAGATCTCATAATCAGTGACATCCAGTCATCTTTAAACTAAAATTTGTTTAAAGATACTGTTTTATACTTCCATTTCTCAGTCAACAGGAGAAATGATAACAATATAATCAATAACAACAGTTATTAAAATAAATGCTTTAATAAACATCATAAAAGCATTATCAGTCTGCATATAACTATAATATCCAGAAATACAATTTGTATAACTCCCACTAACAAAAGAAATCAAAAGAATCTAAGACATCCATATTCTTTACATGTTCTTTAAACAAAATGGGTCATAAGCCTTTTTATTAGAGGATCAACCAACATGGACTCAGTTTTAATATTCTCAATCCCTTTTTGACCAAGTCCTTAACAGTATAATATTTGATCCAATTAACATTTCAATCGTGGCATTGTTGTTATTTATAGCAAAAGTAACTGTTTATCACACATAATGCAATAAGATCAATTATGGGCAATAAGTAATTCAACAAAAATAATTAGTACATTATAAACTCCCCTTTGGGCAGAGTGTATAATGCACCATTATTTTTCACAGCATGAAGTTTATAGAGCAACAATAAGGAGAATTACATATAATTGTCAATGATCCATCCCTTTTGGGCAAACAAATCATTTAAATTATACATCTCTATGATATCAATATATAGAGACGATAAAAGAGAATTACATATAATCTTCAAGGATCAATCCCCTTTGGGCAGAAAAATCCTTTAAATTATATATATCTCCATTATCTCAACATAGAGGGGAATTACACATAACTCTAAAAAAATTTATCCCCTTTAGGCAGATAAACCTTTTGAGTCACACATCCCCATCATTCATCTCTAATATATCAATATAGAGGAGAATTACATATAACTTTAAAAAAAATTATCCCCTTTGGGCAGATAAATCTTTTGAGTCATACATCCCCATCTTTTAATTTTGGAATTTATCTTCATGCAATTTTCAAATTAATATACACAATAACTCCCTTTGGGCGAGTAATTGTATATACTAATTTTTTATCAATAGGGAACTCCAATAATTTATGCCCAAAATTAATCAAACAATATGAAGCACTTTACAACATGTACTTCCCAAGATCATATTGCATTTATCAAACAACAATTTTTGCCACAAATTTTATTTTATTTTATTTTTGGTTATATCTCTTAGGAGTCCTCATTCTTATGATGGAACGCAACTTCATCGCAATATCAACACTGACCAGGCATTGCTCCATCAAAATATCTTTCAATTAATGGAGGATCTCCAACCACAAATCAACACCATTCAACATTGACAAGAACAACTATTCACATCACACAGCATTAACCAGAGGAACTCCCACATTAAGAAATATGATCACATCAACTGCGATTTCTGGTGACTGCCACCGCATACATATTGCAAGTACATCCCAAAATAATAATAATAATAATAATTAATGATAAAACCTATGCTTTCTTGTGGAAAATAATCAGAAGAACTCGTTCCCCTGTTCAAGACTGCCACTGGTACACCAATGATATTGTGTGCATTTGTTTAACAAGATACTCGAGCAAAATAGTAAATTGTGAAAGCTTGGGATATTGAGCAAATTCTCTGATCAATCAAATGCTAAATTTCAATTTCCATCATTAATTTCGAATTAGTTTGCAAAGAAGGAACCACTATGTAATAGCATAATAGAGGTTCCAAGAGCAATATCAAAAATAGTGTATCATACAGCTAGCCAAGTATTTGAATGAATAGATTTCTATGTTGCAATCAGTGGGCAGTAATTTTCAGCATGAAATAGTTATTCTCCGGCATAAGAACGCTTCAAGTGCCATAACTTGGCACAAAGGGACACTTAAGTGCCATAACTTACGAAAGGTACACTTAAGTGCTACATTCGAAGAAAAACGGATCACTTAAGTGCCACTCCCGGCCGGGCGAGGGCCGCCGACCCTCGCCCAGTCGGCGGTCGTTTCCCCCGGTCGACCCTCGTCCACCCTTCTCGGCGGTATGGCAAAAGGGCTGGGCTTCATCCTCCCCCCCTTTTTTAAAAATTTTTTAAAATTTTTTTTAAAATTTTCTAATTTTAAATAATAATTTTTAATATTTTAACTAAATTTAATTTTAAAATTATTATTTTTAAATATTTTAACTAAATTTAATTTTTAATTTAATTTAATTAATTTTTATTTTTATTTTTTTACCACATCAGCCCAAAACGACGCCGTTTTGCATTATTTGGCCACATCAGCGAGCAAAACGGCGTCGTTTTGAGCTTGCTTCGCCGGAAAAATGCCACGTCGGCATTTTGGCCGGACTTTGGCCGGATTGGCACTCAAGTGATCCATTTTACTCCGATTTTGGCACTTAAGTGTACCTTTCGTAAGTTATGGCACTTAAGTGTCCCTTTGTGCCAAGTTATGGCACTCCAGGGGTCCGCACGTCGTTATTCTCCTTATTTCTAAGACTAGCTGGAAAGTCACCACAAAGACCAAGAGAATCACCAACTTATGCGAATATTACCATCCACGAACCTTCACTGGATAAGATAGTAGAACGCTTCACCCAATTGAGCACTTACAACAAAATAAGTGCCAGTAATAATAAATACTAAATTTTTGAAGAAAAGAAAGGCACATGCACTAATTTCCATGACTAGTTTACCAACAATGAACAAATGAATAGTTACCATTTCTATTTTCCTCCAGGGTAAACAACCATCAATTAGAAAATCGATTATTTAGAATAGAGACTGGCTTCACTTTTTACTTTTCCCTTCTAACTTTTCTTGTAGAGTTTGAAACTGGACTTTGATTCATAGTCAAATACCTGAAACCCTTTAAACTGGACTTTGTGCGAGTGGCTGAATAATTGCACAATTTTTGGCGCGATTATTAAGCATACTTAGCACACGGGTGTTGTGAGGTCTAGCCCACACCCAACCTTTTTATTTATTTATTTATATTTTTAATTTTCTAGCTTCATCGTGAAAAACCCAGTGAAGCCCCTAAACATTCAAAGCTTAAGCATATAGACCTTTGCAAATTAAAAGAGGAAAGCTGATAACAGGAGCTAGGCTTTCTTAAAATTTAACATCGCATGCAGTGAGGTCCTGCAATCCACACACAAGCAATTGAATCCAAGTTGAATATGGCATTTCAGTTCATCACGTGAATTCAAACTACATCCAAATTAGCATATTGTGCCTGTGTGTGCCTGTGCAGTCCAAAGTAGAGCTAAAGGCGCTCTGCAGTTAAAAACATTAATCAAATAGAATATATTGCCTGGTTATTCTCTACCACTGTCTTCCAAATTAATCATGACACTTCACCAGTCTAGATACTGTATCAATCTCATCCTCAAGTGCCATCAGTAAAATAAGCACCGATACAGGAACAAGCTCTCAATGCCAATGAAGTTTGAACCCATGCCACAAAGGCTGCAACTTATCCACCAAATGAAGAAGGGTAGGATAAGGCTGCTGGCAGAGCAACCCTTAGTAAGCACGATTGTAACAGTGAAGAACAATTGAGTCGGGAACTAATCCAACTCCAGATTGGTTAGTATCCGTAACCTTTTTTTTTTTTTTTTAATTACCCAGCCACGAGTTCTAATATCAGCTTGTACGTCTTACTCGATTAACTAATAACCAAACCAACACTACCAGTTAGCCAGAAACACCTGCTCTTGGGCAAAACCTTTCAGATTTAAGCATATCCTTGTGACTCATTCTATTCTTCAAGCATTAAATTTACCTAGCAAGCGCTATCATACTACAAAATCTCTGTTTCTGATGACTAATTTTGCAGCAATAATATTCAGCTTTCTTTGACATCACTTTTTGTATTTATGAAGACTAAATTATGTTGGCAAATTTCGTAACAAATGCTTCATTATTTCAAAACAGTGGAGCAACGTGCAAACCCCTAACTTTACAGGGACAGCTGGAGAGTCGACATTGTCAGTGATTGCTTGACGCTCTCCTCTTTTAAAAACAAACTCTTCGTTACCTCCATTAATGCCTTCCACCAAACAATTCAAGGCGTAATCCTATTTGATCAAATTGAAGGTCCAACATCTGCTTGACCCACAAAATTCAATAACTGTCACACTCCAAAAACAATTACAAAGGGGAGCAGGTTTCATATCTTTTAAGACTCAAAGTCAAGACCCTTTGCAATTTTCTAATTTAGGGTGCTCAAGCCGTGAACTTTGATAGGCAAGAATTGTGCTCAAGCCGTGAACTTTGATAGGCAAGAAGGTATCTTATTTGGAAGATTCCTTCCAATAAACATCTGAAATTTGGGATTCTAACCATCATTCAAGTGCGGCCTTAAATCAGCAAAAGGGATTGTGAGCGACAGTGCTCATCCACAAAAAAGGTCAAAAAATTGCTGCTATCCAGGGTCCAAGGAACCAAAATCAAGAGTCAAAAAACAGGACATGAGGATTGATGCTTCTTTGCCCGAAACATACGGATACTTTGCTTGCTTGATATATGTCATAAAGTTTTAGGGTTTGACAGCTCAATAGAGGAGACTCCGATAAAAGACAAGACAATTGAAGTGAACAGATCACAGTCTTGCTCTGCCGCATCACAAGCAGAGCAGATCATTACCAAAAATCTAAAATTACCATCTCAAAATAGCTCCAAAATCCAATCCTGAATTAAAAAAAAAAAAAATACGAGTCCGCAATTCATCCTATGGAGCCTCCTCCATGTATGCATCGAAAAGAGACACTCAATTCTACAAGTGAGCACCATAGCCCCAAAACTTCAGCGACTCACTAACTACTTAATATAGAAATAACCAGAATCAACGAAAAATAGGGCACAAATCTTGACTCTATAACAGCAAAAATCTCGAAAAGCACCCCATAAGCGTCACCCATTGCGTACATGGATCAACTGAAGCGTAATCTCGGTCCACCGAGTAAAACAGCAAAGCGGCAATCAAGTAAAAAGAAAGAGGCACAAGAACCTAATGCGAACGCACAGAAACCCCGTACGCACAATCGCACCGAAGCACGAGGCGGGAGGAAGAGAAGGTAGAAACCCTAACCACTCGTCCAAAAGGGAACAAACAATATAATAGCAATAGCACGAGCAAATAACACGAAAAATCGCTTGATAATTTCAAGCCAAAAAATTTGTGAAACGGATACTTGCATATGACATCAATATAATTGACTAGAATGAATTAAACGAAGAAAAACCAAGTAAATCTACCACATACAAACTTCAAAGTTTCGGATCTAAACCTCCAATGGCCGAATTTCGAATTTCTTAAATTGAAGCCCTAAAAACTTACTTTAATACAACAAAAAGATGCTAAAACATATATATTTCAATACCCATACAACAATTTGCAACAAACATCAATCAATTATAAGTAATTTGAAAATTCTAGAATTTTTTCATGCATAAACCCTAGAATTTCAAATATAATATTCTCTCTCAATTCTCAACGAAATTATGCAAATTATATATGGTTTGAAAGATCTCAACATGTAGAACAAAAGCCCTATGGTTTCAGGATCAATCGAGCAAAAAAAAAAATCCACACGAAAAAATAATGCTCATATCCGGCTCAAAGAGGAAAAATTCGAATTTTTCCATGAAAAATAAAATTTGGGTTCTACAATCATATATGACTAGCTCTGATACCACATGTAGAATATTATTCACATGAACAACTAATCAATTAAGAACAAACGGATCCATATATGACTGTAAAACATCAAGATCGATGAACACAGCGAAATTAAAACGTACATGTTTGAGCCATTGCTTTACTTGAAGAAAAGTAGATCACTCTGATAATCAGGGATCTATTGGAATGTCAGATCTTCCTCTCTATGACCTATTTCAGTATAGCAGCTTTCAATGGGATTAAAGCAACTTATAGGTATAACCTATCCTTTTATAGGCTAGAGAGGGGACCTAGCAAACCCTAATCAACAGCGGGTCAACTGGACCCTTCCCATTACGGGCTTCAGTTAAACACAATTGCCTACACTTTGCTGCTCAACTAGGCCCGTTATCAATAGATGCCAATACCCTATTTAATCAGATCACTGTAGGGTTTATCAAATATTGGAATATCCATTAACCCGATTATTTAAAATAGAAAATCAATTAATTAATGTAAGCCCATATTATAGGAAATTTCCAACAATCCATTCTTCCCACAAGTCCTAATCTGAATCATCCATCCCTCTCATCGGCTCATTGATCCCTTGGTCTCCCGACTCGTACATCTGCGGACCATTCGATTGTCCTCTTAAATTGCTCATCACAATCTGCATCAGAAACATTGAGAAAGAACCTCGATTAGCCAAGAGTATCGTGACCCATAAAGCACAGTAAAATTCAGAAGCATAATTCAGAAGCCTCTTTGACAAAATAATAAATGAAAAAGAAAAAAGGCGAGAAGTCACTAAAGCCTTGTTTAGTGATAGTGGCGTAGTTCTTATGTCACTTTCAGATGCTGACTATGGTGGCAGAATGCAGAAAATAATTGGATAAGATGCTGATACCAATAATCATCATCATTCCTTTCACCATTTCAGCAAAGAAAACCGAGAAAAATAACCCAAAGAACCAGACCCGCCATTCCTTTGAATCAGAGCAGAGAGTTTTGTGCGAAGTTCAGTTCTCAACCCCAAGGAAGCTCTTGAAAATGATATATCATCACTCACTTGGTGAAAAATAAGCTAGAGATTTGTTTTTTTTTTTTTGGGTACCAGAACAGAGTCGACAAGATTGCTATTGGACATATCATCAATGATGCATAACCAAGTTAAGCTTCATCTTTGCATCATGAATGACTTTCTTCCAGGTCGAATGCTGGCTTACATCATATGCTTCGTTGATCTGATGAAAGTGCACCTTGCAATTGCTTCCTCTGCATACGTCCGGATGATACTGAAAAGGAACATAAACAAAGCCAAAACCTATAAACGATCTTGATCAAAAAGTGGCAATCTGTAACGGCATAGCTTACTACTTTAACTACAAGAAAAACCATTCCCCAAACCAAATCATCCGATTCATAATTGAATTGAGACCTGCAAAGCAAGCTGTCTAAAGGCCTTCTTGACCTCAGATTCAGAAGCACCACGATGAATTCTGCGTCTTGTATGGATCCACAACGGAAGAAGAATGCGAGCAAGGCACTCTAACCCCATCTTTACATGCCATCCTCTTCTTCATCAACGTCCTTTCATTGTTCTTGAGTTGGATCCAAGATGACCCATTCTTGCCCATCAAACCAGCAGCACAAGCCATGCCTCACAAATGATCTTAGACTGGAGAAAATGAAAAGCAACGGATATCACGAGTACCAAAGATACCGCAGTCCAAGCACCCACAATAAATCTCCCCCTTTAATAGACACAAACCAGCGAAAAATACAGAAGGCTTCTGCTTGCGGTTGTGGTATTTGAAATTAGAAGCTGGGTTCTTGAGGGTGTGTATGGTAACGCTTTTGTTCCGAGGAACAATTTCTTTTCGGAAATAGTCTTTTTCTATTTCTATTCTTGGAACAATTTCTCAATAAAAGAATGTGCTTGGTAATTACATCAAATTTCTATTCTCAAAATGAAAAAAAGAATAGAAATGCATTTGGTATGATTCACAAAATTCTTTGTAATGTAAAATTTCTTTTAATTTTTATTATTTTTCCTAACCGCCACCGACCACCGGCTGAAGACGGACGGCGGTGGTGGCAACGGCGAGCGGCGGCGATCGGTCAGTCGACACGCAACGGCGTCAACGGTCATCATTGGTGGGTGGCAGCGGCCAACAGCGACGACAGTCAATCGGCCAGTCGACAGGCAGCGGCCTCAATGGTCATCGGCGATGGGCTACAGCGAGCGGCGGCGACGGCAGTCGCAGTGGCAATGGTCAGCTTGTGGCGGCGGCAAGATCCATTTTTTTTTTATGGTTTGAAAAACCTCTTGCCACTCTTCTTTTCGACTATAAACGATGGAATCGTCCATTGCGACAGTTGGCCCAAGGCAGGCAGGTAGAGGGGGGTGGCGGCTGGCAAACAAGAAGAAAAGAAAAATAAATAATGAAAGAATAGAAAATTTGCCGGGGAATAAATTTGGAACAAAAACAAAAAGTAGAAAAAATTAACTTATTGTTCCCGAGAACAATTTCTAGAAATAAGTTTTTTTATTCTTTCATTTTCTTTTCTTCTTATTTGCCAACCGCCGCCGCCCCTGCTGTCATCGTCACCCGTTGTAGCCCACTACCGATGACCATCGAGGCCGCCACCCACCAGCCGACCGATCGACCACCGACCGCCATCACTGCCACCCACCACCAATGACTGTCGACGCCATCACCTGTCGACTGGCCAACTGACCGCCGCCGCATCTGACCCTAGCCGCTACCAACCATCGCCTGCCTCCATCAATCACGCCACGGTCGGTGGCAGCGGGCCGTGGTCGACGTCATCGGCGATCAACAACGGCTGGGGTCGGCAGCAGTCAGCGGCATTCGACGACGGCAGTAGCGATCAGAGGCGGTAAGGAAGAATAAAAAAAATTTAAAAAAAAATTCTACATTAGAAAAAATTTTGTTCATTCCGAAAATAAAAAATTTATATAGTTACCAAACGTGTTATTTTATTGAGTAATTGTTTTGAGGAGTAGAAATATAAATAGATTATTTTTTAAAAGAAATTATTTTTCGAAACAAAAGTATTACTATACACGCCTTAAATAACCAAATGGACTGGACATAATGGAAACACGCTTTAATAGGAAGGGACGAGACGTTGAGAGTAGGAGAGGAGACGACCCTTCGCTCGGCTTGATTGGCCCTTTGAATCTTGATTTGACGCTTCCTATGGGCAGGCTCCATTATTGTTGTTTAATGATGACTTCGCTTTTAATGTCGGGTGCCATTTACTATTTAAATAAGGCAAACCGCACATATCTCATCTTGCTTATACCATTCAAGAAAGAGAGAGATGTTGAGTAGTCAGTACAGATAATGGTAGAGTGATATGGAATTGATGTCAAGGTAGAATTTGGCACATTGCTTTTGTGAATCAAGTTCCTGAATAATTATTTTAATGAGATGATAGAGTAAAAGAGAAGTTTAACATATAGGATCTAATCTTGTAACATGAGAGATGTGGGATTGAATTTGATATTAGCTTTTATCTGGTTACGAATGAGGACTTATGCTATGGACTTATTTTGGGTGTATAGTGATTCCTACCACCTTCTTAATAAGATTGAACCTTTGGCTTTTTTAAGGCATCATCGTTTAGTTCTTTTTTTTTGTATTAATTAATGCCGTTAACCAGCTTGATGTTTACCACATTGTCAACTTCTAATACAAGCAAACTTGTTCGATCTTTTATATGCAAACAATAGTATTCATTCACAAGCATTCACATGCTTGGTTGTGCTTTGAATTGGCTTGCTATATTCTCTAACCTTCATTTGAAGTGTCTTCTCCGAAAAAAATTGTCATTTGAACGGAATAGTTTGGAGCACAATCATATGATGGACCCAAATTTTCTCATCTTAGAATTAATGAACAAAGGGGGGAAAGGTGAAATGCAAGTAGAGAGTTAGATAGAGGGGGAATCATCAAAGGAATTGACAAGTTTTTTTTGTCATACTTGACTATTCCAAATGAGATTTTATTACAAAGCACTATCGGCCTATTTGATAACGTACCAAACGATGTCTATTCTATTATTTTGTTTCCCAAAACAAAATATAAAAAATAAAAATCTATTTGACAATTTTTTTATTCCTGAAAATAGATTTAGAATAGAATTAAGAAGTAGAAAAATGTTATTTCTTTACTCCCATAAACAACTCCAGAATCAAGCTAAATCATATTCTTTTTTCTTTTTTTCTTTTCTCTACTTTTTCCTCTAGCCAATCACAAAAATATAGTAAAATTATTAAAAATCAAAAGACAAAATGAAAACTATAATAAAATTATAACATAAAATTATATTTAAAATATATAAAATTACATAAAAATTATATTAAAAATGTGATATATTATATAATGAAATTATATATATATAATAAAATAATTTTAAAATATAATATAGTTATAATATAATTATATTGAAAATATGATAAAATGATATAATAAAATTTAGAAATATAATAAAATAAAATTATATATATTTTCATTAAAAAATTAAAAGAAAAAATAGTATTAAAAAATTAAAAGAAATTCTAGGTCACAAAAATATTTAAAGGTCGTACCAAACGCATTTCTATTCCGAGAATAGAAATTTTTTATAGTTACTAAACACTTTCAAATGCTCATAAACTCATCTAAAGAACAGAATAAATAAATAAATAAATCATTTCTGAGATTTTTTAGCAAAATTTAGTTATGAGAATAGAATGGTTACCAAACGCACCATATATTTCATAATGAAAAACATGTTACAAATGAATAAGAGATAGAGCCATTAGAGAAATATGGACTTTTTCAATTTGTGCAACGTAATAACGCCAGCAGTCATGGGTGAGATATGGATCCAATTATAATATCGTCCCACTTGAAAGAAGAAGGCTCTTCTTGTGGGGGGCCAAAATAAGCCAAAAGTCCAATAGGGTATCCTCATCCAAAAAGTCCGTGGCCTAAAATATATATGCAGCCATCCAAAAGGCCTTAGGTCTAAAGACAATTGCAATTGAATGCTCTCTACAACCTTGTCCCAAAAGAATTCCAACAAGTTTCCATAAAAGAAAAGAGAGAGAGAGAGAGAGAGTGATAGAAAGGGTCTTCATAAATGAAGACATCCAAAACCTATTTCTATCTATGTAGAGATATTTGTAAAAATCACAATGCCCGAATTACTTTAGTCATTTTTTAGGAAAAAAGAAATGATAGATTATGGTTAAATGTTTGAATATGACCCAATTGCTCAATTGTCTACATTCATTTGTGTCAAATATAAAATATCCAAGTATTTAGTCTCTACTAATCTATGTGAATGTACATAAATCACTACATCCACATATGCTGACTAAGATTCTCTACTTATAGGGTGGTGAGAAGAGACACCTCCCCGAATGTTATTCAAAGTAAGGAAATGTTCACATTTATCAAACGCCTGTTGACTTTTCAACCAAACCGTCGAGTGTAAAAACTAATGATTATTACACAACTTTATACAAAAATCCGAAATTTAAGTGGTTAGATAATGACATAAATTAAATTAAAGAGATGCTCTAGTCATGACTAATCCCTGTCCGAGCTCAAGATTTTAACCCTTCAATCCGTGCTATATCTTTGGGCTAGGATTAGGAACATTAGAAGTTTGATTTCTTTGACAAGCCATGACACGAGACATGGCAAATGGCGAACGGCAAAGGGCAAAGGGCAAAGAGCAAAGGCATGCCGCACTCTCCCAAAAGGCCCCCCCACCCCCCAGGCCCAACAACGGCCCATGGGCCCGTCCCAATTTAGCCCTCTGCCTCTCGCCCTATGAAAGCCCAATCAAAAGCTCCAGCCACAAAACCACGTACTGGATGTGCTAATTCACCTTTGTAAACTCATTTATAGTTAATCAGTCCTCATATCCCTAGATGCTCCGGGTGCGTCGCCCATTTCGATATGAGCAAACCGCGACTCATCATGACGATACAGAAGGATGGACAACAAAAGTAAAATAAAATATGAAGAAATCATTTACTCTTTTCCCAAGCAATTTCATCAGGTAATCCTCGACGTGTTTGTTATGTCTACAGAAATCCGATTCGAGAACTAAATCGAGAATCTCCACTTATCGCTTCGGAGACCAACGTTGTGGGACCAACAAGGACAGCCGAGTGAACGAACGGACACGCGCGTCCATGCATTGGGCAAGAATCCCAGAGGGAGTACAAGAGTCCCAGAGCAAGGACGGGTGGGGCGTCGGTGGTGAAGACGACGGATCTTAATGCGCCATGGACTTGGATCTACCGAATGATAAGACTGCCTCTGAGATTCAATCGTAAATCACTTTGCCTCATATGTATGTAAACCTCGCCTTTTCTTCGTCAATTGAAAAAACTCTATATCTCTCTCTCTCTCTCTCCCCATCATCCTCTTGAGTTTCTTCTGCTCTGCAGCACCGACAGCATTCGCCTCCATTGAAGCTCGCAGGTGATTCTTTGCATGTTCGCAGGAAACACTTTGTGTAAGTGGACAGCTCTTGCATTTCTCCCTTTATCTTCCTTTCTTCGTGTAGGATTTAATCATGGGCTAAGTCGGCCCGGCCACGATGGGCCTAAGGGCCCGGCCCACGGGAATTAGGCCCGTGGAAAAGGGCACCTATAAAAGGGATAAGAAAGAGAATGAACGTACCTTTTCGCATTTAGTACGTTCATTTTTCTCTCCCAAGATTCTCTCTCTCTCTCCAAGGCCAAGAGGCGACGCCATCTCCACTCCACAGCGAATCTTCGACATCGGATCGAAGGGAACTGAAATCTCTTCTTCAATACGGCATCGGTGTCTAATCTGTGGCCAACAAGGTACGCTCGAATTCCGTGGTGTGCTTTTGATCGGTGATACGTGACATTTCCGGGCTTATCTTCCGCATATGAATTAGGGGTTCGGTTTCGGTGCCGAATCCGGTTTTTCGGGGATCTATCGATCCCAACATTGGTATCAGAGCCCGTGTTAGCGTTTTCCCGACTTCTATGATGTTTCATGATGTTGTATGATGTTTCACGATTGATTTTTTCGCAAATGAACTTCGGCCGTATGGATCGGGGCAAGGAATCCCGACATACGAGAGTTGTTCGCATATTTTTTCGATTTTTCGTAAGTCGAAACCAAAATCTGATGGCATAGGGAGGAAGGCGACGTCGAGACGAGTCCGGGAAGATGTCGTGCGCCGCCGGAGGACACCGCACGCGCCCACACGCGCGGCCAGAAGCCGCTGCGCGTGGGCGCGACGCGCCCAGACGCTCTGGTTCGTCCAGCGCCTGCGGCACACGCGCCGGTGGCGAACCGGCGCCTGCGAACCGCCGGCCGGCGAACCGGCACGCGCCAGTCCACGGACCGATGCGTGGTGACTTCAGCATGACGTCACCCAACGGTCGGTAACCGCCGGGGTGACGTCATCGCTGACGTCATCGCCGATGTCGTTTGGCCGGACGGTCACCGGCCGGCGACCCGACCCGACCGCCTGGCACGCGCGCGGCACGTGCTGGATGACGTCAGCGTGACGTCATCCCTCGCACGCGCGCGGCACGTGCGGTTGGTCCGTCTGACCCGAGCGACCGGTCCGACGAACGTTGACCGTTGACTTCGGTTGACCGTTGACTTTCGTTGACCGTTGACCGTTGACCAACAAAAAAAAAAGAAAAAATAATTTGTTTCTTTTTTCAATTAATGTCTATGTGGATTATATGTAATCCAATTTTGTTCTGCATTCGTTGCAGGAACAATGCCTCCCTTTCAGTTACATACGCCTATTCGTGTGATTACCGATAAACAAAAGGCAAAGCTTTCTAAGTTGATAGCTGAGTTGACTGATTATCGATGGGAGAAATGTGACTTAATTGATCATGTTCTTGAAGTCAACGGAAAGATTCAACTGGTCATATGGAATGGTCATCCCATGTCGCAGTCAGAGATGGTGCGATTTTTCATTAACGCTCTTCCACCTGAATGGCAAGATGTGTTGAATCGCATATGGGATGTCAATGGTGCTGCTTCATATAAAAAAATTGTGATAGATTTTGTAAACGAATATTACTGCATTGTTGCAAGGGAAAATGTCAAGAAATTGACCAAAATAGGATCTTTCCCAGTTCGTGTGAAGGTTATTTGTAAAATGTATTAGCTGTTTTTTTTGTTGAGTGTGCTATGTGGACATCCTATGTAAATGTTATCTACCTGATTGTTGTTGATATAGCAACATTTTTGTTAGCAATATTGAGTGAAAGTATTATTATTATATTGTATGTCAATTATCTGCTGCTTTCTGTGATTGCTGGTTGCTGTGGGTAGTTAGCTGTGGGTAGTAATAGAAGTTTGTGTAGCTTCATAGAATTGATTTTGCATATGACAATCATATTAATGATAGTTTTAAGTTAGGATTTTTTGGAGGATGATTGGAAACATAGTGACCTTTTGATTCTGAAACCTTACTTAAAATTATTAATTAATATGATGGGTTTTGTGCAAAATAGATGCATAAGTGATAGGCATTAATAACTCGTGCATGGATGTCTGATGTGTTCAGATCAATGGCTTCAGCCACAAAGAACATAGTTGTCGAGCTGAACAAAGGTGAAAAGCTCAAAGGTGACAACTATGAAATTTGGCAAATGAAAATTCAATGTGTGCTGGAAAAACAAAAAAGCACTAAAAGCTCTTGACCATGTAATGGAAGATCTAGAGGATGCTATACGCCACCTTGAGTTAGTTGATCATCGCCTCAAGGCATTAGAGCAGGAAACGAATATTTTTTGTATTGCTTAAAGCTCAGAAGGGGCTTCATGCTCTAAGCGCAAGCGCATTGATTCGTTCAATATGTGGAAATGCAAGGGATCAAGTCCTTCTTGCAAGAAACCAAGAATTAACCAACAAAAGAGAGGAAAACGTCCTCATGTGAAGAATATCTCAAGGGTGAAATGTTACAACTGTGACCAGAAGGGTCACTATGCCCGCGATTGTCGCGAGCCAAAGAAGGAGCGACAGACCATGTAGCGAAGGATAGAGGATCCTTCGTGGAATTCCGACGAGTACCTACTGGAACTAAGTGGATCTATGTGGGAAACAACTCCAGAGCTGAAGTGAAAGGAATTGGCACATGCCAACTGAATATGCGTGATGGACGCACTTTGTTCCTTCATGATGTGTTGTATGCTCCGGAGATTCGTCGGAATTTAGTGTCTGTTTTAGTGTTGGTTAAATTAGGTTTTAATATGAACTTCCATAATAAAGGTGTAGATTTGTATTTGGATACAAACTACTATGGTCATGGTTATTTTCTGGATGGTTTCATTGTATTAGATATTGATTATGTTAATGTAAATATTTGTTATTCCCTTCTCACGTCTCACAATTCATATGATAATGATGTGAATGTGTGGCATGCTAGACTTGGTCATATTGGCCAACAGCGTATGAATAGACTAGCCAAAGAGGGCTTGTTGGGCAATATTGAAAAAGTCGATTTGCCTATCTGTAAGCATTGCCTAGAAGGGAAAACGACAAGGAAACCATTTGGAAAAGGTAAAAGAGCTGAGTTTCCTCTGCATTTAATCCATTCTGATATCTGTGGTCCAATGAATGTGAGAGGAAGGCATGGGGCTGTTTATTTCATCACTTTTATAGATGATTATACTCGATTCGGATATGTCTATTTAATTTCTCACAAATCTGAAGCAATAAGTTGTTTCAAAAGGTTTATGAACCTGGTAGAGAATCAATTAGACAATAAAATAAAAGCATTGAGATCCGATCGAGGTCGAGAATATTTATCTGATGAGTTCAGAAAATTATGTGATGAAAAAGGAATAGAAAGACAGTTATCTATTCCTTATACTCCTCAACAAAATGGTGTTGCGGAGAGGAGAAACAGAACCCTACTAGAAATGGTTAGGTCCATGATGGCGCATGCTAACTTACCTATCACCTTTTGGAGTGATGCGTTGTTATCTGCTGCCTATATACTTAACCGTGTGCCTTCCAAATCAGTTGCTTCCACTCCATATGAGTTATGGACAGGTAGAAAACCAGACTTAAGTTTTCTTAAGCCATGGGGTTGTGCTGCCTATACACTTGAATCCTCTCACAAGTTTGGGAAATTGGGTCCCAGAGGAAAGAAGAGTATTTTCATAAGATACTCAGAACACTCAAAAAGGTATGTGTTCATAGGTGAGCAGGAAAGTGGGAGTATAACTGAATTTGAATCATAGGATGTCACATTCTTAGAGGATGAATTTTCCTAAGAAGGGCGAAATAGGGGAAGACAACACCCTATTTGAAACCTCGGATCGAGATAATGATCTTAGTGGAGTTCGTCCAAGTGGGAGTAATATGAGAAGTGATGAATTGAATTCAACTCATTCTCAATTGCAACCATATGATGAGACGACATCATTATCTAATCTCAGTGGGAGCATAATGGGGAATGATGTGCATAGTGTACAAACTCCCATACGGCGAACAAGTTGCCAAAGTATTCCCCGTCGACATTTTGACATTGAAGGGGAAACTTTTATGGTTGCTCCACAAGATGAGGATGAGCCTAAAAATATTAATGAGGCTCTAAATTGCCCTAGTAAGGAAAAATGGATTCATGCAATGGAAGAGAAAATTGAGTCAATGAAATCAAACCAAGTCTGGGAACTGGTTGATCTTCCAAAAGGACGCAGAGCTATTGGGAACAAATGGGTTCTCAAAGTAAAGCGAAAGGCTGATGGCTCAATAGAAAGGCATAAGGCTCGCCTTGTAGCGAAGGGGTATAATCAACCGGAAGGGATTGATTATGAAGATACGTTTTCTCCTGTAGTAAGATTTACCTCGATTCGCATTATTCTAGCAATAGTATCTAGTTTGGATCTTGAATTACATCAGATGGATGTAAAGACTGCTTTCCTCAATGGAGAATTAGAGGAAGAAATTTACATGGAACAACCAACTGGTTTCATGGTAAAAGGCCAAGAAGAAAAGGTGTGTCGACTTTTGAGGTCGATATACGGCCTTAAGCAGTTATCGAGACAATGGTATATACGTTTTCATAATGCCATAATGGCATATGATTTTACAATGATTGATGAGGATCATTGCGTATATATCAAAAGATCCAAGGATCATTTTGTGATCATATCATTATATGTTGATGATATACTGATTGCCGGAAGCAATATGGAGTTTGTTCATACTGTCAAGAGTTGGTTATCTTCCAATTTTGAGATGAAGGATATGGGTGAGGCTGCATACATTCTTGGAGTTAAGATTTCAAGAGATCGTTCGAAGAGATCGTTGTCTCTTTCGCAAGAAACATATAAATAAAATTCTTGAACGATTTCGTATGCAAGATTGTAAACCCATAGACACTCCTATTGCAAAAGGTGAAGGATTGAGCCATAGACTGTGTCCGAGGACTCCACAAGAAAAGGAACAAATGAAACATGTTCCTTATGCTAGTGCAGTTGGGAGCTTGATGTACGCTATGATGTGTACAAGACCCGACATATGTTTTGCAGTTGGAATGGTGAGTAGATACCAATCCAATACAAGTCTAGCACATTGGAAAGCCGTTAAGAGAATACTGAGGTATCTAAAGGGAACTGCTGATTATACGATGAGTTATCAAGGAAAGGATCTGCGACTCAAAGGCTATCCTGAAATTGTTTAGGGAGGAGGTTTAGACGAAAGGAAATCTACCTCTAGGTTTGTTTCCTTATTGAATAATGGCATCATATGTTGGAGCAGTAAGAAACAAACGTGTATAGCCTTGTCCACGATGGAAGATGAGTTCGTGGCATTATCAGCAGTAATATAAGAATGAGTTTGGCTTTAGAGATTTTTTTTGGATCACTTAGGTGTTATTGAGAAAGCTGCAAATCAATTATTAGTTAATTGTGATAACCAAGCAGCTATAGCGTACACCAAAGATCCAAAATATCATGGCAAGACCAAACATATAGATACCAAGTATGACTTTGTCAAAAGATATGGTTGCACGAAAGGATGTGAACTTGCAGTACATATCTACGCATAGAATGGTAGCAGATCCTATGACAAAGCCAATACCTAGAGATGTGATTTGTGGTCATATAAAATCTCTAGGATTGCGTAGAGTATGATGTACTGGATTGTAATTTCCCTGAGTTGTTCACATTTATGAACTAGTGTTGTTTCATTATTAATGCCTATGAATCTTTTGTTTGATCTTTATGCATCTTAATGCTTAGTGCATTATATTATGTTTGAGAAAGTATGTCGGACAGATAAGAGATTAGCTCACTCACACGGGTAATCGCCTCTATTCACTATGTGATAGATAGAGATGAGATTGTTTTTAAGCTTATTATCTAGGTGATAATCGAGAGCTCAAGCTTAAAATAAATATGTCGCCTTAACTGAGTGTTAAGATGAGGACATAATACTTACGATGTCCGAAAGTAAAATAACCCACACATTTTACTTTATCTGTCTAAGATACCATATGTGAGTTCTGATGAATTTTGTGAATGAGTAAATACGTGAACTCAAGTTAGACATTGGGTATGTCTGAACTATCATCTGTACGGTATTGATTGTGTAGACATACGCTCCATGGGAAAGGAGTTGATACCGTAATACGTATTTCATACTACGTATGCATGAGACGACCTATAAGAGTGACAAAAGTTTGATCTCAACTTTTATGACGTGTGAGACTCTTGAGGAAAAGAGTTCCTCAATTTTTTAGTGCCCTCATGACTCTTACTTATTCTCAAGATTTCTATTTAGTGTTTGCTATCTTAGAATGTTGCCAATGGTTATGAGATGATTCGATCTAATGGGACATTTCTAGAAAAGCAAGTTGAACTGAAATTGAGAGTTTGAAGGAAAGAGGAAGATCGGATTTGTAGAATCACATTGTGGTTTTGTATTCACAGGTCGACCAATTATGACTGTCTTTGGGATAATCATAATTGTGAATACAATATATATATCATTGTTTAAATGAGATTAAGAGAGATATAAATGTGATCGATCGATCTAGGGTACTGCATACTAAATTTACTCGGAAAATGATGCCCAATATGAGCTGCTATATATTCCTAACAGATGTATAGCAACGAGCTCTCAAAGTATGCTGGTCGCACGGATTATTCACCGGTATGAATGTTGAAAGAGGAACAGAGGGATTTTCAGTTGATGGGCCTAAGTTGGGCCTATCCGCCCATGCTGGTTTTTTGAACCACCATGTGCGAGTGGGAGATGTAGGATTTAATCATGGGCTAAGTCGGCCCGGCCACGATGGGCCTAAGGGCCCGGCCCACGGGAATTAGGCCCGTGGAAAAGGGCACCTATAAAAGGGATAAGAAAGAGAATGAACGTACCTTTTCGCATTTAGTACGTTCATTTTTCTCTCCCAAGATTCTCTCTCTCTCTACAAGGCCAAGAGGCGACGCCATATCCACTCCACGGCGAATCTTCGACATCGGATCGAACGGAACTAAAATCTCTTCTTCAATACGGCATCGGTGTTTAATCTGTGGCCAACAAGGTATGCTCGAATCCGTGGTGTGCTTTTGATCGGTGATACGTGACATTCCCGGGCTTATCTTCCGCATATGAATTAGGGGTTCGGTTTCGGTGCCGAATCCGGTTTTTCGGGGATCAATCGATCCCAACACTTCGCATTTCATTCGGGCCCGCTGTCGGCTGCCTGGCCGCCGTTTCGTAGGCAGGTCACGTCGAGATGTCACTGGTGGTCGGTGCCTTCAACTTGTGTTCGTTTGTTTGTTTTTCTTTTATTATTATTATTTTTTTTTTAAGGAGAGTTTTGTTGAGCATGGCAACGAATTTGTGAGTGAAATTATTGCAAGAATTTCCGTTTCGTTTAGTGTTTTTTGACTCGAGTTGACCTGTTCAATGAACTCCCAACGCAGTCTTCCTGTTCCAGCTAATTCTTTTCTTAGAAAAATTGTGAATTTTGATTAGTGGGGATCTTGTAACATCTTAGTCAACTCACGATGAATAAGCACCCATTTGGTTCAGCTTGGGAAAATATCCTTGGGAAAATATACTTAAAAAAATGTTTAAGGGGATTTTTCGAAATGCAAATAACATTTGATAAATTATAATCTTAAAATGGATTGAGAAATAATTTTGGCTTAAATATCCCTCGGTAAAGATTGCATTTACTTTTATTAGTTTTTTAAAAAAGGTTTTTAACTTTTTTTTTTTTTGAGTTCAGCCATCGGTGGCCAAAACAGCCACTGCCGGCAACTAGATTTGATCGCCAAACGACATCACCTGAGCAGGTGATGCCGCCTAGGTCACGGTGAGGCGATGCTGCTTGAGATCTCGTGGGCCCTGAGATCAAATGGCCCAAGCATCGCCTACCTCATCGTGACCAAGGCGGCGGTCGTCGGCATGCGACCCCAAGCGTGCATGAGGGTCGAGCACATGGAACAAGAGAGATGTGAGGCAAAGAGAAACGTGAGTGAAGAGAAATGATAGAGGCATTTACAATTTTCGTTTTATAAAATGACAAAAATGGAATTCACTTAAAAAATAAGGACAAGATGGACAACTAACTTACTTTTATTAGAAGACCAAGGAAGTAGCATTTCAAAAATGCTACTTCTCAAGTCACCTTCAGCCCTCCATTCCCCTAAAAGGCTTTAGAGTCCTTTGAAGATGCAATCACATCTTCCCAAAGCCTTCAAAAAAAAATGACCGAAACACAATTGCATTTGTTCAAATCCTTTTAAATGCTAAACCAAATGAAGCCTCACTCACCTCCAAAAAACACGTCATAGAGAAAGCTAAGCCAACCACTTGGTTTCTACCAACTTTCTAACGGAGACTAAGGTATGGAAGCTCAATAAAGACTTGCTTTATTTTAACATTCTTGTTTCTCTAATGTGTTGTAGTCTAGCATCCTCCGGTTCGAGACACAAATTAGCATAAGGGCACTCGGATGACATCAACGTTGTCAAGAATGATAATCAATGTCAAAGGGTCGACTATGGTACGTCCGGCTGAGGACACGCCGAGATGTACCTTGTGGAATGCGAACGTGGACTTGGTGGTCCCGAGCATATGCACACCCCATGTGTGTACATCTACCGACCAACTGGATTAGATGACTTCTTCGATTCCAGAGTGCTAAAAGAGGCGCTGAGCAAAGCCTTGGTGTTGTTTTACCCATTGGCCGGGCGGTTGAAGAGGGACAAAAATGGCCGAATCGAGATCGATTGCAATGCCGAGGGCGTGCTGTTTGTTGAGGCGGAGACGAGCTCGGTGGTCGATGATTTAGGGGATTTCGCGACTTTGGAGCTCCGAAAGCTTATTCCGGCTGTGAATTACTCTGGTGGGATATCCTCGGACCCTGTTTTGGTGCTACAGGTGTGATTTCTCTTTTTTATTCTATTCCTAGAATTGGTTCATTCTTTTGGTAATGAAGGTTGACTTAATGTGGTGAGGATGGATTCTTATGAACTCTTGATGATACTCATGAAGATTCAAGGTCAGTAGGATTATCAGATAGAGATAGCTGAAATGATGATTTGTAATTCTACAACCGCAATTGAAGTGAAAACTAAAATTGATCAGTTAAAACTGATGATGAATAATTTCTTACGAAGGGGAGTCTGTGTCTAGCAACAAACGTGAAAGTACTTAACGTAAATATAATTTGTTTTCAAGAACCATAAGCTCTTGAATGTCCTTGTGCCCATGTGCTTCTCATCATACTTTATGAACTTTTGAACCTCAAATAGAAGTTGAACCTTGATTTTGACAGTTGTGCTCAATGCTCAGAGATAAAACCTCTCCCATTTGAAAAGTACAAGCGAGGGATCCAAGTCGGTCATCTTGTACCAACTTTTTGGCTTCTTTCAGCTATGGTTTTATAAATCATCTTAACTTAAAAACATTGAAGAAGACCTTTGTCTTTGACTCAGACCAGAGATAGTTTATCCAGCAACAATTAAGGGTTTCAGATTGGTGCCTTTAGTTTGCTTCTATGTTGAGAGACCAGGCCGAGCTTTCCTGACTCTCGGAATTCATGCATAAAAAACAGACCAGAATTTGACCCTACTATAAGCAAATTGATTTATCAAGAGTAAGCCGGTTGGAAGCTAATGTTTGCAAGCAGTTGCCAGTTCATCAAGTGGTTGCGTTCAAATCAGACTTTGGCGTTCTTAATTTCGATTGTTTCCTTTATATAGGTTACATACTTCAAGTGTGGGGGAGTTTCGCTTGGTGTTGGAACGCAGCACCATGTGGCCGATGGTTTTTCTGGTCTACACTTTTTGAACACATGGTCTGATCTGGCTCGTGGACTTGACGTTAAGCTCCCTCCATTTATCGACCGGACCCTTCTGCGAGCCCGTAGCCCACCACGGCCTCAATTCCCTCATATCGAATACCAGTCTCCACCTGCATTGCGAGTGTCTCCTGAAACTACTAATTCAGCTCCAGATAGCTCTACTGTTTCTATTTTCAAAGTTACTCGGGAACAGTTAGACGCCCTAAAGACACAGGCAGAATCAGAAAATGGAAACACCACTCGGTATAGTTCCTATGAAATCTTGGCAGGTCATGTCTGGAGATGTGCGTGCAGAGCACGCGGACTTTCTGATGATCAAGACACTAAATTGTCCATTGCGACAGATGGACGGATGAGATTGTCTCCACCACTTCCGCAGGGTTATTTTGGCAATGGGATCTTTACAATCACACCAATTGCTGTTGCAGGCGATCTCATATCAAAACCAGTATCGTATGCTGCACAGAAGATCCATGAGTCATTGGCGAGAACGAAGGACGATTACCTAAGATCTGCCCTTGATTACTTGGAGCTCCAGCCTGATCTCTCAGCACTGGCTCGCGGGGCGCATACTTTTAGGTGTCCAAACCTGTGCATTACTAGTTGGGTTAGGTTGCCCATCCACGACGCAGACTTTGGTTGGGGCCGCCCTATCTACATGGGGCCAGGCGGGATTTTATATGAGGGATTATCATACATATTGCCTAGCCCAACCAGTGATGGGAGCTTGACTGTTGCTATCTCACTGCAAACAGAGCACATGAAACCGTTTGAGAAATTCTTCTACGACCTCCCTGGCAAGTCACCATGAAAAAGGTGCAAGCTTGACGACTGAACGGTCGGTTTCTAATGCCGATAGAGAAGAACTTTCTTCTTTCCTTTTATCTAGTTTCCTCAAGCTTGGTGTAGGGAGTATGTTCACAATATAGTTGGCTGTCATGAAGGCATCTACTCAAAATCTCAGTGGGACTTTAGAGTGATATAACATAGCTAGTCCAAGCTCAACTATATGTCGATGTTTCCTTTCTGAAATTCCATTCTGTTCTGGTGTGTGTGGACAAGAAATGAGCTGTTTTATGCCACAGTTCTTTAAATGATGTTGAAATCTATTACTTATGAACTCTCCTCCTCCATCACTCTGGAAAATTTTGATTTGATGATTGTATTGTCTTTCAACTAGTTTCTGGAATTTGACAAAGATATCATAGAACTCAGATTTCAACTTCATTGGATATAACCAGCTATCATGAAAAGTTATCAACAAAGATCACATAGTACTTGAACTGTTGAAAGGAGCTTACTGGTGAAGGCCCCCAAATGTCACAATGTATCTTTTCTAAAGGAACATTTGATGTAGAGTCTGACAAGGGAAAAGATAATGCTGTACTCTTTGCTATTTGACAGCTGCTGCATATATTCTTGGTTGTTGTATTATAGTGAATTAGCTTCTGACGCTGTAGATGTTTCACAATCTGTGAATTTGTGTGAGCCAATCTCTAGTGTCATGTATCTTCATCTATAACCCTTTGTCTCTGAGTGAAGAAGGCTTTTGTGGTGTGTGTATCCAGCTGATAGAGTCCTCTAATTTTCCTTCCGAGCTTCACTGTTACTTTGGTATAGTTGTCCTTTACATAAACACTAGTTTTGTCAAAAACAAATGAGCAAGGATAGTCATCTGTAAGTTTAGAAACTGAAAGGAGGTTCTTCTTTATTTCTGGAATAATCGGCACATCATTGAGAGGTAATGTATTATCTTTTGTATTCAGCCAGGTATTACCAATGTAAGTAACAGGCAAGCAATATCCATTTCCAATCATGACAGTATCAGTTCCTTTATACTTAGAAAGAGTATGAAGAATACCAGGATTAGCACTGATGTGAGCTGCAGCACCAGTATCTAGATACCATTCACTTCCTTTTGGGTCCTCGATATGCATTGCTATTAATGCTGTTGGAATATCTTCTGCTTGATCAGAGTTGTCAAAACGATACCAGCAACGAAGAGCATCATGTCCTGGATGTTTACATATTTGACATTCCAGTCGAACATTTCATGTTTCTTTCTCATCCTGTAGATTTTTATTTGAAGTCAATGTCAAAGATGGATAAGTGAGAATGACTTGCATAGGGTCAAAACCCTTGATTAGTTCCAGAGAAAGCATTTCTCTGTTTGTATCTCCTTGACTTTGCATCAAGGCATTTGTTCTGTAATTCTGATTCTTTTCAGAATATCCAAAGCCTTGACCTCTACTATTAGCAGCTCTACCTCGACCATAGTTATGGCCTCCTCTGTAGTTTCCTCTTTGAGTTATGAAGCCAGAGGTTTGAGGGACATATTCTCCATCAATATTTTCTTTAGGCTGTATCTGCGATTGTCTTTGCCCAAAGTAAGCTAAATTGGGATTAAACTTATTCCTAGAGTAGTTCTGCAGTCTTGATTCGAACCTTTCTAATTGTGCAATTATCTCATCATATTCAGGTTGAGGCTTTAGACAGTATATAGTGGTTCGAAAATTTTCATATTCAGGACCCAAGCCTTCCAACACACCAAACATTTTGGTTATTTCATCCACAAGTTTTCCTATAGCATTCAACTGATCACATATGGACTTATATTCTCTAAGATAGACCGAGAGAGTTCGATCATGCTTCTGACAAACTTGTAATTTCCCTCTTAGTTCAAATTCCCTAGCAATTGACTTTTGTGTAAAACAATTCATAAGTGTTTGCCATACCTCATAGGATGTTTCTAGGCCAATTATCATGCTCAAAATATTCTCAGAGACAGCTCCACTTATCCATGACGATACCAACTGATCAGTTTTTGTCCAGTCAATATAGTCTAGATTTATAACTTCAAACTCACATCCTTCGACTTCATTTTGCAGCATTCGAGGAGGTGATAAAATATCACCATTAATAAAGCCAAAAAGTTCTTGGCTTTTCAGGAACCTATGAATCTAAGCTTGCCATAGAAGAAAATTGTCTTCGGCAAGTTTGATTGTGACAAAGTTCGAGATATTCACATGTATTGGGAAGGGATACTTTGGTGTTCTTATTACCATTGTTGTATTCTCTCAGCTTGAAGAAGAAGATAACAGTGACACTATGAATACAAACACGATTACCGTGATACTTGAATCTGCCGCACCTTCAATTTCTTCACCTTTGATTCAATGGATAGTTGCTGAATGAATCTCTCCTACAAATATGATCTCCTGCTCTGATACCATGTGAAGATGAAGATGAAGAAATGAATCAAGATACAGAGGAATCAGCAAAGGAAATACTTCGAATCACTCTTATTTCAATATGATTGTAGTACAAAGCTCTTGTATATCAATGGCAGCTTATGAATGCATCAGTGTTATCTACTAAATTTATAGTGGCTAAGTGAGACTTTGTTCCTATATGCTTAACAGGGGGTTCGAATCCCCACCTTCTCAGAGGGGGTTGGGGTGGAGACGCATTAGTTTTAAGAGTGGGTTTCGACTTCCACGCCTTGCAAGGAGGCAGGACAAAAGTCTGAGATTGAGCGTTAGCATAGGCGTAGAGTAGGACCGACCAAAAAAAAAAAAAAGTGGACAGCTCTTGCATTTATGTTGGACATGTTGTCAGTTGCCTTGCCATCGTTTCTTAGGCAAATCACTTCGAGAGATCACTCTTGCTCGATGCCTTCAACTTGTGTTTTTTATTTTATTTTTCCCAAGTGTTTTTGTAAGGACCCGAGCCTATTGTGTAATATTGTCCGCTTTGGACACTGAGTATTCACGACTTTAAAACGCGTTATGCAAGGGCAGAGGGCCATCTCGCGGGACTTCCCTCTCCCAAGCCATAATATTATCCTCTTCGGGCGCCGTACTGGCGCGGACGTACCGCCATCCCAGTCGGGCCACCCTCAAGGCTTTGTTCTCAGCACAGCGGAATCATGTGTATAACGCGTTTTAAAGCCGTCAAGACTCAGTATCCAAAGTAGACAATATTACATAGTGGGCCCGAGTCCTTACAAATGGTATCAAAGCCGACTCCCGACCACGTGTGAGACCAGAACGAGGACGTTGTGCTCCTAAGGGGTAGAGAGTGTGACAAGCCAAGTGATGGTGCGCAAGACGCCTCAATTCCCGAACGTGCGCAAGGAAGGGGAAGGGGTCCTCTCTAGTCCAACATCGCTTAGAGAGAGTCCTGGATTGTTTATAAAGGTTTGGGCCCATTTAATCTGTGTAACACGTTTTAAAGCCGTGAAAACTCAATGTCTAAAGCGGACAATATTACACAGTGGGGCCCGGGTCGTTAGTGTGATGCGCAAGGAAGGCTTTGGCCTATTTAATCTGTGTAACGCATTTTAAGTCCGTGAGGATTTAGTATCCAAAGCAGACAAAGTGGGGCCCAGGTCGTTATGGTTTTTGTTTAGCATGGCAACAGATTTGTGGTCTAATGATTACGAGGATTTTTCGTTTCGTTTCGTGTTTCTTGAGTGGAGTTGACCCGTCCAATGAACTCCCAACGCAGTCTTCCGCGTTCCAGCTTTTTTTTTTTTTTTTGGTCAGTGCGTTCCAGCTAATTCTTTTGCTAGCAAAATTGTGAATTTTGATTAGCGGGGGCCTTGTAGCGTTCTTGGTCAACTCACGACGAATGACTCGCCTCCAACAAACACGCGTGGATAGAGAAAGCTTAGCCGACCACTTGGTTTCTACCAACTTTCTGATGGAGACTATGGTGTGGAAGCTCAGTAAAAACTTGATTTCTTTCCACGTTCTTGTTTCTCTTCTGTGTTGTTGCAGTCTAGCATCCTCCGGTTCGAAACACAAATTAGCATAAGGGCGCTCGGATGATATCAACGTTCTCGAGAATGATAATCAATGTCAAAGGGTCGACTATGGTATGTCCAGCTGAGGACACGCAGAGATGTACCCTGTGGAATGCGAACGTGGACTTGGTGGTCTCAAGCATGCACACCCCGAGCGTGTACTTCTACCGGCAGACCGGATCGGTTGACTTCTTCGATTCCAGAGTGCTGAAAGAGGCGCTGAGCAGAGCCTTGGTGCTGTTTTACCCAGTGGCCGGGCGGTTGAAGAGAGACGAAGATGGCCGGATCGAGATCGATTGCAATGCCGAGGGTGTGTTGTTTGTTGAGGCAGAGACAAGCTCGGTGATCGATGACTTTGGGGATTTCACGCCGACTTTGGAGCTCCGGAAGCTTATTCCCGCTGTGGATTACTCTGGTGGGATATCCTCGTACCCTGTTTTGGTGCTACAGGTGTGATTTCTCTTTTTGATTTTGTTCCTAGAATTGGTTCATTCTTTTGCTAATGAAGGTCGACTTACTGTGGTGAGGATGGGTTCTCATGAACTCTTGGTGATACTCATGGTTATTCAAGGTCAGTAAGACTATCAAGTAGAGATAGTTGAAATGACGATTTGTGGTTCTACAACCACTATTGAAGTGAAAACAAAAATTGATCAGTTAAAACTGATGATGGATGATTTCTTATGAAGAGGAGTCTCTGTCTAGCAGCAAACGCGAGAGTACTTAACGTAAACATAATACTAGAGCAGCAAATAGAATCTTTTTAGCCTACATATTCGTGGAATTCGTATGTTAGCTAGAGAGGTTGGCGAACTACTACGATGCTTCCAAGAACCATAAGCTCTTGGATGTCCTTGTACCCATGTGTTTCTCATCACACTTTGTGAGCTTTTGTCCAGATAGTACTTTTGAAACCTCAAATAAAAGTTGAACTTTGATTTTGACAGCTATGTTCAATGCTCAGAAATAAAATCTCCCCCTTTTGAAAAGTACAAGCGAGGGAACCAAGTACGAAATTTTGTATTAACTTTTTGGTTTCTTCAGATCTGGTTTTGTTAAACATCATAACTTAAAAACATTGAAGAAAACCTTTATCTTTGACTCAGACCAGAGATTGTACATGCCAGCAACAATTAAGGGTTTCAGATTGGTGCCTTTAGTTTGCTTCTAGGTCGAGAAACACGGCTGAGCTTTTCTGACTCTAGGAATTCATGCATTTATAAAGAAAAAAAAAAACAGAATTTGACCCTACTTCAAGTGTAAGCCGGTTAGAAGCTAATGTTTGCTAGCAGTTACTAGTTCATCAAGTAGTTGGATTCAAATCAGATTTCAGTGTTCTTAATTTCGATTGTTTCCTTTACATAGGTTACATACTTCAAGTGTGGGGGAGTTTCGCTTGGTGTTGGCATGCAGCACCATGTGGCCGATGGATTTTCTGGTCTACACTTTGTGAACACATGGTCTGATCTGGCTCGTGGACTTGACGTTAAGCTCCCTCCATTTATTGACCGGACCCTTTTGCGCGCCCATACCCCACCACGGCCTCAATTTCCTCATATCGAATACCAGTCTCCACCTGCATTGCGAGTTTCTCCTGAAACTACTAATTCAGCTCCATATAGCACTACTGTTTCTATTTTCAAAGTTACTCGGGAACAGTTAGACGCCCTGAAGACACAGGCAGAATTAGAAAATGGAAACACCACTCGGTACAGTTCCTATGAAATCTTGGCAGGTCATGTCTGGAGATGTGCGTGCAGAGCACGCGGACTTTCTGATGATCAAGACACTAAATTGTCCATTGCAACAGATGGACGGATGAGATTGTCTCCACCACTTCCGCAGGGTTATTTTGGCAATGGGATCTTTACAATCACACCAATTGCTGTTGCAGGCGATCTCATATCAAAACCAGCATCGTATGCTGCACAGAAGATCCATGAGTCATTGGCGAGAACGAAGGACGATTACCTAAGATCTGCCCTTGATTACTTGGAGCTCCAGCCTGATCTCTCAACACTGGCTCGCGGGGGCATACTTTTGGGTGTCCAAACCTGGGCATTACTAGTTGGGTTAGGTTGCCCATCCATGACGCAGACTTTGGTTGGGGCCGCCCTATCTACATGGGGCCAGGCGGGATTTTATATGAGGGATTATCATACATATTGCCTAGCCCAACCAGTGATGGGAGCTTGACTGTTGCTATCTCACTGCAAACAGAGCACATGAAACCGTTTGAGAAATTCTTCTACGACCTCCCTGGCAAGTCACCATGAAAAAAGTGCAAGCTTGACGACTGAACGGTCGGTTTCTAATGCCGATAGAGAAGAACTTTCTTCTTTCCTTTTATCTAGTTTCCTCAAAGAAATCTTTTGCGCGTGTTATTCATTGGTCATGCATAAGTGCACCAATGCAACTGTATGCCGCGATGGGTTCGGGTGCATCGCACAGTACTCAGAGAATTTGTACTATATTTGAAGTTCAGTTTATAATATAGAGCTAGATATGCTTTTCTGCTTTTGATTCCTGAGATCTATCGTCATGGATGAGGTGTTAAACAAGGTGTCAATGAACAACTCGACCAGAGAGCTACTGACTCCGTAAGTTCTACCAGGTCTGTGAATAATGTCACTTTCGCCTGCTGAAATGCACATGCATCATTGAAGTTGGATATTCTCGAATTTGAACGTGTGGCTTTGCCTTCATTTTCTAAGATTGCCTTTAAATACCGTATGGTTGGTTGAACTTCTCCTGTGATGACTTAAGAAGCGGTTGGAGACTCGGCCTTAACCATCAGTGGGGCCGGTAGGTCTAAAGAGAAGAGAGCGAGAGAAAGAAACCTGGCATGAAGAATTAAATCATCAAGGTTAAGAGCTAAGATTCGTTTCCCAGAAAGTTCTGCTCATCACACGAACAGCCAACCGCCAAAACTTCACTAGACTATAAAAACAGCCAATTCCCGAAGAAGGCAATATTGACAAGCACGAACGTGAGGCTGAGAACGGATATGGTCCCAAATAAAAGGTATCAACACGAATCCACAATTGAAGCCTTTACCTCATTTCTTAAGACCTATAACATCCATGCTTTGGAAAGGCCGACGCCCATGTACAAATGAACGGTGAGATGCTTCTTTAAGGTCAACAGCTGACGCTGGTCTTCGCCGGAGGAGGCGTTATTTGTGATCTGCTATGGATAAACTTGAAATGCTGTGATATAACAGACGATTAAAAGCATAAGTTCGCTGGCATTGGAAATATTTTCACATTTTAAGAGCATATTCAGGTGCCAGATTGTCTGTCTGTGTAAACCTTCATCACTATCTTTTCAACTCAGAACCCCCTCAAACCACCAAAGAGAATTAACACAAAAATTCCTCCTACTAATGGTAACAGCTAACTTGCGAAGAAAGAGAAAGGCGAAGATATGGAAGCCTTTCTACATGCGTGAGGAGAAATCGATGCCAGTAACAGACATTAACCGCCGTGTCATTGCCCGTGACAAATATTGCCTTTTCCTTTCATTTCAGCTTTTAGGCATTATTTGTCTCTAATGTTCCAAAAGAGATGGTGTATTAGATAGCAAATGTGACATCCGGATTTTGCCAAACCTCGAATATGTAACTATCCGAGACAAGTCGACGAATTTGTCGTCAGACTACGTCGTTGACACCAATTACGACCCCGCTTCATCACCACACTCGTCGTAATGAAACGTCAAGTTTCGTCACGTTCTCGTGATAGCTCCTCGTCTAAATTTCTTGCTTAACATAGTCGGCTACGAAGACACGTTAACCCCGAGCGGCCTCATCATCAGCCACATTTTTTCGGCCATGCATCTAGGTAAAAGTCACCCTCCACCATGCGGCCATGTCCATTACTCAACCATGTGAAGACATGAAGACATCGAATTTTTCAGCCATGTGCGCGTACAAGTAATAGTCAACCAAGAAGAAGAAGAGGACCACCATGCAGCCCATGCACACGTCCCTCCTCTTCATGGGTCAACAATTGGAAGGAGTCTTGACCGAGCAGCTACGTAGCCCATTCTTCGGTGGGCAGCAAATGGAAGAATTGTGGCCATCAACCCACAGCCACGTCGCCTCTTCATTCCGCGGGTCAACAAAGGAGAGAAGTTGACCATTGCCGCCTTCGTGCATGGATGGCCAGCGAAGAAGAAGCCCATGAAGACACGTATCGATGGCCACCGAGACCTGGCTTAGTTGACCATGCAGTCAACAAACCGAAAGAAGAAGCCACGTCTTGCATGGGAGTCCGGTTGTCTCGGCGAGAGAGAGGGAATGAGTGAGCCAGCGTGCAAAGCCACGTTCCCTCCGCCTGTCCTCGCCTTCTTCTGCCGCCGAAGCATCCCATTTGTTGACTGGTTTTGTCAACAAAACCAGTGACGAAAAGAACAAGACCGCCAGCGGAGAAAGAGATCCGCGAGAGTGAGAGCAGCGAGAGGAAGAAAGGAACCGCTCCTTTCGCCGTGCGCGCGTAGCCGCCGTTGTCACGCCGCCGAAGCCAGTCCAACCTCCAGCGCCGTTCCACCCGTGCTTCGTCGACCACTCGCACCACACGCCACACCACCCACGTCACCAACCTCCTACGCTGCCGTAGGCCCGAGTTTCGGTCGCCGCCGCGTCGTTATCGCCGTGAACCAGTGTATTTGCTAACCCGGTGAGTTTATACACTAAACTCTTCTTAGTAAGCTAATGACGTTTAAGGGGTGTTTAGATTTATTTAAGTGTAATTAGTTTAATTATTTCCGGAAATTAGGGCGGGATAGCCGGTGATCGGAATTTCGTGCTGATTGCAATAATGTGGTTAATTTCTACAATCGAGTGTTAAATTGTGAAAATTTGAGTGCTGATTGGAAATTTGGTCATTTATTCCAAAATTTGTGAATTTCAATATTTATCCAGAAAATCTCGGGTGTCGGGTTTTAACACCGAAAATGGTTTTATATACTATATAAAATAGTGGGATTTTAAAAAGAGAAAGTTATGAACTTTTCGGGTTCGACCTGACCGTGTACCCACACATGACTATTTTCACTGGGTATTTTTAATACGAAGAAAATAAGTCAGAATCACTACTTTAATTGAAGCATTTGAGTGCAATGCATGATATCCTGGGCCGAGATTGAATGGTCATGTGTTGGTTAAGAGAACCCGTCCCCGAACTGTGTCGGATGGACGTTACCCTATATGGGTTACCCACTCATTGGGTTTCGAGTCGCAGTAGATTCTGAACCTATGCTCCTTCGGGAAAGCCGTCTTTGAGAGACGTAGTCGTGCTCAATGAGGTGAGACGATACCTGGCTACGCCAGTAGACCGCCAAACTTCAAGTAGGCCATGCCCTAGAGCGAGCGTAATTATCAATTGGAACGCGTGTTGAGTGAAATATCTGCGCCGGATTATGGGACAAAATTGTGTGACATGGAATGGGACGTATCATAACAATTTGGTCATGTAATCGGGACCCCTGTGCTGATTTGAGAATTGAGTGTGGTGTTCCAGTTGTTGGAGCTTAATTATTGCTCATATCTATATGGCTATCTGTGGTATAAACTGTACTGACCTGCAAGGTGGATCTGAGGCGAGGTAAGTCCTTTATACCAAAATGCGTGATTGTGTAGTTAGGACGCCTCTAGGCGTATTACCCTCCTAATCAGGGTTTAGAGTGTGGATTTACTGAGACATTATCTCACTGGTTATTGAATAACCATTTTCAGATCCTTAGAAGGTGGTCGTGGAGGACCAAGGCCCCGAAGTCTAGGGAGGAGGAGTATGGAGGATCGGCGGATGTGTCCTGTTAGTATGTCATAGGACAACCTCTTTTGAGAGTCGACCTTCTTGTAGGCTTTCGACTAGACTCGTTTTGTACTTGAATCTCGTTGTTCATAAAAGTGTGTTTTTGTGAATTGATGTCCTGTTTTTCTATCCCGAGATGAAGACTGTCGAGGGATTTATTTTCGCTTCCGCATGTGCTTAAAAATGAATGGGAAGGCGACTCGTCCTGGGAAGTCGCAAATTTTATCGACCAGAAAAGGATGGGCATGCACTTGGGTTCGGGGCGTGACAGCAAAGAAATGTGAAGAGCTAACCGAGATAACTATGTGTTCGCTGGCTTACTCTTCACAAATAATGAAGGTTAACCACACAACTAGCAAAGTTCTACACGGTCCTCTTCTTCCTAAGTTAAGTGCAAAACCTAGACAATGACAATGTTGATCAAGAGTATCAAGTAGAAATCTAATCTTTCGAGTATTATACATAAAGCCGGGTTCAAAAAGTAGCTCTAAGGTGTACATGAAATTTATGTTTCTCTATTTCTTAATTTTCCTATTTCCCAAAACAGATTTGGAACGGAAATCCGTTTGCTAACGTAATTTCATTTTTCTATTTCTAGAACAGATTTCTATTCCAAAAATAGATTTCGAACAGAAATCAAAAGTTAAAATTTTTAATTTTTCTATTTTTGGAACAAAAGTGAGAAATGAGAACTCTTCTCATCATTCACTTTTGTCATCGTTTGTTGCCGCCCCCCCCCCCCCTGGCTCGGGGGACACCGGATGCTTGTCCCTAGACGCTCACGGCCGTAGGCCCCCTGCTCGCCACCAATTGCCGAACGCTTGCCGCCACCCCCATAGAAATAGAAATTTTATTCAGTTATCAAACAAATTTCTGTTCCAAAAACAGAAATTTGAGTCGTTATCAAACGCGTCTTTGCTCGGAAATTTATCTTAGAAATAGAAATTGATTTCTAGAACAAAAATATTGTCTTGTGCACCCTAAATTTCTTTATGCCATGCTTGTTCATGCTTATCGTGGAGAACTTTCTGCCCAGTTTGCAAGCGTGATGCAAGAACTTGCGCAGGTGAACCCCCAGCATCCGAGAGTACACCATTGCTTTCATCGAGCCCTGCGTCTGTGGCTTCCTCCTCTGCTTTATCTTCTGCTAGATCATCGGTGGCATCCTCATCAGCCATCCAAATAGCCAGAGCGTCACGTCCTCCATCCGCATCTTGTACTCCATCTCTCTCGAGCACTTCTATGCAGCAGTCTTTTAGGTCCTATAGACAATCTCCTCCTCTGAGCATTAGCCGTAGCTCAGCTGACCTCAGGAATGCATCGTCTCACCGGTCTCAAGGATCGTACTTGGTTTCTCCCCACTCGATGGGTTATCCCTCTATATCACCTGTCAATTCAAGATATATCTCACGTTACATTCCAAGCCCGAGCAACGCCTCCGCAAGTTTTATCAGTTCTAGTCACCAGCATCACGCGTTACACCACAGTGAATCAGCTGCAAGCCTCTCACCTTTTGCGTCGGCTCAGTCCCTTCCAGGGTGTTGATTGATATTTGGTTCATGACAGATTGCCTTTGCTGCTTGCTATCCAATCCAGTCTCCAAGTCTCGAGCAATAACGCAAGAGTATTGCTAAATTATACTGGATTCAGTTCATGCATCAGTACATGTCTCGATTAGGTTTGAACCTGAATGTCACCAGCTTCTTTCCCATTGTAAATTGTGCCATGAGTTTTGAGTTTTTTTTTCTGTTGGAAGTGACCGACATGGTCCGTGCGCATTGAGGCTCATTGAATTTTGATACGAGTGTGTGCGCGTGCGTGCGTGTGTGTGTGTGTGTGTGATGGCTGTGCAGATCTAGTTTTTAGTCTGTTTCTGTATAGAATGACTGCTAACTTCACAGATCTTGTAACCTACGGGAGTCTTCTACTCAGAGAGATGCACTTAATATTTAATCAGCACTGAACTTTTTCCCCCTTGATAACCTTCTTTGCTTTGCTCACGAATCTCACTGCCTGTTTTGTTTTTTTCCTGAATTTGTCTTGTGAAGCAATACTCACAGATCTAGGAAATTACCCATCTGGTGCTTCTCTGCTTCTTCTTTCTTTCTTCTTCTTTTCTTAATTTTTGGTGGCAATACCCGCACTGCGAAAGTCAGGAGAGAGTGATGTTTGGTACCGTTCAAGGCGTACTCAGCCCCCAAAAAACACCAGCTTCTTAATACTATAGAACCAAGTTTAGTACGTCTAGCAGATTTGAGTATGTTAGCAAATGTTTTTATAATTCTGGCACTACTTTAGAAACGTTTGCGACACCGTAGTTGTACTATTTCCTGTACTGCATATGACGATTACTTAAGAAAATCGACGATGATAAATTTCAAATATTCAAAGGTGCGGTAAATTTAGTATATCGTTAAATGCATCGATGTCGCTCTATGTTGGCAGTGAACATTTTATAGATCAGCAGTATGTTTGAGGACACAACAATATAATTGGTAAATGCTAGCGCGGATTGGTTGCCGCTTGTTTCCCAACAGTGATGAATCCTCTTTCCTGTCAATTGAGGTCAACTTTGGTCAATAGATCACAACAAATGCAGTGGCCAAACCCCAGACCACCCCCCTAAAAAGTGCCAAGAACCAGCTGCAAGTGTCAACACGAGTAATGGTAGCAATTTCTCATACTGACACGATAACATAATTCAAACACGTACCAAAAGTTTGCGGACTTGGAATGAGGTTCACTATGTTCGTTCATTTCATGTTGAAGTACAAGAGACCGTAATTACACATCGTGTTTGTGACAACTTGTGAGAGACGAAATTAGTTTATATAATCAATTAACCAGCTAGTGTCGTCACGACCTATGCATGGTCAAATTAAACACGATTAATCAAAAAATTCTCAATATACCCTTACGTCGATACAAACGCCACCTGCAAACACGTATTGCCAATCTCATTACATGAGTAATAGTAAGGGGTCCTCAGCACGTGAGGCTGACGTCTTGTATCATAATGGTTCTCCGATCTCCACCATCGGTCTTTAGAAACTAAGAATTAGTATGGAGATGTGCATATACTAGAAAATTTACTTTCTGATATTATAAAGCACAAGGGAATGGATCGTGTAAATTATTTGAGCAAGCTTAAGACCTAGATGGATGGTCAATCAGAATAACAAGAAGCTAAAAGCCATCACGCAATCATTTTGTTCTGCCATTTTCAATTTCACCACTGCTCATACAATGTAGTTATTCATGCAAAAATTTTCATGGTCCAAAAAATCCGTGCTCGCGCAGAAAGAGATGGTGTGCTCTTTGGTATTTACTGGAGATGATGTATCCAACCATAACAGACGTATCCTCTCTCCTGTAAAACAGGATACAGGTAGTTAAAATTTCAATGTAGACAATTCCACCAACAGCCTTTGAATTTACATCCTAAACCGGCCAGTCATCAACGTGATTTTGAAACTAGTCTTCTGACATCGTATGCTGTAAAGTTTCCACGCATTTCTGGACAAACATGGCTGAGTTCCAGACCTTGCGAAACATGTTTGAACTACAAAAAAAAATGCTATAGCTTGCACAGACCTTTCCCTCAATTCACTCCATTTTTATTCTCTTCGAATGAGTTTGCCTCATCCATTCAAGGCACTCATCTGCAGTTCCGACCGGGTTTGCCAGCTGCCACGCAAGTAGCTTTTGTTGCTGAAAAAGAAACAACAAGTCAGCTTCAATTTCTTAGTTCAGTAAATTGGTGCCAAAAAGTATCGCTTACCCATTCTTTAACCAATGGACCTCCACATTTAAGCTGCAGAACATTCATAATGTCCTTTCCAGTGACTAGAGGCTTCACTTCCCATATTTTTTCCAGGCCTGCATATCATGCAAATGGAGTGTATATCGGAACAATGCTCGAAACAAATCCCAAGACTACTCTTCCAAAAGATTCCATGCAAACTCTAATAAAAGTTGAATTCATGCAGAAAGTACACATGCAAACTCAATTTCTCTGGGTGTCTTTTTTCATAAATACCAATGGCACAGGGAGTGGTCAGAGCATAAATCCTTTATGAGCAATCCACAACGCATGGATGAACTTTTGTAAGACAAAGGAAGCAAAGGACCTCTAGACATACCTAATTTGAGAATAGCATTCTCAACTGCCTGGAACACCTTTTTTCTCTTGTCTAATTCGGTGTGCTTGAACATGGCATCTTCAGAGCAGCCAATAGGACAGGGATAAGCCAGCACAGCAATCAATAATGCAACTCGCCAGAAATCCTTTACTTCTCGCAGGAGAAATCCTGCATAGATGAGAAACGATATGGCATAAGTATTTCATAAAATGATGCTAAAAAATAACACAAAGATTGACAAAGAGCGACAAACCAAAAAGAAGGTGAACCAAGTAGATACAGTCCTCTTAAACTACTTCAATACTTTCTGCGGACAATCCATGTGATTGACTCATACTAGGAAGTAACAGTCTAGTAACAATCTCAAGGTTAAAAAGGCAAAGGAAAAAGAAAAGGTAAGGAAACCTAGGTCCAATTTGATGGCCATAAGCACATTGGGTTCACAATATATACAGCATAAGTATTGCTAGAACAGTATAAAGATATTGATATACAAAATAACATTTCAGTTTCGACATGAATGTGATGATCCCAGCCAAAATCATACATATTCCATAGTCCTATACAGATGAGGATTCCAATTCCCAAATACTGTTGCACTTCTCATTTCCAAGGAAACATCCATGATTCCCTGCCACCCTCAACTGGATTTTTTCCCCGTTTTGTTACAGAATTTCAAATACATTGATGAAACACCGTGCATATCATCATTAGATTGGTGATGCCTAGGAAATACTGGATAAGTCAATTAATAACTGCCTCGCATCTCTTGTGCTTTCACTTATAGAAATTTCAGCTCTACAATCCTGATGGCTTAGTTCGTTACTCCAAATGTTTTTTCATTGAGTGAAAAGACAACAGATGAAAAAAATTTCAGAGTAACCAGAGAAAAACTGCTCTATTCTTACCTGTTAATACCCGCAGTTTTGACAAAGCAGGGATATCAACAAGTTCACTGCCCATATCATCTTCATTGAGCTCTCCATCAACATTTGATTCAAGAAAGGGAATTAAGCTAAGCAGTCTCGCCACAGCAGAGTGTACACTGACGACCTTAAAAGGAGAAAGACTTTAACTACTATTAATTCACACCTGCATAAAAGATAAACAGCTCATCAAGTACAAAATTTGCCGGGTGTATATGAACTAACTGTCTCAGCATCGCTAGCCTTTCGCTTGAGAGAGTTTCGAAAAACGTAGTTGACAATTGGAATCTGCAGAAGACATTAAATAACTGTGATTGCAATAGAAAGGGAACAATATGTAGAAACTGGGATAACTTTATGTTCCCAATTTAAGTCCAATCCAAAAGCTGAAGCTCTTAGGTAAAAGGAGAAGAACCATTAATCCAATTAGAAGACGTGCACATGCAAATTGAAGAAAGGAAAGATGAAGGTACCTTCTTGCCTCTGTTATCTTTATATGTGACGGTTCTGAATGGGAAAAACAGAGCTGCATACAAGGACAACCTTCTTTGTTCATCCTGAAATAGGTATACATACTGAGTAATCAAAAGCATATTAATCCAAGGAAAGTTCAAGAAGAATATGCCACAATAAGTAGCATAAGCAATGATTAAAGAAGTACATGGTATCCTTGAGCATTAGACAATAACTTAACTGTATTAACTAGACCATGCACAAAAAGAACAAATCTAGTAAACCAATCACAATGAGAATGCCGTCGCTGGTAAGAAGTAACGAACTCTAAACAAGAGAAACTTGGGCATATATAATAGAGTAATAGTATTATAATGCAAGACAAAACTTATAAAATTCAATCCGCTAGTGCCTGCAGAAGGAGATTAGCATGCCCCCAATAATTCTTTGCATGTTTCTAAAATTTTCTTTTCTCAAAAAAACATTGATCACATAAACCCACGACATAACGCAATTGTCAATCAAGTGCAGGTTCAGAAAGAAATAAAGGAAAACTACAAGGAAGCAAAATAAATGAGCATATAATAGATTCTGAAAAATTTCATTTGGTTCAGACAGGATGAATGGAGCTAATTAAAATTAGTAACTAATCTCCTGCTAACAAGTATAGCTAATTTTGCATCACCACTCCATAAGTTGCCTATTTTTGCTAATATATAAGATCATCATGATAATTAAGCAACCAAGTGCTTCAAATTGATCCTTATCAAGTCAAAACTTCTAAAGCATATTGTGACATCTTCCATCCAAAATATAATGAAAATCACACAACTCTGCTAAAGATTAAGCATATAGTGTTTCATGAATCGCTTATTTCATCTGTCACTGGGAAACCAAAAGCAAGCGTCCCATCATAAGTCTATAAGCCAAAGAGTAGTTTGAATACCATAAAGCCACTTAACTGCATATAAATTTTTGAATGAAAAACACAAAAATCAAGCATGAACGAACATGAAATAGTATAAATTCAAGGATTATCACGCACAGTAAGAGACAACGACCCAATTAGCTGCAGAAGACTCCTCGCAGTATCCATATAAGCCAAGCAGAGCCTAGAAACATACCAACAGATGCAATGTGTAAGAACGCACTGACACAACAATGAGAATAAGAGAAACTACAAATTTCTACAGTCAAATTCTAAAAGCGGTAGAAGCTCTGGGAAATTTGTGCAGAAATGAAATTACTAACTCGAGTTAGAAAAGGGACATAACAACCTTAATTAAAATTATCATGGAAAGAAACATGAGAACAGCGGAGACTCTACAATTCCTCCCAACAACTTGAAAGATGTTGTCCGCTAAACCAAGAAGAGTTCTAGGAGGTGCATAGCACTTTGAACATTAGCCTTTCTCAATGCTTTTCACATGACCCTTTTGGATTTAATTCGATATTGTTTTAGCTTCCTTCCTTCTCTCAATGTCATCAACCTGTCTTTCCTTTTAACATATATTTAGATTGCTTTAGTAGCGTGCCTTCTTCTCTTAATAATGCTTCTATACTTACATCAAAAGAAACATTAGTACACTTCATTCATTCATCCTGTAGGAAATAGCAAGGCTCCAGCCTCTAGACCCAGTTGCATAGATTTTAGGACGTAGAAGCTTTTGAAGACACCACCATAAATTAGGTCCCCCGCCCCCAACCACAAACCCCACACCAAAAAAAAAGGAATTTTATACACTCACCAGTCTCTTGGGGCCAAAAGAAGGATGAAGATAAAACAGTGTCATCTTTCACATGGAAAAGCATAAAAAATTCTCTATAAGTTGCAGTAATATTTATTATTTTTTCTCTTTTGTCACGAAAGATTTCCACTGTGTTTCCTTCTTCCCAAACCAGTTTTGTCAAAATTGTAACATATTCCCTGAGACATTCATAAGCACAAATCTCATTTTATTCTTCCTAATAACTAACAACTAGATACAATTCACATAAGTGGAATAAATTAGATTGTCACAACCGATATATCCTAGCCTGATCTTGCTGAATGCTCAGTCATTATTAACAGTGCATCAAATATGTAGACATCAATCATGTCTAGCTAGACGATCATAAGAACCAATCCACAAAACCAACCTATCGCATTCTTCTGGCAATGTCGGTTCATGTTCACGAGGTAGACTGAAGACAACCCAAAATAATTGCAACTCATAGATGTAAGCAATAGCTTTAACTGGTTCATTGCCCGATACCATGAGATCAACCTGTCATACCGAAGAAAGGGGAAAACATTGATCCCATCTCATCATTGATAAAGTAACAACAAAAAGGAGATACAAATCATATAGAGAAGTTGAGAGAAAAGATAAAGAACACATGTACAAGAACTCCCACAAAAAAACATTTATTTAGATAAAGCAGCCGATAAGAGGAATTTTCTAGACACATACTTCTGTTCCAATTCGCTCTCTACTGATTTTAGCTGCGAGTGCATCTTTGACATCATTGGATGCAGCAGCTCTCTTCAGCTCTTCATCCAACGTAAAACTGAACCTTGCACCTGAAATGAACACGAGATGATGACCATGGAGGCACAAAAATGACTATACCATAGATAAAGTAGCAGAAAGCTCCTTTTTGATCTCGCAAAACTCTTGTACAAATCAAAGAAAATGAGCATCCACATTACATGGCAGAAGAATGAAAAAAAGAAAGCTTCTTTGTAAGATGAGCTGCAAAAACACAAGGTTTACAAAGCTCATCTAAGAATAAGGCATTAAGCTCTCTCAATTCAGGGATTGTGGGGATGCAAGAGGATCCAAGAGTCTTCGAAAGAAAAGAATCATACATAAAGTATAAATGGTAGGCTCATGATTCTAGCACACTCTATTGTAGATATGTATTTCATGCAGTCATTACTTCCTTGATTCAAACCTTTACCTACTTGTGCAGTCACATGTTTACACACATAATACATCCATTTGTACATAAAAAAGGATGTGAATAGAAGGAAGACTGCATTAGGTGCATGCAGGTGTACTCAGACAGTGACATGCAGCTGTTAACACAATTTCATGCAACTGCTCCAAAGGCAACAAGCTATGGAATTGATGAAGGTTGCATAATGAATGGTCTCAGGCACACTGAATAAGAATATCCAGAACTAAATAAATTAAGAAACAAAAGGTTAACAAAATTCAAATAAAACAGCACCAAAGCGAATGGCACGAAGAACTCGCAGAGGATCATCCAGAAACGTTTCCTTTGGGGCTAGAGGTGTCACAATTTTTCCTGATCTAAGATCGTCGATTCCTGTACTGTGAACAAAAATTCGAAAAGCAGAAGAATTTAATATAGTTTAATTCCCCAAAACCTTCTCATTAAAAAGAAAACCAAGTCAAAAATTTATCTGACCTCTCCCAGTTAAATCTTCAATCAAGCTGGTGTTGATATTGTAAAACATGCTGTCAGACAAAAATTTAGGTCATCAAACAACCGGACCGATATAGAGCGGAATGGTATGAATAAGAGAAGCCAAGCTTTTTGAAGTACAGAAGCAGATAATGGTAAACAAACTTCGTTTCTTAAACATACAACGAGGCAACTGCTATCTGGATGTCCAGTCATGTCTAAAATAGAGAGAGGATTATAGAATTCAGAATCCAATTTCATTAACATACAAATTTCCCAAGTTAATGAGCGGCATGTGGTGCTAAACCACTTTATAAGCTATAAAAAAGGAGATATCCGAATAAAGATATGAAAGACTGCACAAATTGTTTCGAGATAAACAGAATCTGATGCAATTAACATTTTGGTTCAAGAGCAATTTATCAGTTACATAAGCAGAAGAGACACCTGTTTATAGTTAAATCCCTTCTATAAGCATCCTCTTCTGCAGTGCCAAATTCCTGTAAGAGAAGTCAAATTGAACAACCATTCACAAAAGTAACAACAGGGAAACTAGCATGATTTTCAGGTCATATATAGTTGAACAAAAGCGCAATCACATTGGAAGCACCAATGCCTTTTTATTTTCTTTTTATTTTTGGGGTGGGGCGGGGGGGATAAAGCAATAAATAAACAAAAGTTTGCTCCAAGCATTGACAATCTAAGAGAAAACACTAAGCTAATGTCAAAAATGACTAGCCATGCACACAAAATATAAGAGGCCTTGAGTTCATTGCTTTTAGCTTTCATGATGATTCTTAGGCCCTCTTATCTTATGATGATATACTCGACACTTACAAGAAACTAATGTTTGTTCAACAAGTCTCTCAAGCGAATTAGCAAAAGAAAGAATAATAATTTAAAGAAAGTTCCTCAATCAAGACTGTTCAAGGACAGACGTATGATTGTCAGAATTCAAGTCATTTTACTGTTGATTATGAGCTACATACTTGTCATTTGTAGGCTTGCATTCCTTGAGTATGAGTACCACTGTGGAGTGAGCAAGCCGTTGCCCTATTGAGAATACCTACCTAACTAGCTTATCTTTCTTTCCTTAAAAAAGAATTTCATGAAAGCGCTAAAAGCTATTTTTACTATATACTGGTAATGATACCGTCTAGTTAGCCATGACTAAGCAAGATAATAAGATACAGGTGGAAAGAAAATATACAACAGATGAAATAACAGCTGTACTACTGCATACCATCTGGGTGGGAATGCGGCTATTCTCACTGTACTTTTCAGACCTTAAATTCACAAAATCTATCCACATATCATAGAGGCGCATCCTCGCTGTTTCCAGATGTTTTGACTGGTCTGGGTTGCTGCAAAACTAAATTTATGTAAAAATGTCTTCAAATACCCAATCAGAATGGAGACAACATCTGCCACAATAATATACCACAACCTAATTCAATCAGATAATAGGAGAAAATATTCATGTAATAAGACGTTCCAAATGCAACTATGCCAATGAAACCATATTTCATGACTAACATAAAAAAACAAGTTAAGAGATTATAGGAGACAAAAAAGAGAATCTCTTCTACAGAGCTCTTAAGACAGTAGACCTTGCCAGATAATGAGACTAAAAAATAAAAATCAAGGGGCAAAAAATGTAGCAGGAAAGGAGTATTCTCAAAAGATATCTTCATCCTGCAAACGCTCCTTATTCCAATTAAAATGAACCATTTGTTCTACACTTAACCATATTTCAAAGCCCTAGGAGAAATATTTAAGAGGGCCAATTAATCTTGATTTGTAAGTGTAGATTCCCTCCAAGAGTAGCTTTATCACTGGGGAGACTGCTTTACAAATCATGAGGTGATTAACTTCTGATGACAGTCTTTCTTTGGAGGGATATAGAGTTTGTAAGATGTGCACAAGATTGGCAATCAGAACCCTTCTTTGACTTAGTTGATTTACTTAATAGTTTTTGGGTTGTGCTTTGAGGTCAGTGCAAAGCAGTGTGACCACACAGATAGAAATGGATTGTTTCCAGTGAAAAATGATAAAAGCTACAAGGGTCTTGCACAACCTAAACCACATGCGTACCAACCCTAACATATAGATCACATTCAATATATAGAATCCGCTGTCTATAAAATGTCTAGCACTTCAAATTTCATGAAGTAAAAGAAACAGTTTTATCATGAAGAATCAAGAGTCTTTTATCTTCAAAACAGCAATCTCAAAGCCTTCAAAACACTCTTGTAATCCTCTTCCTTCGCACTTTCAGCTGGCATTGCTTGATCCCAAGGTCTTAGTTATTTGACTAAGTATTGTGGACCTATTCCTCTTTAATTTATACTCTAGTGAACACTCCTTTCGAGTCTTTCCTTTTCAACAATGAAGAATCACTATCTAAGACATGCAGTGCACAACAAACAAATAACCACCACTCACATTACAGACTTCTGGTGCAGAATAAACATTGACCAACACTAACACATAAACTTCATGTCAAATCATACATTCATACATTAAAATATGAAAAGCTAATATTTGAAGGCAAAAGGCAAGCATGAAGCTCAGTGTACCTTGGGATAACAGCCAGACCTTGTGCTTCTTCCCCTGTTGATGCCAAATATTGGGTAACCTTATCAACGAATGTGCTACCCAACATGTCATCAAGAGCAATATCGATATCATAACACTCTTTCCCTAGAAGCTGTAAAGATGAGAAAACGTGAGTTTGTTCATCATCTTCTTTAAAGAATAGGTTTAACACAATAAATCCACCAATTTCACAATGTCATTCACATCGATTCAAGTGCAATAATTGTACCCTTTCTCTACAAATCAATTCCAGCTTGAACATGATAGATGATTCTGAGCAAAAAATTTGCTATAAATGACAGACAATAAATCATTTATAACAGTTTGAAAGCATCTTAAGGGTTTTCTAAGAACATATAATCATTCTCTACTCAAATAATTACCCTGGCACCTTGTCGAAGGTTGGGAAAGGTCCTATCTATTGAGGTTCATAGCAAAAGGGGCATCACCACCCAATAACAGGTTATAGTGATGATATTGGAATGCAAAGTTAGTAATCAGTAGCATATATAATGTGAATGTGTTCATGTACATAAGAGAGTAACTCATAAATGTGGTAATCATAACTCTCCATCAAAGTAAATTCACCGGTCTAAATGTCCGTCACTAATATTACGTGACACCTAAGGGCACCCAACTGGCTCAAAATGGCAGCAGCTGAGAGTAATAAACCACCGAAAACAGTGAGTAATCATGGAAAATAGGCTATTAAAGATTTTTTAAAAGAGAACATCTTCTTGTTTTTCTTTGGTATTTAGATATGTTTCATGTGGATTACGAAAACATCTTACTTTACGGGCTAACAGTGCTGGCCGCCGAGGCAATTGCCAAAAAATCTAGCAGATACCTATTATTCCCAAAAAGCAGCCTTCCAAATTATGAAGTTCACGCATTATTGTTGCAACTTGTAATACTAAACCTCTTAAAAAAAGACTGTCAAATCAACAATTCGCATTCCTAAACTTGAAGATTTATTATGTACATCACCATAGAGTTATCCCCTGAAGTAATAACGCCCAATGACTAAATGATCAAAAGAATGCAGTCTCGATCCCAGTACCTTAACAAACAATAGAACAACATTGATAAAGACCTCAATAAGTCGGTGTTCCTACCGATTGTAGAAACAGAACTTCATAAGTAATAACAAAAGTAATGCATTCTCTGAATTCGCACTCCAAAGAAACAAAAATCCTCAATCAAACAAAGGAAAAACACGTTTTATGGGAAGGGAACAGTAAGAACTTGAACTAAATATAACTAAACATGTAATTGGAGAAAATATCTCACAATAAACAAAAAACAACATGCTTTTACACAATTAGTACCGCAAAAGAACTTAAACGTGCATTGAAGCGAACACCCTGCTGCACTAGAATATACACCAACCTTATCACGGACCCAGCCACCTGCGACCCGCAGCTGGGTAGGGAGATCAAAATGGCAAACAGTGGCGAGAAGCCGATCAAAGATCATCTTCTCCTTCTCTGTCAAATCGATCTTTTCCTTCACTCGCACCACCGGCGTGTTCGTCGACATCGATTTGCAGCTCGAGCGCCCTGCCGTTTTAGTCAGGCTTCGCGCCTCAAGAGGACTCCAAACGCTTCCTAAAGCAAGAGGATTGCAACTACGGACGATGCTTCTAAGAAAAAGACCGGAACTGTGGCCGTTCAATAAGGACACTCTCATTTTCCCCCCTTACTCATGCTGGAAACGCCCTCCGCTTCAATTCACTCGGTTTTCCCCCTTCCGTCGCTAGGAGAGAATTCGGCAATCGCGAGGGGCTCGCTTCTGCAGGGTTAAAAAACCGAATTCCTCTTCCCTTCGCACTCGAGCATCGCAACTCTAATAAGGCGAAACAAAGTCTCGATTTTTCAGGAGTGCACTCTATGATGCTAAGGATCAATTCTATATATTTAACCCAACGACCGCCCAGCCTACTCCGCAGGCGAAAAACCGCTCCGGAGCATGTCCAAGTAGAGAGAGAGAGAAGGCGAAGGCGAAGGCGAAGGTGAAGGCGGGAGTTAGGCAGCGACGAGTGGTGGCGACACGGCGGCGACGGGCTGAGCAGAAGCGCGACGGCGAGGGCCGGAGAGAGTGAGACGGACAGAAACGCAGAGTCGAAGACCTCTACACGATGACGCGTGATAAGAAAGCCCTCATAAAATTTTAGGTTTTTTTTTTTTTTGTCGGTTCATAAAATTTTTAGGTTAAAAGTATGAAAAACCTGAAATTGCATAAATTTTTTATTCTTAATTAATTTTTCAATTCACTAAAATTTTATTAAATTGGATTAGTATTACAAAAAAAATTACAATCCAGTACACTTGTGAATAAAACCTCAAACTAGTATATTCGTCAATTGTCACGTGTTATCCACAACTCGGTAATTGACTGTAAAATATAATAGAAATTAACGGAAAGTAAATTTGTCACAAGTGTACAATTTAGTATTTTTTGTAATCAAAAAACTAGTTTGGGTAAAATTATCATAAATATATTAATTTATGATTTTTCGTGATATTAACCCTAAAGTTTATAATCTCATTGTTAGTTTTTCAAATTATTTAAATTGTACAATTGAATTCTCAAAATTTTAACATCTAAGTGTACCGCCTAAGATTTTATATTGTTAAAAAATTAAAATGACCATCTTCCCATTGCAAAAAGAAAAAAAATGAAATGAGGCTTATTCGACCAAAAAAAAAGGTTTAAAATAATGGTAAAATCTTACATTTGCTCCCTTTCCCTTTTCAACAAAGTGGAAAAGGCTAGGCCTAATTATTAGTGAAATTCAAAGATCAAATCATATATTGTTTAGAAGTCATTGTCCAAACTAATTGAAACATTAGATTTTCTTTGAAAATGGTCAATCCAAGTGGAGTTGGGGAGACCTCAAATCCGCTAAATTGTGCATTGTGTCTAGCACCTTATCAGGTCCATAATTAAGTCAATTCTAGATTTGATCTATCTACTTTCTTTAAGAAAAATTAACTACATTTCGTAATTTATGGAAAAAAAAAAAGGTACAAGAAAATTATTCTTCTCAAAGACTTTGATCTTAACTGGGATGACTTCATTTTGTAGCGGATTGGATAAATGGTCCTTACTTATCTGCGTAAATTTTATCAAAACTAACCTTAATATCACTAGTTGACTGTTCATGTTATAGATGCAGCTGTTTTGCCTCTAAAGTTTATATTGAATGGAGCATTCCACGAGAGTGCCTTACCCTAATTAAGTGATTTGCATGGGAAAATAGCGACCACTGAGAAAAAAATATATATTAGGTACTGCATAAGGGAACAAAAAGATCAGCAAAATATCTTAGGTCAACAACCAAAACATGGTCAGAAAACGCATTGATGGACGAGGAGCCTTGATGATTTTTATAATTAGCCGAGAATTAAATAACTTTCTGTTATTTACTAGTCCACACACTAATACAAAATTCTCGTATTTGCTAATTGTCCAACTTTTCCTTGCCAATGTTCTTCCTTATACTGGTTCTATAACGACGTTGAAAAGAGCTGTTCTCAGTATAAATATGCTGAGATAACCAGTGTCCTCACATTCTCAAGGTTCTTTTCTTTTTTGCCAAAACATTTTTCAGGTTAAGGTAAAGACATTCTACCTTGAAATATCAATTGCTGTCACAGGATGATGTTCTTTTTTCTGTCTTTTGTCCTAATGCTCTTCCTAATTGTCTCTTCTGGTATGTTTGTCTGATTCATGCCTACTTTAAATATCATAAACTTGTTTTCTTCTCCCTCCTTGCCCCAGTATCTTTATGGCTTGCTTCTTCTTCTTCTTCTTCTTCTTCTTCTTCTTCTTCTATTTTCTTTTTTCTTTCTTATTTTGTTGATTCTAAAACAGGTATCAATTCAGGAGAGGCCCAAGGATGCACAAAATAACCATCCCTTCCCCAGAATTGCTTTGTAATGGAATGCATTAACATCTGCAAATCATTATACGGTGACACCACCAGCGGGGATGTGTTGACAAGGATCACTGCTGCTGCATACAGAGTTTCTTGCTTTTATTGGGAATAAAATAGACATTAATACATAAATAAGAAACTTTTATACTTTACTCTCATGCCATGTTCTCTTATGAACACCTTGAGGCAACTGTATAATGGCCATGGCCAAAATCATGATCTTTTTTTGTTATGTTACACTTACATATATATACAGAAAAAGGAATGACTTAGGCCCCACTTCCATCATATATAATATGCACAAACACAACCCTTTGGTTGAGATGATCAAATGTAAGGGTTGATGTGGGATGAGTAGTCGCGAATTCCTGCTCCTTCCCATCCCATCCATTCTTCCCACAAGTCCCAATCTGAATCATCCATGGCTCTCATCGGCTCATCGATCCCTTGGTCTTCCGACTCGTACATCTGCGGACCATTTGATTCTCCTCTCAAATTGCTCATCACAATCTGCATCAGAAACATTGAGAAAGAACTTCGATTGGTCAAGATTATCGTGACCCACAAAGCACAGTAGGATTCAGAAGCTTAATACAGAAGCCTCTTTGACCAAATAATAAATGAAAAAGAAAAAGGCGAGAAGTCACTAAAGCCTTGCTTAGAGATAGTGGGGTTGTTATTATGTCACTTTCAGATGCTGACTATGTTGGCAGAAGCAGAAAATAATTGGATTAGATGCTGATACCAATAATCATCATCCCTTTCACCATTTCAGCAAATAAAACTCACAAAAATAACCCAAAGAGCGAGACCCGCTATTCCTTTGAATCAGGGCAGAGAGTTTTGTGCGTGTAGTTCAGTTCTTAACCCCAAGAAAGCTTCAAAATAATTTATCATCACTCACTTGGTGAAAAATAAGCTAGAGATTTGTTCTTGCTTTTTTTTTTTTTTGGGTACCAAAACAGACTCGGCAAGCTTGCTGTTGGACATATCATCAATGACGTATAACCAGGTTAAGCTTTATCTTTGCATCATGAATGACTTTCTTCGAGATGAAATGTTGGCTTACATCGTACGCTTCGTTGATCTGATGAAACTGCACTTTGCAATTGCTTCCTCTGCATACGTCCGGATGATACTGAAAAAGAACATAACAAAGCCAAAACCCGTCAACGATCTTGATCAAAAGGTGACAATCTGTAACGGCAAAGTTTGCGACTTTAACTACAAGAAAAACCATTCCCCAAACTAAACCATCAGATTCACGATTGAACTGTCATATGCAGAGGACGCGATTGAGACCTGCAAAGCGAGCTGTCTAAAGGCCTTCTTGACCTCAGATTCAGAAGCACCGCGATGAATTCTGAGAGTCTTGTATGGATCCACAACGGAAGCAGAATAAGAGCAAAAGACTCTCGCCCCTTCTTTACATGCCTCCCTCCTCTTCATCGACGTCCGTTCGTTGTTCTTGAATTGAATCCAAGATGACCCATTCTTGCCCATCAAACCAGCAGCACAAGCCATGCCTCACAAATGACCTTAGACTGGAGAAAATGGAAAGCAACAGCTATCACGAGCACCAAAGACACCGCAATCCAAGCACCCACAATAAATCTCCCCCTTTATATATACACAAACTAGCGAAAAAGACAGAAGGCTTTTGCTTGCGGTTGTGGTATTTGAACTTGGAAGGTGGGTTCTGAAAAGATCGATGGGCAGGACCAGTTGGAAACACGCTTTAATAGGAAGGGAGGAGACGTTGAGAGCAGGAGAGACGACCCTTCGCTCGGCTTGATTGGCCCTCGGAATCTTGATTTGACGCTTCCTTAGGGGCAGACTCCATTATTGTTATTTGATGATGACTCCGCTTTAAAGGTTGGGTGCGGTTTAAGATTTAAATAAGGCAGAGCACACAGATCTCATCATGCTTATGCCACTCAAGAAAGAAAGAGATGTTGAGTAGTCGGTACAGAAAATGTTAAGAGTGACACGGAATTGATATCAAGGTAGAATTTGGCACATTGCTTTTGTGAATCAACTTCCTAAATGATTATTTTAATGAGATGATAGAGTAAAAGAGAAGTTTAATGAATAGGATCGAATCTTGTAACGTGAGAGATGGGGGATTGAATTTGATATTAGCCTTTATTTGGTTGAAATGAGGACTTCTGTTATGGACTTATCTGGGGTATATTCTTCATGATTTCAGATTAATTTAGCAATTCCTATATATCCTCTTCATATGTGGCCTTCCATGATTGAACTTTTAGCTATTTTAAGGCATCGTGATTGACTAGTTCATTTTTTATTAATTAATACTGTTAACCAGCTTGACACTTACCACATTGTCAAGCTCGGCTTCTAATACGACCGAACTTGTTGGGCCTTTTATATGCATATGGTTGTATTCATTCACAAGCATAAACATGCTTGGTTGTGCTTTGAATTGGCTAGCTTTCTTCTCTAACCTTCATTTGAAGTGTCTTCTTTAAAAGAATTGGTCACGTGAACGAAATCGTTTGGAGCGCTTTCATACGATGGGCCTCAATATTCTCGTCTTAGAATTAACGAACAAAAGGGGGAAAAGGTGAATCATCAAAGGAGTGAGCGAGTTTCTCATCATGCTTGACTATTCCAAATGGGATTTTATTACAAGGCGCTATCTCTCATTATGGAAAAACGTGTTACAAATGAATAAGGGATAGAGTCATTAGAGAAATCTGGACTTTTTCAATTTGTGCATCGCAATAACGGCGGCATGGTCATGAGTGTGACAACGATCCAATTATAATATCGCCCCACTTGAAGGAAGAAGGCAAGTCTTGTGGGAGGGCCGAGATACGCCAAACGTCCAACAGGTTATCCTCATCCAAAAAGCCTGTGGCCCCAAAAAAATATGCAGTCATCCAAAAGGTCTTGTGTCTAAAGACAAATGCAATTGAATGCTCTCTACAACTTAGTCCCATAAGAACTCAAACAAGTTCCCCTAAAAATGAGATAAAAAGGGGTCTCAATCAATGAAGACGTCCAACACCCAATTCCTTTCTATGTAGAGATATTTTTAGAATCACAATACCTAATTTATTCTGGTCATTTTTAAAGAAAAAATACGGTAGAGTCTGGTTAAATGTTTGAATATGACCCAATTGTTCAATTGTCTACATTCATTATTTCAAAGCTAATCTCGCAAGTCGGTCTTCTTATTCTTTTTTCATGTGTGGAATACAGGATAATCCAAATTACTTTACTAATCTCTGTGAATGTACATAAATCATTACATCCACTTATGTTGCCCCCGAATGTTATTCAGAGTACGGCAATGCTCACTTTCATCAAAGGCTTGTTGACTTTTCAACCAAATCATCGAGGGTAAAATACTAAAAACTAGTGATTATTGCACAACTACATACAAAAATGCGAAATTTAAGTGGTTAAGATTTTAACCCTTCAACCCGTGCCATATCTTTGGGCTAGGATTAGGAACATTTAGAAGTTTGATTTCTTCGACAAGGCCACGACACGAGAGATGGCAAAGAGGAAAAGCATGCCGTCATCTCCCATAAGTTTCCCCCCCCCCCCAAAGGCCCAACAAGGGCCCATGGGCCCCTCCAAAATTTAACCTTCTGCCTCTCGCTCTATGCAAAGCCCAATCACTGTTCCAGCCACAGGAAAAGAAAGGGCTTTTTGGGCTTTACGGCGGGGGAGGATGACGATGCGCTAATTCCTGCTCAAGTGCTTAGACATGATTTAAAGTGATAAAAAACACTCGTGGGCGTGCCAATTCACCTCTGTAAACTCATTCATAGTTAATCAATCCTCATATCCCTAAAGATGCTTCGGGTATATCGCCCATTTCAATATTAGGAAACCACGAACTATCATGACGATACAAAAGGGTGGGTATTTTTTATTTTATTTTTTTTAGGAGCAATTTCATCAGGCGATCTCGGTATGTCACAATACATCGACCGAAGTTTTGGTCCCTCTCCACTCGTCGCTTTGGGTGGCCAACGTTTTTGGGGCTCGACAACGACAAGGATACACGCAGGGAACGAGAGGGGAGTAAAAGCCACGCGGCGTCCACGCATTGGGCGAGAGTCCCGAAGCAAGGACGGGGCGGGGGTTGGTGGCGAAGGAGACAGTCGTTCTCGCACGCCTTTGTTACGTCAATCGAAAAAACTCTTTCTCGTTTTCTATAAATTGAAACGACTTGTCTTCATATCATGGAGGAGTTAGGACATCTCCGACGCGCTCTCACCAAATACGATACCACCTCCCCCACTTCTCTCGCTCTCTCTATATCTCCATCATCCTCTTGGGTTGGTTTCTTCTGCTCTGCAGCACGGACAGCGTTCGCCTCCATTGAAGCCATTGAAGCCATTGAAGCGCGCGGGTGATTCTTGGTAAGTTCGCAGGAAACGCTTTGTGTCGAGTGAAGCGGACAGCTCTTGCATTTCTGTTGGACACGTTGTCAGTTGCCTCGCCGTCGTTTCTTAGGCAGATCACGTCGAGAGATCACTGTTGCACGATGCCTTCAACTTGTGTTTTCTTTTTCTTTCTTTTTTCCCGAGTTTTTTCGTTGAGCATGGCAACGGATTCGTGTTTCTTTGAGTGGAGTTGACCCGTTCAACGAACTCCCGACGCAGTCTTCCGCGTTCCAGCTAATTATTTTCCGAGAAAAATTGTGACTTTTGAGTAGTGGGGGCCTCGTAGCGTTCTTTGTCAACTCACGATGAATGACTCGCCTTCACCAAACGCGCGTCGATAGAGAAAGCTTAGCCGACCACTTGGTTTCCACCAACTTTCTGATGGAGACTATGGTGTGGAAGCTCAATAAAGACTTGATTTATTTCGACGTTCTTGTTTCTCTACTGTGTTGTTGCAGTCTAGCATCCTCCGGTTCGAAACGCAGATCAGCATAAGGGCGCTCGGATGATATCAACGTTCTCGAGAATAATGATCAATGTCAAAGGGTCGACTGTGGTATGTCCGGCTGAGGACACGCCGAGATGTACCCTGTGGAATGCGAACGTGGACTTGGTGGTCCCGAGCATGCACACCCCGAGCGTGTACTTCTACCGGCCGACCGGATCGGATGACTTCTTCGATTCCAGAGTGCTGAAAGAGGCGCTGAGCAGAGCCTTGGTGCTGTTTTACCCAATGGCCGGGCGGTTGAAGAGGGACGAAGATGGCCGGATCGAGATCGATTGCAATGCCGAGGGTGTGCTGTTTGTTGAGGCGGAGACGAGCTCGGTGATCGATGACTTTGGGGATTTCGCGCCGACTTTGGAGCTCCGGAAGCTTATTCCCGCTGTGGATTACTCTGGTGGGATATCCTCGTACCCTGTTTTGGTGCTGCAGGTGTGATTTCTCTTTTTGATTCTGTTCCTAGAATTCGTTCATTCTTTTGTTAATGAAGGTTGACTTACCGTGGTGAGGATGGGTTCTCATGAACTCTTGGTGATACTCATGGTTATTCAAGGTCAGTAGGACTATCAGGTAGAGATAGCTGAAATGAGATTTGTGGTTCTACAACCGCAATTGAAGTGAAAACAAAAATTGATCAGTTAAAACTGATCGTGGATAATTTGTTATGAAGAGGAGTCTCTGTCTAGCAGCAAACGCGAGAGTACTTAACGTAAACATAATTTGTTTCCAAGAACCATAAGCTCTTGGATGTCCTTGTACCCATGTGTTTCTCATCACACTTTGTGAGCTTTTGTCCAGATAGTACTTTTGAAACCTCAAGTAAAAGTTGAACTTTGATTTTGACAGCTGTGTTCAATGCTCAGAAATAAAATCTCCCCCTTTTGAAAAGTACAAGCGAGGGAACCAAGTACGAAATTTTGTATTAACATTTTGGTTTCTTCAGATCTGGTTTTGTTAAACATCATAACTTAAAAACATTGAAGAAAACCTTTATCTTTGACTCAGACCAGAGATTGTACATGCCAGCAACAATTGAGGTCTCACGTTAGTGCCTTTAGTTTGCTTCTAGGTCGAGAGACACGGCTGAGCTTTTCTGACTCTAGGAATCCATGCATTTAAAATAAAAAGAAAACGGAATTTGACCCTACCATAAGCAAATTGATTTATCAAGAGTAAGCCGGTTGGAAGCTAATGTTTGCTAGCAGTTACTAGTTCATCAAGTAGTTGGGTTCAAATCAGATTTCAGTGTTATTAATTTCGATTGTTTCCTTTACATAGGTTACATACTTCAAGTGTGGGGGAGTTTCGCTTGGTGTTGGCATGCAGCACCATGTGGCCGATGGACTTTCTGGTCTACACTTTGTGAACACATGGTCTGATCTGGCTCGTGGACTTGACGTTAAGCTCCCTCCATTTATCGACCGGACCCTTTTGCGCGCCCATAGCCCACCACGGCCTCAATTTCCTCATATCGAATACCAGTCTCCACCTGCATTACGAGTTTCTCCTGAAACTACTAATTCAGCTCCATATAGCACTACTGTTTCTATTTTCAAAGTTACTCGGGAACAGTTAGATACCCTGAAGACACAGGCAGTATTAGAAAATGGAAACACCACTAGTTATAGTTCCTATGAAATCTTGGCAGGTCGTGTTTGGAGATGTTCATGCAGAGCACGCGAACTTTCTGATGATCAAGACACTAAATTGTACATTGCAACAGATGGACGGACGAGATTGTCTCCACCACTTCCGCAGGGTTATTTTGGCAATGTGATCTTTACAGCCACACCAATTGCTGTTGCAGGCGATCTCATATCAAAACCGGTATCGTATGCTGCACAGAAGATCCGTGAGTCACTTGCGAGAATGGATGACGATTACCTAAGATCTGCCCTTGATTACTTGGAGCTCCAGCCTGATCTCTCAGCACTGGTTCGCGGGGCGCATACTTTTAGGTGTCCAAATCTGGGCATTACTAGTTGGGTTAGGTTGCCCATCCATGACGCAGACTTTGGCTGGGGCCGCCCTATCTTTATGGGGCCTGGCGGGATTGCATATGAGGGATTATCGTTCATATTGCCTAGCCCAACCAGTGATGGGAGCTTGTCTGTTGCTATCTCATTGCAAACAGAGCACATGAAACTGTTTGAGAAATTCTTATACGACTTCCCCGGTGAGTCACCACGGAAAAGGTGCAAGCTTGACCACTGAGTGGTCGGTTTCTAATACCAATAGAGAAGAACTTTCTTCTTTCCTTTTATCTAGTTTCCTCAAAGAAATCTTTTGCGCATGTTGTTCATTCTTCATGCATAAGTGCACCAATGCGGCTGTATGCCGCAGTGGGATCGGATGCATCGATCGGTACTCAGAGAATTTGTACTATATTTTGAAGTTCAATTTATAATATAAAGCTAGATATGCTTTTCTGCTTTTGATTCCTGAGATTCATCATGGATGAGGTGTTAAACTAGGAGTCGATGAACAACTCAACCAGAGAGCTACTCTGTAAGTTCTACCAGGTCTGTGAATTATGTCCACTTTCGCCTGCTGAAATGCACATTTCTAAGATTGCATTTAAATACAGTATGGTTGGTTAAGCTTTTCCTGTGATGACTTGAGAAGCGGTAGGAGACTTGGCCTTAACCATCAGTGGGGCCGGCAGGTCTAAAGAAAAGAGAGCGAGAGAAAGAATCCTGGTATGACAATTTAAATCATCAAGCTTAAGAACTAAGATTTGTTTCCCAGAAAGTTCTGCTCATCACACAAACAACCAGCCGCCAAAACTTCACTAGACTGTAACTACAGCCAAATTCCCGAAGAAGGCAAAATTGACGAGCACAAATGCGAGGCTGAGAACAGATACAGTACCAAATTAAAGTCTACGATAAGCATAGTGAGCCCCTTAAAAGTGACAAGGACAGATCAAGCCAAAAGTTGCCAACATCACCCAGAATACTAAGAAAGAAGGTGCAGCAGAGGACAGTGCTGCATTTTTAGTACGTGGTGATCGATGGACAGCATTTGCACCACCAAAAGATCCCTTCCCTTTTGATTTTCTCATAACGGAATTCACCAGCCTTCCATCAGCATTTTCTGAAGATTTACTGGTCTTGTTCAAACCTGCATAACTTGCTGCAGCATTTTCCAATGAAGTAAAGGTGGCTTCTGACAATTTATAGGACACTAATGAGTGGCAATGAAGAATGGAGGAAAGATACACTACCTGGAACTTTCGGTCCTTGTGTATTGTCGGTAGAGTTGGATGGCTCGGAGAAGCATTCGACAGCCAAGATCAGAATGGTTTGAGCAGACACTAGGAAAAACAACCACACAAGAAGCTTTATTTTCATTTTGTAACCTCTGTGTGCGCACGCGTGCGCGTGCGGGTGTGTATGTCTGCAGAGTTGAGCTAGAAAAGAGCGAGTGATTCAGTGATTTGCAGGAGAGAAAGAGAGAGCCTGCTTCAAATACCAGAAGGCCTCAGAGAAAGATGACAGTTTCTTTTTGCTAATTAAGAGAGATTGCGTTGTCGGCTCCACAGGATAATATTTCATTATTTCTGATAGAAGTATCAGAGAGAATAAACAACTATGCCAGGGGGAAAAATGAAAAAAGGTGTGGAGGATGGCCTGGCGATATGCTGTTCGAGGGAATTAAAAGAGAATGGTCCATGTCGATACTCTACTATTCCAGAAAGATTGCAGCTGAATTAAATTTAACCATAGCGTGAAACTGGAGCCACTTTTTTAAGCTGTGACCAACCAAAATCCACAGTCATCTTATACTTGCAGACCTTGATGGGATTCGCCAGACTCGGTAATTTGATTGGTCCAGGACGTCGGCTCTTCCCAGAAAGATGGAGAATCTTGGACTCTGCTTACCTTACATGGTTGGAAGAAAGTTTTGTGAATGGTATCAACTATACTTATTTGCAGCAGGCGACGCGAATCAGTCTGAATCAGATGTGTAGGAGGTTACAGAGTGTCCTGATCATGTATTGTGTTCAAATGTAGAAGGGAACAATGCAATTCACCCCTTGACTGTTAGGATTATTGCACTCAGCACTTTGAATTAAAAACTAAGCACTTGACCATCCTTCTTAACTTTCACTTTGTGACGGACAGACATCTTTGAGCGGGAGTAAAAGCAGCAACAGATGAAATTCAACGGCGATAAAAGTGCTTATTTCCAAAGTTTTGCCCATTATATACAACGCCTACAATCATGCGTGGAAATGAGATAACTGCAATTTCGGAACATCGACATTCTTGAGTTCTTAGCTCAAGCTTGTAGCTCAAGCTTGTGTCGTCAACACATGGTAGAGCTGAGTTGTCAGCTCAAGCTTGTGTCATCGACATTCTTGAGTTATCAACGACACGAGATTGAGCTGCCCCAGTCTAAACTTGGCGCAGATCTGTTCTCAGAGAAGAAGGTGAGATCCCAAAGAATGTGCGACCAAGGATGCGGTTTACACTAGCAAGAAGCTTTTGGCAAAGGATCCTGTGGCTTAAACTCGAAGGATGGGCATTATCTTCTTCAGTAGCATTTGCAAGTCATTATTGGATTCTAAATGAGCACTGAGGGGGTCATTTGTGATGCTTAGCTTTTGGAAAAGAGAACAGCAGTGCAGAATTGATTCTTCGTTTATTCATGAAGAAAGGAACCTTTGCTGAATTACGGGTCGGGCGAGCATCTCGTAACTCTTGACAGCTCAGGAGTATAAAGCAATAAAAACACGAGAACAAACCCAAGAGTCATCAAATCCGTCACGTTGTATAAGCCATAAAGTATCAGGTATCGACCGAAACTTTATGGATTTGAAACGGGATGCTCAGATTATGTGCTCTACAATGCTTTCTGCGTAACATGGGAACTTCCATGTACAGAGAACGAATGACAGCCTTGAAAGGAAATAAATATACCATTTTTTTACCCACAAATCCGGCGTCTCTTCTCTAATTTTGCTAGTCCCCAATCTGTAGCCTACAACTAGTAGGGAAGGGGAATTTTAAAGGCTAATCTGCATCAAGGAGAGAGAGGACTGGCTTGCAGGAAATTCAATAAACTGAAGCTCTCTTCAGAGACTTACTAGTATATTCCTAAAAAGCACACTCTTAAGTAGACTGAGGCAGGAATAAATGCAAATTATTTAAGTCACCGGAAGTTATGACAAAATGCCATGGCCAACCATGTAGCTCGGATGTCTAGATACGCTTGCTTATCACAGAAAGGTCTGTCTAGCAGCATAACATCCAACATTCAACAGGAGGCCATCGCCCGACCAACCAATGTAAAATAGAATGCACTTTCATTGTCTCTGCAGAATCAAAAGCGATCTGCTGGAAGGGTCCTGATAACTGCAAATTAGACCTGATGCTGAGAATAACCTGTGTGGAGCAACAAAGGGATTTTGGAAGGGCATAATTTGACCTGGGAATAGATTTTCACAATGAATAGAGGTTTGTGGAACGGCAGCTCTACAAAAAGGAACTGTCCTCGAACATTTCGCAGTATTTGATGTGGACCAACCATACCGCAACCAACTCATCATCCAACCCAATATACAAGTCCCATCATATATGCAGATAGGTTGAGCAACTTAGCTTTACCTTCTAGTCATTGACATGGCTTAAAATAAGGGGAAAAATGCTGCCATCCTTCAAAACCCACATATTTTTCTACACAAGAAAGCTCAGTATGCTTCTCGGCTACATTTTATTCACCAATCTTATATAATGGTTTAGGGGGAACAATCATATATAGAATAGTTCATGATCTACAACCAAACGACAAACATTAAATTCTAGCTGCAGCGTGATGCTTACCTAACTGGAGGAGTTAATTACAACAACAGTAACATGACAGTTTTTAACTTTAGTTGCTGCAGCACAATGTTCAACCTTGCTGGAGGTGTTAGTCATGAGCAGAATCAAACATCCAGATGGATGCATAATTGTGGTCGCAGCTCAAAGAAAACACCTGTACGGCAAAGATCAACATAACTCCTAACTCGCAAAAGAATAGTAGGATGTTAATGCTATCTTTGGAAGGATGTGGATTTTAGACGAGTAAGGAAATGGAGGAAAGTCTTTGCTTTTCCCTCGACTCTCACAAAAATTTCAAATTGTATCACATTTTCCACACCCGCCTCTCATTTTCTCCCCTCTGCAACTTCCCAAACAAAGCCCTTGTAAGAAAAGCCACGGCATGCATGAAAAATAAATAAATAAGAAAAAGATAAATCAGCCTATTTAGGCCGTCACATCCATAGTTAGCAAATTCATAATGATTAGAAGCTCCAGTTCCGTCTCATGGTCACAATCAATATCATCCCTATCCACTATCCCCAATATCACCACTATCCTTAAAATCAATATCAACAATCAGAAAATCTCAGGCCTGTTATCCAGGAAAACAACACCGTGGAGGAATTTAACAACAACAAGGTCACCATGGGAAAAGCCAAGACAAAAAGAGAAAACTTGGCCTACTAAATCTCAGTAAAAGTAAATCACAACGAAAATTTACCCAAGGATATTCAAAATGAACAGGAAATCTTCCCAATTTCTCTTCCTATGAAGATTCTACCTACAGGCAGCGTGGCGTTAGAAAACTAACATCCTTCCAACCTCATAGCTGTAAATGATGTCAAAGGCTATGCCTCCAAAAAAGACAATTAAAAATCTTCTGTCCTGGTCTTCCCACTGGGGAGCATAATAGATTGCATTCTTGGTCATTGGAGTGAAAGGCCAAACAAAAATAACAGTACCGATCAATAATTAACTAGCAACCATCACAGAGCGGCAGAGAATTTACAAATCCTTACAGGCAGGACCTCCTAACACCGGCAAGTCCATCACAAGCCAGGCCATAAATGAAAGGTAGTCAACAAAAACAGCAACCAGAAAGCACTCTCTCACATGTCTTTATGTGGACATCAAACTTATCCTCTTCCAGCTTCCCCCTTAATATGATTAATTTACATTCAGTCACCAACAAGTTCCAACTGAATAAGTGGAATTCTTAAATCCTCACACTGCCATGAAATAGAAGATTTGTCATTTTCTTATTTGATAGGTTCTTAGTCCAAAACCATCCTTAAACACATCCAAAGCACCAACGCATTGAAAAGGATTTAGAGTCATGAAGTATCATTCAAAGTTGGCTGGCGAGAGTCCTTCAAATGTGCCAACTTGCCAAGCACAAAATTATATGTAGATAGAACTTGAAGGACCCAATAATTAATTTATCTCCAGGCAGAGGGGCACATGCTTCAACTACTTTAATCATCCAAACCAGTACATCCTTGAGGATTATCATTAATACAAGCTTAATGTGTTGTTCAACTCAAAAAGTTCAATAGGAAACAACATAAAATAGAAAGAGAAGATGCCTGTCAAACCAGAAAAGTTATTGAATTCATTATAGCTCAGCAAAGGAATTTTACAAATTACCTTCTGCTAAAAGTAAAATATAAGCATTTACACGATGAAGCAAAATTGAGGACTACTCAGACAGAAATGTAAATCATACATGTCAAGCACGCCTTTTGCTGAGACGCCAAGAATTGGGTTCATGGTATCTGTCATAGAGAGGTTCAATACGCTCTTGACGCTTCCGCTTGCTCATCTTGGTGGGATCTGCAACTTTGAAAAATCTTGGCGCCGCTTCAACAAGCCACTTAGGATCAATAACAGTCACCTCACGCATGTACTCCTTTGTGGTCATGACAAGCTCATGGTAAATAACCCAATCAGGCTGTCTCTGGAAGAGAGCACTACTTGGATGTATATAAACTGGTTGATTCTCAACCAAGGTTCTGTAACCTTCTTGTGGGTCTTTTCGTGCCGCATGGAAGAAAAACCCTGCTGTTATTGCTTTCCTTATCTTTGTGAAGTTCTTTCCAGCACCGACAACATCCAGTTTATACCTGAAATGCATTGTCAAAATTAAATTAACCCAATGCTCCTTAAGGCACAAAAGTCAGGTGTGATGACTATAAGTTTACAGAACTCCAGATGTGACTCATTCTGGAGCTCAAAAGCAAATAGCACACAATTATACCTACAGAAGAAGTTGGAGAAAAATGAGTGCATATAAATCCACTTAATAAAATTCTGCACAGTTTACCTTTGTTACCTTTTCTTAAGGATGGAAACAATTAATATAACAAACAACTCAAATTCAAGTCAACACAAATAACAATATGATCTATGGGCAGCATTATTGTAAAGTTCATAGTTTGAACTCACTACGGCATGGCACAAAGGGGGAGGGGCAGGTTATTAAAATTTACGCAGTAAGATGAGTACTCAACAGAAACAAAAAGAAGTAGCTAGTAAAGTCTAATCACCAATAAGTCATATTATCATGTCGTCTAAATATGGTTGGACTCTTGAAATATGGAACAAGAAGAACAAGTCTACGCAACAACAGCAACAGATTATACTGCAATTTGGAAGCAGAACAAAGATTTTAAAACACAAAGAAGAACACATACTTGTCCATGATGGTGAGAAGCTGCTTCCTAACATCCTGAGCCCTCCTCAGGGATCGAGACTGAACAAAATTCTCAAAGCACCACGGCCCAGAAAAATTCTTTGCTTTCCAAGCCTCATAAACCGCGAGAAGAGTCAAATGGTCTCCTTCCGGCTGAAAGAACTTGGCCCTCTTCTGATCTGCTTGGGCTTGTTTCTCTCTAGGTCTGTAGAAAATGTTTCCTGTCTGAATCATAGCAATGATGGTCAAAATCTCATCACTGCATCCCAAGTCTACACTAGCAAGAAGCATCTTCGACAAGGGTGGTTCCAGAGGAAATTCTGCCATTTTCCTTCCCAGTTTTGTAAGAAGCCCTTCCTCATCCAATGCTCCTAGACTATAGAGCTGTTCCATGGCAGAAATCAGAGCCTGGGGCGATGGCGGATCCATGAAATCAAAGGATAAAAGATCATTTATACCCATTGCCTTCAATGTAAGGGTAGTGAGACCAAGATTAATCCTTTGGATTTCAGGGACGGTGGTAGGGGACATTTCATTGCGGTACGCACTCTCTGTATAGAGGCGATAACATTTACCAGGCCCCGTACGCCCAGCACGTCCAGCTCGTTGCTTCGCAGATGCTTGTGAAATAGGAGTGATGATAAGTGAATCCAAACCTTGCTTCGGATTGTAGACATTCTGTTTAGCGAACCCTGGATCAACAACATAATAAATTCCATCGATGGTGAGAGATGCTTCAGCTATGTTAGTGGCAACAACCACTTTTCTCTTCCCCTGAGGTGCAGGGTCAAATATCCTCGACTGCATTTCACTGGGCAAGGCACTATAAACAGGTAAGATAATCAGCTCAGGAACATTCTTGCCTAATCCTTTCATCCTCTCATAAAGAGATTGGCAAGCAAAATCAATCTCCTCCTGACCAGTCAGGAAAACTAATACATCGCCTTCTGGTTCTGTCAAATGAATCTGCAAGACAGTAATAAGAGCTGCATCCAAATAATCACTTTCTGGTTGTTTGGTGTAAAGAATCTCCACTGGAAATGTTCTACCAGGGATGGTGAAGATATTGCAGTTGAAGAAATAACCGGAAAACTTTTCCGCATCCAATGTGGCAGATGTCACTATCAGCCGGAGATCAGGTCTCCTTTTCACGAGCTGCTTAAGCAGTCCAAAAAGGACATCAGTGTGTATAGTCCTCTCATGTGCTTCATCAAGCATGATAACTGAGTACTGGGACAGGTTCTCATCAATAAGAATCTCCCTAAGAAGCATACCATCAGTCATATACTTAATAACAGTGTCTGGTCCTGTGCAATCCTCAAATCGAATTGCATATCCAACCTCTTCCCCTAAACGACAACCAAATTCTTCAGCCACCCTCTTGGCAACAGACATTGCAGCCACCCTACGAGGCTGAGTGCATCCAATCTTACCCCTGGTGGTGTAACCTGCTTCAGCCAGATACTGAGTAACCTGAGTAGTCTTTCCAGAACCAGTTTCACCAATAACAACAAGAACTTGATTTTCATGTACGGCCTGCACAAGTTCTTTTTTCAACTTGTAAATGGGCAAACTCTGCCTCTGTTCCTGGATGGAGAGCTTCGACCTCTGCCCGAAAGTCAATGCTTTGCCAAAGGCATCCTTCTTCCACTCTGGCATATCGTAAGCTGACAGGCCAACGCCTCTGAGCTCCTGAGCGAGATGCCTCTCGCCTGTCTCTGGCATGGGATCTTCCCAAGGACGATTAAGATCCTTTGGAATGGAATCAAGCATCGTTCTCTGTTGCTGCTCCCGTACTTCTCTCCGCTCCTTTATAAGAGCAGACTGCAGTGCAGCAGCACGACTCAAAGACCCCTCAGGATTCTTGAAAATCTTCACCGGTGACATATCCACAGAATATCTGGTCTGCCCTTGCAAAAACGCAGGTTCATCCTCATTTAACTCAATCTCAAGCTCTTCCTCAGCTCCCTCCTCCTGATACACCATACCATCCGCTTCCTCATCATACATTGGGTATTCATTCACCTTCAACACGCCTGAAGCCACCAATTGCTTCGCCTCCCACCTCTCCGGTGAGCTCATCCTCTTCAAGGGTCGCCTCGATGGAGCCACATCATCTTCCTCCACAATTCTGATCCCAGAGAGACCTGTTCTGGCAACAGGCCCATCCCTTGACCCTGAAGTTGGATTAGCACGATAAGCATCATCATTGTCACTCTTCTTCAGCGGAAGCAAATCTTTTCCAGTGTCCTGATCCACGTCCCTCATGGAAAGACTCAATTTCTGACCAGAGATGGAAATCACCTTCACATAAACTTCCTGATCCCGCTTCACTACTTCCTTTGCATTAGCAACCCTCCTGCTTGCCATCTGCGAAACATGCACCAACCCCTCCTTACCTCTAATGTCGCTCAACTGAACAAAGCACCCCGTATCCATCACTCTAGAAACTCTCCCCCTATAAACCTTATATAGCTCGGGTTCATCGGAATTATACCTCCCATTCCTTCTATCTCTAGTGTCTTCTCCATCATCCTCATGATCTTCATAGCCATCCCTTCGACTTCTCTCATACTGATCTCTATGCCTTCCCCTTCTATCAACATCCTCATGATCCCTGTCTCTATCCCTATCTCTATCTCTATCTCTATCTCTATGTCTATCTCTGTCTCTTTCTCTTTCTTTATCCCTATGCCCTCCCTCGCTTCTCCTATCATATCTATCCCGGTGTCTCTCTCTCCTGTCTCTATCCCTCTCCCTGTCCCCATCCCTATCTCTCCCTTCCTTCTCATACTCTCCACCCTCTCTCCTCCGCTGTTGCACCTCCAACTCAAGCTCCCTCTCCAGGTCCTTCACCCTCTCTCTACTGTCAGCAATCCCCAAAGCCTTGAACTGACCTTTAGAACCACCCTCCCCGTCGTCGCCTCTATTTCCCTGCTGCTTATCGGCCCTATTACTCGGAGGCAAAATCGCGTGAATGATCGTGAGAAGAGTACGTACGAAGTAGTCGGGCATTTCGGCTCCGTTCTCCTTGAGCTTGGCATCGAATTCGTCGACCGTCTCGCAGTTCCGGCCCAGCTCGGTGATGAATTCGGCGAGCACCTTGTCGCCGAAGCCCAAGTGAGTCTCGAGCTCGGAGCAAACCTTGGAGACCAGCGATAGGTACTCCAATTTCTTCAGGTCGTCTTCGGCGGTCGCGGCGGCGGGCATGTTTCCCGGCGGGCGCGGAGAGAAGGAAGAATTTCGTTAGGGTTTTCGAACGAAAGGGAACGTTGAGCTATGGAGGGCTCGATCGATCAGGGGAATAGCAGATCCCCCGAGATGCAAGAGAGGATTGGAAACCCTAGAATTCGAGACTGAAACGTTGGATTTGGATTGGCAGGAGGAGGAGGAGGAGGAAGAGGATGGAAACCGAAGTTTCAATTCGGGCTTTTGCAGATGCGGGAAACGACGTCGGCGCTTCTCCGTTGGCGGTTGCACTTTTGATCCCGAATTTATAGAATTCTTTCAATTGTGCCCTTCGCCATTAGCATTTTATGCATACATTCGAGCGAAAATAGGTTAAAAAAAATCGTCATGAGAGAGGGGAAAAAAAAAGTTTACACTTCGCATCTTAATTAATTTTCGAAAATCCTCTAAATTATACAGGAATGGTAAATTAATCATTTTTAATTAGATTTTTTTTTTTCCGACTGTGCATGAGTAAGCATTCAACCTTTATAAATAATGGCATATTTGTTTGAGTGAAAGAAATTTTCCGTGAATTAGTTTTTTGGACTTTTACATGTATGATTTGCTGAAAAATTATTGGTCAACCAAATATCATTTACAATTAAAGAAAATATGTATGCTTAAAGTTAGGAAGATGAATTTCCAATCCAAAAGGGGGAAAATATTTTTTCTAAAAAAGAATTTCTAAAAAGTATTTTTTTTTTATCACGAAATTTTTCTCAAAATAGGTGTTATCTTATATTACTTTTGGACACGGTATAATATGCATTTTTTTATGAGGCGGTAAATTAGTAAATGCCGAGTCGAGCTTCAGAGCAAGGCATATTCTAATTAAAAAGAGCATATGGATCCTTGAACGCGTTGGTGAATTGGAGGCTACGAAGCACGGACACGTGGAACATGCTTCCGTGTCGTGTCCAACACGTGCCGGAGCTTGGATACGCTCGGACACGCGTTGATTTTCCGATCAGTGGTCAACTTTTTACGACTCGTCTCCACACGCGTGTCGGATGGAAGCGAGGGCGAGGGAGCAGATATGAGATCGCGAGCGACGGCGAGCCCGCGACGGCGCGAGGGCGGCCTCAGTGATGCTGTGGGATCGGCGACGAGGCTGCAACTGCAAGTGAGGAAGGGCCGAAGGCGAGGCGGAGGAGGAGGAGGAGGAGGATCGAGAGGAAGGGGGTCGTACGGAGGTCGCGCGGCGAGGAGGCGGAGAAGGATCGGAAGAGGAGAGGAAGGGGGTTGCGAGGGCGAGAGGAAAAAAGTGGGGCGCTAGTTAGGGTTTGGAAACTCAAAAGGAATAAAATAAAATAAAAAAGAGGGACTTTATGGGGTGAAGTGACAGAATGGCGCGCGGGTTGGGGAGTGGAAAAAATAAAAATAAATTAAATAAATTTGGGAGGGGGGGTGAAATAATCTGACGTGGGGGAGCGTGTGGGAAAAAAATTGAAATAAATTTGGGAATGGGAGGAAATAGAAGAGGGAAAGAAGGGAGTGGGGGTTGGCGGTGGACCCTTTGAGGAGATTTTTTTTTAATTGAAAAATAAATGAATGAGATTAAAAAATAAAGGTACTGAATTTTAAATGATGATAAATTTTTAGCATTGTAAAAAAATCATTGATTTATTTAAATAAGTTGATTATAATTTGTTGTTAGTCATCAGCATAATCAATAACTTTTGTTAAAGTTAAAAACATATTTCTAAACATGAATACGTATTATTATGAATGTCTTTTAAATTTCCAATGAATTGATTTATTAATATTATAGTGTAAATTCACTGAGCTATTTTTTAATTAATTAATTATTTATGAATTTGAATCAAATTAATTAAAAATAAAAATATTCATTTAATATACAACGTGTCGAAATTCTCTATTTTTTATAAATGACGTGTCGTGTCGCGTGTTCGTATCGCGTGTTGGTGTTACCTAGATTGGAGGCGGGGAGAATGATGACTTACGGTAAATTCTCGATATGGCAATAAATTCCTTTAGCCAATAATAGATCATGCATTAAAAAAACAAAAAATCGTCAAACCATTTGTAAACTCCCATTCTCTTTTATCGAAAATAGGGGTGATCGTGACCCGTTCTCGCTTAAAATCAAAAATCGAACTGAAATCATTTCTCAATCCGTGAAACCGGAAATCGACCCCTTCTTACCTGAAATTTGGCGATATTATTTATCAAAAGAAAAAGATTATTTTCTTTCTAAAAGATTCCTAAACATATTAAAAGTTCAATTTAATGTAGCGTGAAATTACTAATCACAAATAAAATGCTAATAGATTAAGAGATTCCTCCCATAAATAATCTTTACTTTGTGTCCGTATGTATAGTACTGTAGATAACGCATTAAGTATCCCATCTATTCTGAATTTACAAAAAAAATAAAAAAAATAAAAACCTCTAAATCCGTTTCATCATTCAATCCAATTGGGCTGGAATCCTTCCTAGAAATCGAATTTGGTCTAGCTCTCGATCAGACCAGATTTGACACACATCCCTAATTGTGATATATTGTTCACCAAAACTTAATCCCTATTTAGCTTTACTAATATAATAGCTCAAAATAGTAAATCCAGAATAGACCGTTATGTCACCCAATCATTCACCCAATCATTTCTCATTGCAAATAGTTAATTCCAACGAGAAAACATCTTGATCTGAGACATTTTAAACATTTAAATTACCGCAGTGTAGGAGATACGCGATACACTTTTGAGCAACACACCATATCCTGCATTTTTTTACAACAACTTAGGCCCGAAAAACAAACACAAAACAGGAGGACAACCAAGAAGAGAAGGAAAGAAACAGACGACGGACATCAAGAAGCACAACAAAACATCCAAAAAACCAGAAAGATCCCTCCTAAGCTATTTCTCATCCTCATCATCAGTCAACCTCTTCGATCTTAGGCCCTGCTCCACCACCGAACCCGCCACTGTCTCTTGGGACATCGCCGTCGGCACCACCCATCGGCCCGTCACTGCCGCCCTGATACATCTTCGATATGATCGGACCGCACAGCGCCTCCAACTCCTTCAGCTTGTCCACGAACTCGTCCACCTCGGCCAGCTGGTTTCTGTCGAGCCACTCGATCACCTCGTCCACAGCCTTCTCGATTTTCTGCTTATCCTCTGGGTTCAACTTCCCAGCGATCTTGTCGTCCCGGACGGTGGTCCGCATGTTGTAAGCGTAGTTCTCTAGCGAGTTCTTCGCCTCGACCTTGCGCTTCACCTCCTCGTCCTCAGCCTTGTACCGCTCCGCCTCCTTCACCATTCGCTCAATGTCGTCCTTGCTCAGCCGGCCCTTCTCGTTGGTGATGGTGATCTGGTTCCTCGTTCCAGCCGTTTTGTCCTCTGCTGACACATTCAAGATACCGTTCGCGTCGATGTCGAAGCACACGTTGATCTGTGGCACTCCCCTTGGCGCCGGTGGGATCCCCTTGAGCTCGAACGTGCCTAGAAGGTTGTTGTCCTTGGTCCGCGCCCGCTCGCCCTCGTACACCTGGATCAGCACGCCGGGCTGGTTGTCTGAGTAGGTCGAGAAGACCTGCTCCTTCTTGGCGGGGATGGTGTTGTTCCTAGGGATGAGCACGGTCATGACCCCGCCAGCAGTCTCGAGGCCAAGGCTGAGCGGCGTGACATCGAGCAGGAGCAAATCCTGGACTTTCTGGCTGCCCTCGCCGGTCAGGATCGCAGCCTGGACTGCCGCCCCATAGGCGACCGCCTCATCGGGGTTGATGCTCTTGCACAGCTCTTTGCCGTTGAAGAAGTCCTGCAGGAGTTGCTGGATTTTCGGGATCCTCGTTGAGCCTCCGACTAGGACGACCTCGTTGACTTGGCCCTTATCAATCTTCGCATCTCTCAGGCACTTCTCAACAGGCTCCATGCATTTCAGGAACAAGTCCATGTTCAATTCTTCGAAACGGGCCCGAGTGAGGGTGGTATAGAAGTCGGTCCCTTCGAAGAGCGAGTCGATCTCGATGGTGGTCTGTGTGGTCGAGGACAGCGCACGCTTAGCACGCTCGCACGCAGTCCTCAGCCGGCGGAGCGACCGTGCGTTGCCGCTCATGTCCTTCTTGTACTTCCGCCGGAATTCCTGGACGCAGTGGTTGACAAGGCGGTTGTCAAAGTCCTCGCCGCCAAGGTGGGTGTCGCCGGCAGTGGCCTTGACCTCGAAGATGCCCTCCTCAATGGTGAGGAGGGAGACGTCGAAGGTGCCGCCACCAAGGTCGAAGATGAGGACGCTTTTCTCGCCAGTGCTGGAGGCCTTCTTGTCGAGGCCGTAAGCGATGGCAGCGGCAGTGGGCTCGTTGATCATGCGGAGGACGTTGAGGCCAGCGATGGCGCCGGCATCCTTGGTTGCCTGGCGCTGAGAGTCGTTGAAGTAGGCAGGGACGGTGACGACGGCGTTGTTGACGGGGTGGCCGAGGAAGGCCTCAGCGACCTCGCGCATCTTGGTGAGCACCATGGACGAGATCTCCTCAGGGGAGAACTGCTTCTCCTCGCCCTTGTGGGAGACGACGATCATGGGCTTGTCGCCGGGGCCGGGAACGACCCTGAAGGGCCAGTGCTTCATGTCGGACTGGACGGAGGGGTCGGAGAAGCGGCGACCGATGAGGCGCTTAGCATCGAAGACGGTGTTGTGGGGGTTCATGGCGACCTGGTTCTTGGCGGCGTCCCCGATGAGGCGCTCGGTGTCGGTGAAGGCGACGTAGGACGGGGTGGTGCGGTTGCCCTGGTCGTTGGGGACGATCTCGACGCGGTCGTGCTGCCACACGCCGACGCAGCTGTAGGTGGTGCCGAGGTCGATGCCGATGGCCTTGCCTTCCTTGCCTTCCGCCGGTTTCGCCGCCATTATTACCTTTCGTCGATGTTCTAGGAGGTTGAGGTCGATTGAGGGTTCTTGGTCGGCTTTGATTTAGAGGTGCGAGAGAAAGAGAGGGTGGTGCGTGATGAAGAAGAGAGAAGGCGGTCCGGGAATCTCTGTCTTTATTAGAGCGCGAGCGTCGAAGAAGACGGCGGCTTGCATGCAGGGGGAGAGTTCCGGTGGGAGGAGCGGGAGGGTGACAGGTGGGAGATGAGTCGACACTGGAGCTAAATCCGAGTTCGGCTGGAGAGTTCTGGAACGGCGGTTAGAACGTTTTTGAACTCAACGGAAGCACCGATTGCTTATGAGTAGATTGGTCGGGCCAGGTTTGGATGGGCCGAAAATGATCAGGCTTAAATCGACCAATTATCATGTAATAAAAATAGTAATTCATGTCCAATCCAATGCACGTCCGATCTGACACATTGCTAAGACACTTTATATTTAATCCAACATGAGAAAACTCATCCCGAAACTAAGATAAGAGCACGGAGTAAATAAGCGCGAGACCAAATTTGGGCTTGAGAGAGTGTAGTGGAATCATTGAGTTAGGCCTAAATAAATTATGAACCCATTTAACGCACTTATTGTTGCTTATTTATGACTCATTTACTAAATATAATTTAGCCCATAAAATAACAAGCCCATCAAATATTGGTTAGGAAATGAGTTTATAATCTATTTTAACATATTTATTCACGGGTTTGATCGACCGTTAAGCATTTAGATTTTTAAGAAGAAAAGACAAAGGACAACATAGGAGAATAAGGGGCAAAACATCATAACGGTAAATCATACCATTCTTTCTAGTGTTTCACTTGTCTATTTGTTTCACGAAATATGGGACGTTGCTTCAAAAAATCTCTTTAAGAAATTAATTCTAAGAAAGATTATGTCATTTTCCTATGTTCTTGACCCTCGTCAAGACCTCTAAATTATGAAATTTGGGTTCTTAGGGCTTACAATTTGCTATTATCTATCCGCCACAAACATGACACAAACAATTGCCAAACTTCAGCCCACTGCAATTTGATCCATAAACTTTCAATATATATACAAAGTAGTCCATGAACTTTAATCTAATATATAATGTGGTCGTTGAACTTTTAATTTGTTCAATATAGTCCTTGAACTTTCAATACATGTTCAATATAATCCCTATTGAACATTTTCATGCAGTTCTAGAGACTACATTGAATTTTTTATATAATTCAAAGAATAGATTAAACATATACCACAAGTTCAGTAACTATATCAAACAAATTAAAAGTTCATGGACCACATTACACATTAGGCTAAATTCAAGGATCATATTAAATTAATTAAAAGTTCAGAGATCAAACTATACATTAACCCAAAATTTAGGAATTATTTGTGTCATTATCTCTATAGCTTTATTTGTCAAACAAAAGAAAGACTTCGGCAAATCACTAGCTGAAGCAACAAATCAATTTGAAGTGGCAAAAGTAGGACATGCAGATAGTGAGGAAATTCAAACCAGGGGAAGCCAGATTCATGACGGGCTAAATGACATTGTCTCTGTTTCAAAAACTCTAAAGATGCGGTCAAAGACATCAAGAAGGAGATCATTGAGGAAGCAGGTACCGCTGATGAGGTTTTTTTTTTTTTTTTGTCGGTCCTACTCTACTCCTATTATAACTCTCACTCTTAGACTTTTGTCATGTCTCATTGCAGGGCGTGGGAATCGAAACGCACTCCTAAAACTAATTTGTCCTCACCCCAACCCCTGAGAAGGTGGGGCACTGATGAGTTTAATGCCATGACTTTCATTGCATTGTTAGAAACCAGCATCTTTCCAGAACATTCTCGAGCATGGACGATACGGTAATTATCCTGAAATCTAGAGTATTCTCAACTTAAATGTCGGTAATTGATAAATAAAGAGATGCGATCTCATCCATTAGATCAAATATCAATCAACGGTTGTAATGGGGGGACTTCTTATATAAATAAGAAAGCTCTCTACTCATTTATGTCCATCCAAACATTCTCTACTAGAGTTCCTCTCACTTTCCAAATTATCAACCCATAAAACTATCCACTTTTCTAAAATAAAAACAAAAAATTCACATATATTTCTCAAAAAATGCAATCAACTAAACTGGAAATTTCACATCCATTTCTCCAAAAATGCAATCTCCTATTATATACCTCACAATGTCAGTTCTATTCAAAGAGCATTATGTTAATTTTTCCTCACACTCAATCATCAAATAAACGAACGAAGCATTATCCTTCTATACTTTCCCCCGAGCAAAAGTGCCATCGAACATCAGCAAGTGAGCAGGCAGTTGTTAAGTGACGAGAGAGACCGTGTGATGGTCAGTTAAGGCAAGGCTAAGTAAATACGAACCTAAAGCCCCTTCACTTCCCTACAATGCAACTGCGAATACAAGTGGAAAAGGAAATATTTTTGTCTCACCAACGAGAGGTTGCCACTCAATTTATGTACAAGACTCCAAAAAATAAAATAGGCAACGAGTTTAAAATTGGGTTTTCTTTTTGGGTAGAAAGAAAGATTAGCTCTCCTATTTTTTCTCTCGTTTAGTTCGTTTGGTGGAAATAGTCATGTAATTTAAGGGACTTAATTGAAGCTTTGTAATAAAAATTTGTGCCATGAAATGGTTGACATGGATAAAATATAAGCATTATCTTGAATATATGAAAGCGAGAAAAACACCTTGAATGAAACTTAACCCTTTGCATTGCCTTCCGGATTATATTTGGGATTAAAAAGGAAAAAGTAAATTTAAGTGACATTAGGATCGACTGGAAATTAATAAAGGAACTCGCGTACTAAAGATGTTTAAAAATGGAATGATGAGGAGTTTTTTACATACGAAATAGGTAAATGATTTTTTTCTAAATAATAGTTTCTAGATATTGAACTGGAAAAAAAAATACACAATATTTTCATTCTCTCTGTAACTTTTAAGGGGATTAAAAAGTGTAACTTGTTTAGAGTCTTATACACAAATGGAGCCATGTGTCAATTCACCGGCTGACTCGTCAATTTCCCGGTAAATTTGAAGGGTAGAACTGTCGGGGGTAAAACATACGGGCCAAAATTGCAAATAAAATGAAATCCAGTGTCAAGAAATGAGGCCCCCTCAAAATTACAAGGACCAAAAAAGCGTCATTCAACTCGAGATGCAATCTCCTGGTTTCAGGTTTAGTATGAATGTTTATTGTGAGCCAATAAATTCTTTCAAGAGTGGATCCCATAATAATTAATAATTAATAATTATTTGATTTTATTAAATTTTAAAACAGATTATTATTCTTATCGTAGATTAAAAAAATCTTCACTCAATCATTTCTCATTACGAAATTTGGATCTCGATGCTAGGATTGAGATCTCAACACTAGGGAAATGAGCCTCGGCTCTCAGATCCCAAGACCCTAACACCCGGATTGAATATACTGGGTTCACGCACTGTTGGGACTCTAGGGGTTGGGTCCGGACGCTTGGCCTCGTGCCTGGCCATCGAAGGCTTGGGTTCGAGGGGTGCTTCTAGACTATGGGATGGCAATTTAACCCGCCCACCGTGTATTCCCTACCCACCCGCCCCATGAAATACTTGCGTTGCTCCGCCGATGATGGAGTGAATAAAGTCCACACCGAGTGAGTTTTGGGATGGGGCATGGAATACCTTCAAGGATTCAAAAACTGCATGACGCCAAATTCAAGTAATTTCTTCTTTCTTCATTTAGATTTAAATTCAACATGAACGTGGGGCGAATAAACTGAAAGTCTTTTTGATTGAAAGGATCGGGATTTTGGTAAGGGGAAATAATTAATAGGGAAGAAATTAGACTGGCGTAGTTCCAAAGGAAAAAGTTCCAAATGATGATGGTGCTTAAAGCGTGGAGGAGGAGGAGGAGGGATGGATCTAGAAACCTTTTTTTTTTTTTTTTTGCGTGGAACAAAAGCAATCAATTTATACAAATAAATCGAATTATTGGTAGTTTTATCCATAAATAGTGCAGTAAAGATAAATCACGCATAGCTTTGTTCATCTAAAGCAATTGCTTGTTTATGATTTTAGGGTCCGTTCGTTTTGCGAAAAATGAGCCATTTTCGGAAAATATTTTCCTAGAAGTTATTTTCCATAAAAATGATAATATTTTCTAGTGTTCGGCTAAAACTTGAAAATGTTTCGAAAAATATTTTCCAATGTTCGGTAATGAAAGTATTTTCCGCTCACCAGATTGCCGAGCGCGAGCATCAAGCTCGAAACTCGCCAGATCGACGAGCGCGAGTTTGAGATCGACGAGTTTGAGGTTCACTTGGTGTGATGACTAGCCAAGAAAGAAGAAGATGGAAAAAAAAAAAAGGAAAGAAAAAAGAAATTAAAAATAATTCGAATGAAAAAAGAAAAGAATAAAAATAAAGGGGATGAGGAAGCCAGGATTTATAGAGGTGTGAGATAAGAGAGATCAAGTGAAGAAAAAGTGGAAAACATTTTCGCTTACTTTAGAAGACTTTTTTCTTTTGATGGAAAATATTTTCCTCAAGGAATTCATTTTCCGTTAAACGAATGCCGGAAAATCTGGAAAACGTTTTTCCATAAATTATTTTCCACGAAACGAACGACCCTTAATATTTTAAACGAATGTATTCAAAGTTTACCGGAGTAGTAGTGAAACAAGAGTTTTGGCTATTCGCTCGAAATGTTTATGCATCCACGGTTCATTTAAACTAAATATTGATGCCGCTTACCAACCTAATAGTACAGTAGCATCGATCGCGTGTGTATGTCGAAACTCCTCAGGCCTTCTATTCGATGGCTTCGCTCGATCGGTGTCTGCCTCTTCTGCTCTGCAAGCAGAGGCAACAGCGTTAAACCAAACGCTACATTTCTTGCTGAATAGGGGAAAAAACGCAGATCGGATGACATTGGAAACTGATTGTTCGGCTGTTGTTGAGGTGCTGCGGAACCGTGAACCACCGCCGTGGGAGATCCGATCGTTGATTGAAGACTGCGAGGTGCTGCTTCAACGTTGCCCTAACCTCAGGATCGTGCACTGCAGGAGGGAAATGAACAGGGTGGTGGACCGGGCCGTAAAAGCCCACCAAACTAGTTCGCTCCCGGTGGATTGGATCTTTAACCCTCCCCTATTTTTGCGAGACTTGTTATCGTTTTATCGTTTGATGTATTACAAAACAATATGTCTACTTCTTAGTAGTTATTTAATTATTATGCTTACGACCAAAAAAAAAAAACCTCAATGATTGATTCACCAATTTCTTTAAAATGGAAATTGTGGCCAAAGCGAAGGCTCGACAACCCTCGTCGGCCCTTCCTAGTTGTCAGCAAGGGTAGCCTCTTTGCTAGCAACCATTGGCTGATGCTAGAAAAAGGAAAAAAAAAAAAAAAAAGGTCATTGACAGGTCGGAAAATTTAACCAGTTGGCGACTGACGAGGTCAAGCTCTTATTTGAAATATTTATAACTACTTTAGGTCCTTATTTAAAATAATCAAAGCAATTTCAGGTCATTAATTGAAACAAGATTCACTTCGGGTCCTTATTTGAAAAAAATGAGTCATTTCGATGAAAAATGAAATGAAAATAACAATTTGAAACCAAAAACAAAATTGCTGGCTAGCTCATCAATTTTTGGAAAAACTCCAAAAAATAATCCAAAATACTTTCATTTTCTCAAATAAGGGTAAAAAATGAACTTTATTTCAAATAAAGATCTAAAGTGTCATCATTTTCTCAAATAATAGCATAAAATGAATCTTATTTTAAATAAAGGTCTGAAGTTGTTATATCTATTTCAGATAAAGGCATGACTTTCCGACAGTTAAGAGTATTTTCGTCATATACCATTTCCCCCCCTTTTTTTTTTCTTTTTTCTTTCCTCTTTTTTTTTTTCCTTAGTTCTTCTTCTTCTTTATCGGTGGCTACCCACAAAGGGTTGGGCAAGGGTCGCCTCGCCCAATTCGACGAGGGCCACCCCTGTCGGCCATAGGTGAGGGACGGCCTGGCCTAGAGGAGGCAACCCTTACCCTAGGGGAGGCCACCCCTTGCTCAAAGGATTACAAAGACTGACAACCCTCGTCGGCCCTTCCTAGTTGTCAAGGGTAGCCTCTTTGCTAGCAACCACCTGATGCTAGAAAAAAAAAAAAAAAAAAAGTCATTGACAGGTCGGAAAATTTAACTAATTGGCGACTGACGAGGTCAAGCTCTTATTTGAAACAATTATAACTACTTTAGGTCCTTATTTAAAATAATCAAAGCCATTTCAGGTCATTAATTGAAACAATATTCATTCCGGGTTCTTATTTGAAAAAATGAGTCACTTTGAGTCCTTTTTTGAAATCTTCCCTCAATTTTTCGGTAAATTTGAAGGACAAGACTATTGCCAGAGGTTAAATACATGGACCAGAATTGCAATAAAATGATATTAGGCGTCCATAAATAAGATCTCCTCAAAATTACAAAGACTGAAATTTGTCATTTAACCCGAGACCCGATCTCCTAGGTCGGGCCGAACGCCCCAACTGCCTTCTCCATCTCTAGAACTCTCAAGGCGATTACGGAAGCAACGAAACACGTCCTCCTTTTTCTCCACCTGCTTCTCTCCTTCACCATCCCTCCTCTCTCTCTCGCCTCTGATGACAAGTGGGCCTAAAATGACACGTGTCGCCAATTCAATGGATTTATGTAAAAATAACATGTCGCCGCTGGTGTACTTAATATTTTCTCCTTCTAGTCATCTTTTGAACTTTTTCTCTCTTTCCCGCCATGGCCTTTATATACTCTCGCTCTCGCTCCAAGCTCCCCAACTTAGACCATTAATACCAAGCAATCGCAAGTTGATTGCACGCTACTACTACTACACATTTGAAAACCATTCACATTCCTCTTCTATTCTTTTTCCGAAGCACATTCCGATCATTCGCAGTTTAATTAGGCCAAATTAAAAGGTTTGGATTTAATGATATTCAAACTAGTGAATGTGCGACTGAAGATACAACCAAAGACTTCGATGAGACCCTTGATGAGCTTAATGCTACTAGCGTTCCGAGGGAGCAAGCATTGGGCATTATGTTCAGAAAGGGCGAAGCATATGTAAGAAGTGCTATCCGACATGCAAACAAAAAAAAAAGTTCCGTAGGATCAGTGCTGAAAAAAATGCTACGAAAGTTGAGGCAGTCACTATGAATGTTGAACTTGAAGAGAAGTGTGAGGATGGAACTGAAGAAATTGATATGTCAAAAGTGATAACTAATCAAGGGGTATGAAGAAAAATAGATAAAAAATTAGTTGATAATTGGATTTTCCATTTAAATATCCAATATTATGTTAGTCATATTCGCCACCTATCATAAAGATGACTAAACATACATATATGAAGGCATCCTGCTTGAGAGGTGTAACACTATTGAGATCGGTGTGCACCAAAATTATCTTTCGTTGAGAATGCTTATATATCACTGTTATCTTTCTGCTACAAACATGATAATATAGTTTATTTGTCATATAGAATAAAGATTTCGACAAAGCAAAAGTTACATTATCAAATTGAAGTGGCAAAAACAGGACAAGTAGATCATCTTGATGAGCTTAATGCCACTAGCATAGCCGCAATGGAAACAACCGCTGAAATTAGCATTCCAAGAGAAGAATTGATTGTCTAAGTGCATTTTATATCCAAATAAGGTGAGGCTGTAGCAACTATTGCCCCCATAGGGTTGACCGCGATGGTGTTGCTGTGAATATCCACTTCAAGATTGACAGTAATGGAGTTGCTGGGATTGAGGAAGACGATCCTCCTACTGACTTGGAGAAGCTGGAGCACGTGGCAGCGGCACTACTATGCACAGTGCTTTTGAAATTTTTTTCTTGTTTTTGCTTTTAGCACATGATCTTCTTTATAACAAAAAAAATCTTAGTTGTTTTTGAAGTTTTTTTGCCTGTTTTTCACTTATGGAGGCCGTTATTCTTTACAAGGAAAAATATTATTTAAGTTGTTTTTGAAGTTTTTATCCAATTTTCGCTTTTGGCGCATGTTCTTTTCCATATATTTAAAAAAAAAAAAAAGATGTACTAAAAATAGTGCTAATGTTTGTCGTGGTGGCGGTTGCACTTTTGCCCTAGGAAACTGAGCAGTGATCAGGTGTAAGGAGAAATGAACATAGCGCTATTTGCATAAAACTGCTAGGTATAGAATAAGAGATTACATTATTTGGTAAATGGATGTGAAATTTCCAGTTTCAATTTTAGAAAAGTGGATGATGTTGTTTTGGAGAAGTGGATATTGTCATGGCTAATAGTTTGGGATCAAGGTGTCGGGTTGCTCACTCACTCAACTACAAAGTCTAGAGAGAAAAATTCAAGGAGAGAACACTCTAATATTTGGATGGATACAAATGAAGGGAGAGCTCCCTTATTTATACAACGAGTCTCCATTATACCCATACATCCGATCTAGTGGATAAGAATGCATATCTCCATCTACCAAGCATTGGCATCTAAGCTAAGAATGCTTTAGAATATTGATTAATTACCGTATTGCCCGTCCTTGGAAATGTTATGAAAACTTGCCTTTGTGGCATTAATTAAAGTCTCTCTTAACACAAGACACACAATCAATCAAAATAAAATTATAATTTATTAGGGTTGATTGCGGAAAGAGGACGGGTGAAACATTTCCCATTTAGTCGAAAAGTTCATCCAAATGGTAAAAGAGGTGAGCAGACAATTATTGAGTGAGTGAGGGAGACATAAGGTGATGGTCGTTTTAAAAAGCAAAAAAGGCAGGGGGTCAATTAAGAAAAGGCCAAATAAATACGAACTTATCCTTCACTTGGCCAGCAATGCAACTTAGACAACATGAAATAAATAATGGAATTTTGAACATAAGTGGAAAAGGAAATGTCTTTATGAAATAAACGCTACCGAATGAAGTGTCACTTCAATCTATGTATGAAAATCCAAAAGATGAATTGGGAATGGAATTAAAAGTTGTTGTTGTTGTTGTTTTTTTTTGTTTTTTTTTTTGTATTAAGCTAAAAAGAGAATAAGAAAGTTCAGTTCATTGAGTGAATATAGTCGTGTATTAATTAAAGCCCCATAATAAAGATTTGTCACATGGGCGACCGTGGTTAAAATATAAGCATAATTTCAAAAATACGAAAATGAGACGAGTACCAATTTTCCCTTAATGAAACTTGGTCCTCTTTGCATTGCTTCCTGGATTATACTTAGGAAAAAAATATTCGAATCGCATTAACACTACTTGGAAATTAAAAAAGAAATTCGCGCACAAAAGATGTTGAGAAATGAAAGGATGATGAGTTTCTTACACATGAATTTTATTAATGAATACTTTAGGGGCACTTGTTAAGCATTAATTTGACGAAATTTTGTCATTTCCAAAATGGTATTTTTTTTTTCTTACCATGTATAATCAGTGCGTCGAAAATGAATATCTTGTATGATTAACAATTTTTTGAATAAAAAAAAAGGAAATGATTTTTCTAAATAATGGCTTCAAGATATTACACTGGAAAAAGAAAATGCAAAATATTTTCATTCTCTCTATAACTTTTAAGAGGATTTTTTTTTTTTTTGCAACACTATAACTTTTAAGAGGATTAGAAAGTGTAATTTGTGCCCATATAAGAAGGAGCCACGTGTTAATCCGCGGGCCGACTCGTCAATTTCCCGGTAAATTTGAAGGGCGGAACCGTAGGCGGAGGTAAAATACGCGGGGCCAGAATTGCAAATACGACGAAATTCGGTGCCCAGAAAAGAGGCCCCCTCAAAATTACGAGGACCGAACGAAAAGCGTCATTCTAACCCGAGACCCGATCTCTCGGTCCGGGTCCGGGTCCGGGTCGAACCCCCCCGCCCGCCTTTTTCCATCTCTAGAACTCTCGGGGCGATTCCCGGAAGCAAATTCGAAACGCCTTCTCTTTCTTCTCCACTTGCTCCTTCCCCTTCACCATTCTCTCTGGAGCTTTCTCTCTCTAGCCTCTTCCAGTCGGCTCTGGAACTTTCTCTATCTTTCCCGCCATGGCCTTTATATGCTCCTCCCTCTCCCTCCAAGCTCCTCAGCTCAGACCATCAACAGCAAGCAGCGCAATCGCCACAACCGATCACATTCTCCTTCGATTCTTTTCCCGAAGCGCATTCCGATCAACCGCAGTCCAAGCCCGAAGCTCCGTCCATGGCTCCGAAGACCGAAGGCAAGGCCGTCGGCATCGACCTCGGCACCACCTACAGCTGCGTCGGCGTCTGGCAGAACGACCGCGTCGAGATCATCGCCAACGACCAGGGCAACCGCACCACCCCGTCCTACGTCGCATTCACCGACACCGAGCGCCTCATCGGTGATGCCGCCAAGAACCAGGTCGCCATGAACCCCCACAACACCGTCTTCGACGCGAAGCGCCTCATCGGGCGCCGGTTCTCCGACTCCACCGTCCAGGCGGACATGAAGCACTGGCCGTTCAGGGTCGTCGCCGGCCCTGGCGACAAGCCGATGATCGCCGTCAGCTACAAGGGCGAGGAGAAGCAATTCGCCCCCGAGGAGATCTCGTCCATGGTGCTGACGAAGATGAAGGAGATCGCCGAGGCCTACTTGGGGCAGACGGTGCAGAACGCCGTGATCACCGTCCCCGCGTACTTCAACGACTCGCAGCGGCAGGCCACGAAGGACGCCGGCGCGATCGCCGGGCTCAACGTGATGAGGATCATCAACGAGCCGACCGCCGCGGCGATCGCGTACGGGCTCGACAAGAAGGGGTCGAGGGCCGGCGAGAAGAACGTCCTTATATTCGACCTCGGCGGCGGGACTTTCGATGTCTCGCTGTTGACGATTGACGAGGGCATCTTCGAAGTGAAGGCGACGGCCGGTGACACTCACTTGGGAGGTGAGGATTTCGACAACAGGCTCGTGAATCATTTCGTGCAGGAGTTCAAGAGGAAGCACAAGAAGGACATCAGCGGGAATGCGAGGGCTCTGAGGAGGTTGAGGACCGCTTGCGAAAGGGCAAAGAGGACCCTGTCTTCGACGTCCCAGACCACGATCGAGATCGACTCGCTCTATGAAGGTATCGATTTCTACGCTCCAATCACTAGGGCGAGATTCGAGGAGTTGAACATGGATTTGTTTAGGAAGTGTATGGAACCCGTAGAAAAATGTTTGAGGGACTCCAAGATCGATAAGAGCCAGGTGCATGATGTTGTCCTCGTTGGCGGGTCGACGAGGATCCCGAAAGTTCAGCAACTCTTGCAGGACTTCTTCAATGGAAAGGAGTTGTGCAAGAGCATTAACCCTGATGAGGCTGTTGCTTATGGGGCTGCAGTCCAAGCAGCAATCTTGACTGGTGAAGGGAATGAGAAAGTGCAGGACTTGCTCTTGCTCGACGTCACGCCTCTGAGCCTCGGACTTGAGACCGCAGGTGGTGTGATGACTGTTCTTATCCCGAGGAACACGACGATCCCAACGAAGAAAGAGCAGGTATTCTCGACATACTCCGATAATCAGCCAGGTGTGCTCATCCAGGTGTACGAAGGCGAGAGGGCACGGACGAAAGACAACAATCTTCTGGGCAAATTCGAGCTCACGGGCATTCCTCCTGCCCCAAGAGGTGTTCCTCAGATCAATGTATGTTTCGACATTGATGCAAATGGAATTCTCAATGTGTCGGCAGAGGATAAGACGGCTGGTGTGAAGAACAAGATTACAATTACGAATGACAAGGGGAGGCTGAGCAAGGATGAGATAGAGAGGATGGTGAAGGAAGCAGAGCAGTACAAGGTGGAAGACGAGGAGGTGAAGAAGAAGGTAGAGGCGAAGAACTCGCTCGAGAACTACGCATACAACATGAGAAATACCGTGAGGGATGAGAAATTCGCCAATAAACTGAACCCAGCTGATAAGCAGAAGATCGAGAAGGCAATTGATGAGGCGATCGAGTGGCTCGACCAGAACCAATTGGCTGAAGTGGATGAATTTGAGCACAAATTGAAGGAACTGGAAGGCCTGTGCAACCCTGTTATTGCCAAGATGTACCAGGGCGCTGGTGGAGATGTGCCGATGGGTGGAGGTGCAGACATGCCCAACAATTATGGTGCTTACAGCGACAAGGCTAGCTCTGGTGGCGCTGGTGCTGGGCCCAAGATTGAAGAGGTGGATTAGGGGAATTGAGGTGTCGTGCAGAAGCCTGTCCTGTTTTGGGCTTTTGGTCCCTGTGTTGTGATTGAGTTATGTTTGAGAGGAAGACGTATCGAGTGAAAGATGTATAGTTATAACTAAAGCTGCATGTAATAATCTCAGAGTGCATATTTTCTTTTTGAGATCATGGTAATCTGATTAGTGCTTTCCTCAAAATCCAGTGTTCATTCTTAAATCTTTCTGCTGTCTTGCTTGGAAATTTACCTTTTCCTGCGAGAAGGAGATTTGCTTGGGTAAACGTTGATTGTTCAAACATTAGTCCGAAAGCTTCCGTACTCCTAGCTATAAGATCTTGAACTTGGATCCTCGTACTTTGTTTTGGAGACCTTGTTTTGCCAAATGACCTTTTGGATTCGAATCTGTGTTCTTCTGTATCTACTCAAAATCAGTTAAAGTCCCTCTAATGAGCTATGGGGGTGTATAGAAAAATGTGCGTTGTGCAAGCGTAGTAATTCATTGAATGTTAAGACACCTGAAGATCCAGATAGGGTGTTATGAGTTCGCCACGAATGCTAAATTCCTAGTATGAATCGCGGAGCTCACGTATTCGTGCGTTCTTAACTAGGACATCTCTAGAAGATGTGAGCCAAATGAGTCGAAAGAGCTAAGCAATTTTCCTTGTTCCTCCTAATCTTCTTGTACCTGGTTAAGGGTGAGTGTCAGTGGGAGAGATCTCGTAGAAGTTGCGCATCCACTTAATTAAGGTTGCTGAGACCGAGAGTAGTAAAAAATTCTCCAGGCCATAAGTCAGTGCAATAGCTGCTACGGATACATTGACATGCCTGTTCATACGCTTGGTGGCATGTTGTAAGCTCTTTCTTGGCAAAGATGACCTCATTTGTGTGAGTTCATCTTCAATTGAGTGACAATAGAGAAAAAAAAAGTGTTGAATTCTTGACCATGCCTCGAGCGTTGCTACATTGTTGAACTGACCGAGCATAGCGTGGCAATGCAAAACTCGACTGTACGTTTCCCCCGTCACAGAAAGCCGTACATAAAAGCATCCCCGAGATACCGGTTCCAGGATTAAGCTGTAGCTAGTGCTGGATTGCCTGCCAAATCTATGTATATTCGCTTCCCGGCACTTAGTTAATAGATTGTAGAATTACAATTGGTTTCAAGTGGGAGCCCAACTTTGCGTGCTTCGGGAAATTGTTGAAAAGTTCGGGGGACCGATTGCTTATTTCATTCGGATGATGATGCTGGGAATTGACTAGCGATTGGTGACCAGAGCTTTTGGTTAAAAGCAGCATCACCCGAAACCGAATTATCGAACGCTCTCGCGGGGTCTAGCATCTAGTGCAAATAATTGCGAGTTTCACTATCATCTCAGTGATATCCGAATCTAATGCACATGTGAGATGTTACTATCACAGTACAACGAGAAACACACGTTGTGTGGAAATTTGGATGGTGATCCATAAAGGGACGGCACTCAAAAGATCGATTTCAGCTTTACGATTGGTGAAGGGCGGGTGGTCCTCAAGAGTGCTCGTGCCGTCAGGCATTCCACGTAAAGGATTGGATGTTGTGTCACAGACCATTACATCGTCTGGAAAGGAAGAGCCACTCTAGGATAGGCTTTTGGTTTTAGACCTACCCTTATCTCTCTACCCTCCTCTTGTCCGGTGAACTAATCGCATCCCTCCATGCCTAGTTGCTGCGAACATGCTTGATGGTAGGACTAACAAAGCTTATCATGGACCACATTTGAGGATTTCATGATTCTGCTCGCGCCCGAGCGTGCTCCACTACTATCGTTTCAGCCGTAGTGGACGGCGTTGTATAAGCACGTTCTCGTTAGTCAGGGCAGAGGCACCTCTTTTGGCAAGATGACCTTATTTGGTGCTTGCTTGTTGCTTTCATGGACTCACTAGTGTCTACGCCACCACACCCCCCAGGGAGAACTACTGCGGTACGACTGTTGATCAAAAGTCGCCTTAATGTTTGCCGCATGGGATTGAAACTTCAAACTTGTCATCTTGTTTTTGCCAAAAAAAAGAAAAAATCACTGATGTGTTTACTCAGGAATAAGGTAAACAGAATTACAATTTAACTGTACAGTTGGATATGAGATTTAATCATCAGTCCCAAAAGTGGATGAAGAAATTCCGAGCGAAGATGCGAAAGTTACAGTAGTGTCTCCATTAAGGTATCTCTTGAGTCGATCCAAGTCATCAGCGGCATCGAGCATTGTAGGCCTCATGGAAGGTGATTCCTGAGTGCAAAGGATACCCAACTCGATGAGCTCTGCAATGGCGACCTCCCACACCTTCTGCACTTCGGGAGATTGTTCTCTTGAAGCTCTCAACAACGAGGAGTCTATAATCATTTCCGCCCGCCCATGGTAATGGCCCTTGACCCATTTGTGCAAGTTCAGTCCCCCGACAAACATGTCATCGATCGGTCTCCTTCTAGTCACCATCTCGAGGACCAGGACGCCGAAGCTGTAAACATCACCCTTCGTCGATGTGTTCAACCCATATCCGTACTCTGCAATGAAAGTTTAAAAGATGTTGGATAGTTTTTGACAGTCGGAGGCAATTTCATCAACATATACCTAACTTAAAAGGACTAACATTAATTTTCGAAAAAGCAATCAAGGGTACTGAATTTCTCTAGCGTTGAGCAGATCTCCAATGTGCAAATCCTTAGGATCAATGAATTTTATTACAGGAGATCTTTACCTGGGGCAATGTATCCTATAGATCCGCATAGCATATTTGCTGTGGAATTTCCCATGTTCTCCACAAGCCCTGCATTCCCATTTCCATTCGACATAATCAGTCTTGCTATTCCAAAATCAGAAACCAATGCGGTCATGTCATCGTTGAGAAGAACATTGCTTGGTTTCAGGTCACAGTGCACGACTCGAACTGGAGAATGGTGATGCAAATAAGCCAATCCTTCGGCCACGTCGCTACAGATATTTACCCTCTGGATGAGGGTCAAGTCAGAAGATCTCGAGCTCAAGCCCATTCCTGAATGAAGATAGAGATGGCTATCGAGGTTCCCATTTGCCATATAAGGAAGGACGATAGCCTTGAAATCCGGGAGGCTGCAAGCAGTTATTATCTTTATCAAGTTCCGGTGCCTGATCCTCTTTAGAACTTGGCATTCCCTGTTAAAACTCTTGGTGGAATTTCCTGATTGGACATGTAACACCTTCACTGCTATTGCCGTTCCATCCGGGAGAACTCCCTTGTATACCTGTCCATAACTACCCGATCCGACCAGACTCTGGTCATTAAATCCACCAGTGGCATCTGCCAATTCTTTGTACGTCATTCTTGGAAAATTGGTCACTGGATCTGGTGGCTTTGGTGTGTTTATAGGTTCAGTCCTGGAAGAAGTTATGATCCTGAAGTGCCGGTATCCAATCATGCAGCATATAGTAAAGAGGCATGCTGATGCAAACACGACCACGATGAAAATGATCAAGAAAGTGCGTGGCCGGAACCAAGTTTTCTTTCGAGAGCAAGGTGGTGTGCCTGGAATCGTGCCACACAGGTGCTTATTCCCCACGAATGACGAAGAAGTGACGGATTTGAAAATGCCTCCTGATGGGATCATGCCTTGGAAGATGTTGTGCGAGAGATCCAGAAATGTCAGACTCTCAATCTTGTTCAGGCTCGCAGTGATGGGTCCAGAGAGCTGGTTCCAAGAAACATCGAAGGACTCAAGGTTCTTCAGATCGCCCAAGGAATCTGGAAGGTGCCCTTCGAGCGAGTTGCGCGAGAAATTTATAGCTTTCAGTTCACTGCAGCTCGATATCTGAAAGAAGATACTTCCGCTGAGGTTGTTCGAGGAGAGGTCCATGGCTTGTAACTTTTCCAGCTTGCTGAGCTCAATTGGTAGAGGGCCTTCAAGATTGTTGTCAGACAGACCTAAATACAATCTGATCTCACTGATGCCCAGTAATAGCTCCGACGGAATTCTTCCCGATAGCTGATTATGCGACAAATCTAGCTGGTACACTTGGGACAATCTTCCCAGTGACGCAGGTATATTTCCTGAGAGGAAATTGTTGTTAAGAAAAAGTGACCTCATTTCAATCATGTTGCCGAGACCTGCAGGGATTTCCCCAGAGAACTCGTTGTGTGACAGATCAAGAAGACCCAAATGCGGAAGCTGGCTCAATACGGTCGGAATTTTGCCTCTGAACAAGTTGTGAGATAAGTAGAGCCGTTCTAGACTCGACAACCCCCTGATCTCGTCCGGGATCGATCCATTGAGGAGATTCGATGACAGGTTCAACAAAGATAGATTGGAAAATCTGCCCAGGGCCGGGGGAATGGATCCAAAAATTCGATTCTCTTCAAGTAACAAGGTTTCTAAGTGGACACTAAGTTGGCCGATGGAATCTGGCAAGCTCCCTCCTAGGTGCATGCCTTCCAGTTCAAGCTCGAGCAGAACAGTGCAGTTTGCCAAGGATGTGAAGAAAATGTCAAGATTAGTGTTGCCTTCGTGACTTTGCATTTTGTTGTATGAAAGATGAAGAAACTTAAGCAAAGGAAGCCTCTCCACAATATCTGAAGGGAGCAGGCCTTCAAGATTGTTATATTCTACATCGATATAGAACACTTGCGAAGCATTTGTTAGAGAGACGGGTAAATGGCCCGTGAATTCATTGTTGTACAGACTAAGGCTATGGAAATTACGACAATTTCCGATCGCTGGTGGGATCTCTCCTCCAAGGGAGTTCATCGAGAGGTCTAAAACTGTCAATTGGGTGCAGTTTGCAAAGAGAGAGTCTGGAATTGTACCTGTTAACTTGTTACTTAATAGAAGAAGCACAAGAAGATTGGTTAAAAGAGAAAATGAATGCGGTATTTGACCCTCTAGATTGTTTCCATCGAGCCGGAGACTGTAAAGGCGTCGAAGGGACGAAAGCTCGGGAGGAATCCTCCCGAAAAAGTAATTGTTTGCAAGGCTCAAGTACCCAAGGCCTGTAAGATTCGATAGAAAAGGCGAGAGCCGCCCCACTAGGCCTTGGCCTTCTAAGGTGAGATTAGCCACCCGGTGGCGCTGTGGACTGCAGGTGACTCCAGTGAAGCTGCAGACATCAACCGTTTCGTTCCAGTTACTAAGCGCGGAATTCGGGGATATGATTGACTTCTTGAATTCCAGAAGAGCGGCCCTGTCTCCCAGCAGCGAATGCCGGGGGTGAGGATGAGAGTGATTCGGAGGACTTAGAGCAGCCTGAGCTTGACTGGCAACAATAAGCCAGTGCTGCATTAGTGCAAGAAATATGCAGCTGATGAGTAACATCTTTGGGTTCCTTCAATTTGGAAAATCACATTGGAAAATCACATCTTGCTATGGCAAGAGTGATTCAACAGAAGCAGAATAAATCGGCAAAATGAGAAAATCTGTGCCGGCACGTGGGGCGGGGTTGCTGTTACGTGGACGAGCGGAGCTGAGAAGAATAAGTAAATAGGGGAGTGGATGCTAGCGACAACATAAGAGGGATGGATGGAGGGGAGGTGGAAGTGGAAGTGGATCTTTCTATGAAGAAATTTCAATGGCGAAATCGATGGCCTGGAAGGACTAGAAGGGCAGCCTCCCCCTTCTTCTAGTGGTGACTAGACTCTCAACTCAATTCCACAACCGTATTCACACTTTGCAAGGACAACATAGAAAATTGGCTAGCCTTCGGTGGATGGTACTTTTCCATCATAGAAGAAACCTCTATTCTGATGTCGTGATGATTCAGCCACTCACCCATCCGCCCAAAAGGAGAGATGTAGCTTTGACATTTTGGCTGGTTTGACATTCTTATCAATGTCAATGTTCACTGGGTCAAGTCGATTGATTTTGTTCGGGAATTGTAGTCAGTCAATTATCAAGAAGACAAGCTCCACGAATCTCTTATTGGCGATGCTCTTAATGCGTTTCTAATCATCTCTCATGCGCAGATGGTGCTTCGGTGGGATTGCAGCCTACTGACTCGGCATCTCACTGTTTCATATTCCTAGACGTGCTCAAAAGTTAGCTGAAACTTTTATCTGATGACAAGTGTTCCAGAATCTTAGAATACATTACCAATCCAGGTACCTTAGCGTTAGTCTTAAAGAGGTCTATGGTTCCACTTGATTTGTCTGTCCAATCACCTGGAGTTCCCTCGTGATCATTTTTCCAGCACAGTCGATGCTAGGTCGCGTGGAAACCACACGTCTAGGTAGCTATCGATCATTTAATTCAGTAGGATTGCAAGTCAAGTCTGATATCGCTAATTGGCAATGTCCATAAATTCATAATTCATATCAAAATAGTCTCCCCTATTCTCCAAAGAGCTACAAAGAGAGTGACAGATCATAGTTCATGAAATCCTAGCAACCTGCTCAGATCCTCAGGGAGACAAGTATCAAATAGACCTTTTAGTCTTGACCCATATCACCTGTGTCGCCCCTAAGTAGATGCCAAAAAACCCTGTTCAGCTGCCATACTGATTATTGCTTGAAAATATCTAAAAGAACCCTAGCAACATCAATAGTTTCGTCACATACAGAGAATAAACAATTTCATGATGGTGTTCTTGAACAGCCTGGCCTACGATCGCCAGTTCAACACTGAGAGACAAACTATCCTCCTGAGACAAAGAAACTAGGTCCGAACTTGACCAGCATCGTTTCATGATATGTAAGGCTGCTTCCGTGTAGGATAAGGTGTAGATGATTCCTAATTGGAGCTTCACCCTCATACACTGCGGTGCATCAAAATGCTCCTCAGCAGTCGCCTCAGCGACACTGTACTGCACTAAATGGGGCCATCACCATCTAGAAAAAGTCCGAAGCTTCACACCACAAGTTTACTTAATTATTCATACTTTCTGTTCACTCGGCTAGCTTCTCAGTGTGAACTCGAACTAATCAATCCTTGATTAGGCGCTATTCAAGATGCAGCGGCAGCGAGTACTTGCAGAAAAACATATGATCCAGTGCAGGCCAGATTCTTTTTATCTCCTGATTCCAGAGCTTAGCCATGCTGTTCCTGGATCCAGTTGACCTGGCTGCTTATCCATGCCCATTCTTGTTCCATTATGTTCATCAGCATGAGGATACAGCAGAGCACCATAGATGCTGAATTTGGTAGTCTTATGTTACCATGGTGGCTTTGGGAGCAGCAAAATTGAAATTATTGGGTTGTGGGATCCTCCACTCAGTCACATCCACTAGGGGAATATCACCTCTACACTTCTCTCATTCATATCCTACGCGAGATTCGAAGGAACATCTCCAAAATGTTAAGAAGAAAATGCAAATTGTGATCATGCATGAGCTCACTGGAGACAAGAAGTGAATAGCTCTTTTGTTGCAAATTCCTGGAAGTGAACTGGCAATGACAAAATCATATCAAGGTCCTTGGAAAATAAGGAGTCAGGAGTCTGAGGCAGTGTTTCTGATACTTCAACAAGAAGCCAAACCAGACGTGCGGCTGAACCACACGGTCATACTCTCTTTGCATTTTTGTTGATAGAAGATATATGCTCTGCATTGTATATTTTGTCTACAAACACTACTTTTGTTCATAGGGAAAGTGTTTCTTGGCAAATATCTTTCATTGAAGAGGCAAATCTTTGACTATTTTATGTAAACCGTGTTCAATGTCGTTTCAAAAATGAAGTGACTAATTCTACTCTACAAGTGCTAAAGTAAAGGATAAACATGAGATAAAAACGCGCAATAAAATGTAAATGTGCGATAAAAAATAGCCAAAAGACAAATGTTCTTACGTTTGTTTGATTATCTCTTTGGTTATTTCTAGCTTGTTTTACTGATAATTGTTTTTTTGGTAGTTATTATTTTCAATTTCAAACTGCTTCCAGAGACTTTGGTGTCGTGCCAATAGCTATACTGCATTATCCACAACATTGTCGGCATCAAACTCTTGAAACTATCTCCATTCTTATCGCCTTGCTCCCGAGTGGTTACTACTGCTGAACTCTCGACATCCCTGATAATGAGTCGCTTTCTCGATAGCCGGGCTTAATGGGCTTTTCTTTTGTTCCTGGCCCAATGAGCCAATATTGGCGCCAACAATTTCATCTTTTACTTTCAATTGATCAAGGATCCACGAATCTTGCAATTTGATTTTTCCAATTAACCATCATGCTATATAAAAATGGACTTTTCTTTCCGCATTGCATTTTTGCCTTTTGAAAAAAAAAATCAATTCAAGTATGTTCATTAAGTCTTAAAGTTTCCACGAGGCCTAAGCAGAAAAACTATCTCATTATCACTTTGAAATCGTAATTTTGTAAATAACAGCACACAGCTTGTCAAAAATAGATACCAATGAAAACCATGCATATTCCGGGCCAAAATGAAATGAAGTTTACACATAATTTTCTCGATTATCAATTCCATTGCAGAAAAAATAAAAAACCGGGGAGGGAGAAAAAAGAAAAAAGAAAACTTCCCCATCAGTCGGACCGAACCGACCCGACCCGACCCGAGGCTAGTATTCGACCCGGCTACTCTGTTTCAGCCCGTCCCTTCTTTTCAAACGACGAGCCCCCGGAATTACCGTCATCGGGAATCAGGCGAACTCGTCGAGCATGGGGGAGACGAGGAAGAAGACGAAGCCGAAGACCTCCGACGTCGGAGCTTCCGCGACTGGAGAACTCGCCTCGCCTCGCGCTTTCTCGCTCCACCTGGCGTGCGGACTGAGCCTGGCGGCGGCGCTGTGGATCGCCCGCGCCGGCGGCGAATCCGTCGATCTCGTCTCCGATCCTTCTCGAACTCTCCACCTCGTCTGGGTACGTGCTCTCCTCACCTCCCTCTCTCTCGCTGTCTGTCTTAGCTCACGCGGCCGCCGCATTCGGCCTTTCTGGGCTGATTTTTTGTGAGTTTTGTGGTTTAAGGTTATCGAGTGTCCGATCGCGATCCTTCTCTACAGTCTCGCCAGAGAGAGGCCGGCGCAAACCTCGGTAGCGTTTGTCTTCTTCCCTCCTTCATCGATAACTTCGAATCGAATTCACTTCATTTTAGTTCGTATCTGAGCCTCTCCTTTCCTTTTCGAATCTTCCGCAGTATATAAGAGCTGTCGTTCGTGGCGCGCTTGCATTGCCGGCCGGTCTGTTTGCTTTCCGTATCGTGTTTACTTTTCCTGTTTTGATTTTCTGAGTTACGTGGCGGTTGGAGATCCTCTTTTCGGTAGTCTTGATGTGTAAGTATTTGCAGGGGCAACGGTTAATGCTTTGGGAGCCATTGCATTGGGTGCGCCTGTTGGAATGCAGTGAGTAGTTTTTTGGATATTACGTTTTGGCTCATTCGTTCTTGCGAGAATCTAGTCTACATGAGTTTGTTTAGTGGAGTGGAGATTAAAATGATGAGATGAGCTTATTATCTCGTCCGGAATGTAACTGGGTACTCGCTTGAATTGATGGTTTCGTTCTGAATGTTTCAATGACAGTTCTTGTTCTACTCTTCCGCAGGTACTTGGTGAAGACCATTAACTGGTCCCTCGTGATGTCGACCTGGACTGTAAGTTTTATCATCACTTTTGATTCCTCTGGAAATCTGGCTATATGTTACTTCTTGCAGGCTTCACTTAATAGCTAACCCGAGCACAGAGAAAAGTATTATTGGCTATTGAGAAAAGTAATTTTAGCTACGGGTTTTATCAGTTCACTCTGATCAGTCACCTTTTAGTCTGGAAAACATGCAATTGGAGTCTTGCTATCTGTACATGTTGCATCAGTTTGCTAAGCAGCTACTGGCAGGTGTAGTCTTCCTAAAAGCTAATTCTTCATCCTTTGGCAGGTCGTGCCGGCCGCTTGTGTTTTTGGTGCCTCATGGAACAGTTGGCAACGTATCTTCGCATTTACAAAGTAATTTACTGCCTAGTGTCTTGTTTCCTGAAATCATGCCACATCCATGGTGCATTAATTTATTGTATTTTCACTGTTAAAAGATCTTTTATGAGAGCCTTTACTCTTCGACATTGGGCCTAACTTTTGTTTGAATATATAGGCCGATCGGTTCTATAGATTTCATGATTTGTCTGCCTGCTCATGGTGCAATTGTTGGAGCTTGGTTTGGTGCATGGCCTATGCCACTTGATTGGGAAAGGCCATGGCAGGTACTTTCTCCTTACCACAACTCCTCATTGTGTGATGTGGATTATGTGTAGGTAAATCTGGAAATTTTGCTGTTACTCCAGTTGTTTCTGTTTATGGTGTTCTTTTTTCGGTCGAACTGTTTATGATGGTTCACTACCCAGATATTGCTCTCTTGGGTCTTTGCAATTGCCTTGATTTGAGGGATTTTCTTAGTTTGAATGGATTCGTCCTTTGAGGGCATATGACCTTGGGTCTTTGCAATTGCCTTGATTTGAGGGTTTTTCTTAGTTTGAATGGATTCGTCCTTTGAGGGCATATGACCTGCTTGACTCTGTATTGCACTCTTACATGAAGGAATTGATGCAAAGCTACTGATAATTTGTTTGGAATTTTAGAATTTTATGCAGGACCACTGATTTCTGTGTTTCCTCTCCAACACTGTGTGGGACCTTTCCTTTCTGAGCTGAGGAAATGAGTTAATGGTTTACGTTTGTTACTTGATGTCTAGTTTTATCTCAAGCGGAAAGGTTTTCTGTTAATTTGTAGATCTTGGATGTATGGTTCTCGAGACCTATCAGCAAGATGACTAAAATAAGTGAGGAAAAAGAGAGAAAGAAGTGGAGTAGTTATGACTCTTGTCCTTTGAAGTGAAATAGTTGTTGACTTTTTACAAGAGAGGAAGGATTCTAAGTTCATTTGATCTAGCTTCTTTTTATGCACACCAAAAACTGCATCTTCTGAAAGTTGGCATGAAAATCTACCTGTTTGGTGTTTATATTGTAGTTGCTTTTAAAATATCTGTTTCTCTCTTTAATTTCTTCAGTGGAGCATATCGCATCTCTTTATATTCCCCACATCAAGCAGCTATAAGGCGCTACTCATGTCCTTCTCTTTAACAGGAGTGGCCGATCTGTGTGAGTTACGGAGCCATGATAGGGTACCTTGTTGGGATGGTGGCATCTCTGGGCTTTATTCTCCTTCGACATGGACATCATCATGTGAAAGTCGACTAGTGGACTGAGTCTGGGAATATCATTGGCAATTGTGCTGCAGGAGCTGCTTTCAAGATGACTACAGCACCCTTCACAATTTAAACAAATCCTGTTAACAGCAGATATGCTTGTCCCTCCAACTTTCATATGCTTTCCAGAGGAATCTACCATATCATTTTCATCTACTTATGCACAGGTGAGGGTTTTCAGGGTGCACACCTGAACTGCTAAATGATGTCGATGCCAATTGATCCATTATTTTTCAGCAGTGAAAACAAGGGAAACCTGAGACACCAGAGGTCTGCTTTGTTCAATGACAACGGCAATCCTATTGATATCCCGGTAGGTAATTATTTAGCTTCTCAAAAACGCGTCGACTCCAAGGCAGTGAAAAAGCTTTCAGTGTAAAGAAGCAAAATTTTGATAGGAAAAGTTTTGTCCATTAATGTTGTCCATACTTATTGGGGAGTGCAGTCAGCAGTCTCAGAACAGCTTTTGCTAGCATGATTGTATGTTTGCTGTCATTTTTTTGTTGTTGTTGTAGTTAAAGTATCTTCCTACGCATTGGCGTTTCTTCCATTTGGTTCTTGGCTTATTGCTGGGAGCACTGTTGAAAACCAAACAGACTGCCTGGTATGAGAGCGGGGAACTTTTGTTTCTTGATTCCACAGTTGGAGGAAGAATGAGAGTAACTTTCATTGGAGTTTGCAGCTGAGGTGGTGCCTCTGCTGCAACACGCCCTAGATTATGTTCTGCGTTTGCTGATTTAGCAGCGCATCTCGGACTGTAGAGACTAAGAGCAGGGCATTTGCTCTCTCTTTCCTGCTCACGACCATTCCTGGTTTAATGAGGACGGCTTGGGGAGTGATGGCAATAACAGTTTATGAGAAACAGAATCAATTATCACCATATTTGTAAAACGCTTTATGCTTGTACACAACATTCTTGCCTCTCTTCAGCACTCTAGATGCAGAAAATCAATCAGCGGGGCCGTTCCTGTTCTTTTAGCAGCGCAGGAGGCCGTGTCAGAGCTTAAGCGGCATCATCTATTCGTCTTTCTCCGTGATTCATGCATTCTCTTGTCTCGTCATCGCCGAAGGACTTCCTTAAATTTCACTAAAATGTTGCCAAGTTATTCAACAAATTGCTTTGATTACAAGCTCTTGGTGCAGTAAAACAGTACAATACTCTGCTTGGGGTTGCAGTTGGTCGTTCCTTAGAGATCCGACGGAGAGCATCCTCCAAAAACTACATGCCTCGATCGGATGGCCGGTAATCTTGCCGGTGTTTTTCTTTTTACCTTTTTGCATAGTTGTGTAGTTAACTCTTGACCATTTCATGTTGGTGTCTGAAGCGAAAAACGGAAGGGGATGAAAAAGGAAAAGAAGAAAAAAGGTAATCATAAGAATCCATCAAACGTATATTTGTAGAGATATCTCGAATTGAATTCGATTCAATGTTTTCGAAAATTGTGGAATTTGTGAAATAAAGAAGATTACTACCAAAATTCAATTAACAAATTTCAGCGACCATTGTTTTGAGAAACCATCATCAGCAACCGTTGTTTTAAGAAATCATTAAACATATATCTTTACTCTTGAGAAATTCATGACTCCTTTGGATTTCCTCCCGAGATAGTTCGATGGTGCCGCCTTTGTCGTTTCTCCGGGGATTCATCTCCCTCCTCATAACATCGCATTAAAAGTTCATTTCATCATAATTCTAAAACGGAATATCGTATCATGCGAATTATGTAAATTATTAATGAAACCGGCGTAGCGGTTTTTTTCATCGGCTCAAGCTTTATGACCCATTTTATCCTTGCAAAATTTGACGTTGCATCCATTCGCGTTCCAGGATTTTGCTGAGCGTACTATGCAGAGTCGAAATATCGAGTGGCTTGACACTTCTTTGCATTGGAAGAAAATGGGTTGGCTCGAGAGAGACTCTCCAGCAAGCAACTGGACCAGCCCAAAAGGACTCATTCTGCGGACTGACATAGATCCTCTTCGCGAGAGAGAGAGAGAGAGCGACACGTGGAGAAAAAGGCGGAGATGGGCCCCGCACCGAACCCTTTAAAACTCCCCTGGAGATCTTTCATAAGCGCCAAACGCAACGCCACTTGCTCCTCTCTCTTTCCCTCTCCCTCTCAACCTCCCTCTCCCTCTCTCTCTCTCTCTCTCTCTCTCTTCACTGTTAAGTAAAATACGTATGTCCTTCCGAGTTTCGCTGACCTGCGTTTTCTATGCATCATCCTCCTTCCTCACTTCGTTCCTCTAAGATTCTCGTTTTCGCTCCCTCGCCGTGGATTCTCTTCAGATTCATGTAGGGTCTCTGGCCGCCGTCCTCGTTTCGCTTTTTTCGGATGACGCGACTAGGGACGAGGCGGTTCTTGGAGAGTTGCCTTTCGGCGGTCGCCTCTCTCGCTGCTCTCGTGATCGGAAGTCAAGTACGATTCTTTCCTCCGTCTTTCTACGTCGTCCGCTCGAGTTGGTCCGATCGTTTTTTTTTTTTTTTTTATGTTCGAGGAATGAAAAGTTCGTGACTTGGTCTTCCGTTTCTTAGGGGGTTTGATCGATCATGTCCGGTTCTCTGTTCTTGTGGAAAGCGAAGAAGAAAACAAAACCTTGTCCGGGTGTGGTGAGTTTTTCTCGATTGCGCTTGCTGGGTCCTCTGGGGATTATCGGTATTTTTTTATTTATTTTTTAATGGCTGGGGTTTAGCGATGTTTGCCTGTTCTTTTGTTTATTGAGTTAGTTTTGCTTTTCTGTCTTATGGAGTGATGGCGCTCCGTGAAGTCAAGGGTCGTACCTTGTTGAGTTATGGGGTGATTTTGTTGAGAGTTGGCATTGTGTCAGTAGTGAGACAGAGGATTCTTTCTGTACAAATGGGTTTATTTTATCGTTCTTCGTGCCGTCGCTTGTTATGAGTCGTGTGGGAGGATATATGAAGAGCTTAGTTGAGCATCCTCTCTGCTTGTTTTAATTTGACTGCTATTTGATGTGCGAGATTCTGGAAGAATAATGTTAGGCGAACAGATTGTGGTTTACGAAATTTGTGCACTAAGTAATGTGGGGGTTGCTTATTGTCGAATTCTAGAATGAGAAGATGATGGTGATATCGGTCCCCACTTGGTGAAAACTTGATCTTCTTGACCGCTTAAAACAGTTGTACTTTTTCTTAATGCACGCTCATTCGGCTTAGTTGTTCAGTGTAGGAGCTTTTATGTGTGTGTATTCATCAATCCCTTCATTTCAGTTCACCGTGACCATGCGACACGAGTCTGTCAGCTTAAGTTAATTTTGTTTACAACTGTCACTTTTCTTCTGTAGGATGGTTTTCTTGAAGTGAATTTTCCAGATATCCAGAGATAGGATGGTTTAGAGTGACAGGTAGAGGCAACATGGGAAGTGGATTCAAGCCGTCCACCCCCACTTTCCGTCCACAAGTGAATGAAGACCTCGCATTTCTTTTGCTAAAGAATGAATTTGATGGCTCTACTGGGATGGTTGGTCAAGTGAGTAACGATGGAAGCGGCAATCTTCCCGCCCCTCGTACATCGCCAACAACCCATGTTCCATATGGGAACTGGCAAGGAGCGGCTGATTCAGACAATCGGGACTTCCCATCAGCTAGTACTACCCTTACAGTGGGTGACTTCCAGTTCAGTAATTTGACGAGTTCAGTGACTAGGTTCAATCATACTAGTGGAAATGGCAACTCCCCCATGTTGCGAGGACAAGGTCTGCATGCTCCAGGCATAAGTCGGAACTCCTTTAGGGTGCCTGAGAGTAGCTCTTATGGTAATGCGGTCACATTGGACAATCTGATGAGTAGTAGACACAGTGTCCGGGGTCCTTTGACTTCAAGAGACTATGCTGATTTCAGAGGCAATGTTGCAGGACTTAGGACAATTGGACCTACCTGGGCAACAAATGTACAGAGAGATCACGATTCCATGGTCACTAGTAGGGTAGCCAACTGTGCTACCAATCTTCAGAATTCTCCTACAAACTTGGGAATCCTGCAGGCAAATTCAAGCAGAGGCTCACAAGGCTTGTTGCAAGGACAATCAAGTAATAACAATATGTTAATGGGGAATCTTGAGGAACAAATGCTACTTGCGCCTTTGCTAAACCAAAGATCAGATGGTGGTCAAGTAGGAGAGGATGGTGGTGGCATGTTCAACATGCTGCAGTTCAAATCTCCTGAAAAACTTGATGGACGACTTTTGACCCTTTCAACAGGAACTCACACAGAGATGAGCTCAAAACCTTTTGTCTCTGGCAGCTATAATACTCAAGAAACTGGTGGGGGCAATTATCATGGTCATAATGGTAATCTGTTGCACCCTGAAAACAGCACATCTGGAGGTTCTGTTCTGTTTCAGAATGTGGATGGTAACTCTTTAAGCTACAAAAATGCCACTTCGTCCAGCGGACACCAAGAAATCAGGTCAAGCCAGTGCGGCAATTTACATTTGCAGCATTGCAATATAGGTCAAAGTCGTCTAGTGCCGTCTTCAAAATCAACTGTCAGTGACCACTCTGTACAGCATGGTTTGGCACAGCATGGCTCGACTAGGTGTCCGTCTTCATCTTCTCCATTTTTTCAGAATAATGCTCAAGCAGCTTCTCATGCATTGGGGAATTCAGGTACACAAGCTGACAGGAATCGTTTGAGAGTACCCTCTAAAACAATCTCTCTGAGTAACAGCATGTTCTCTCCTCGGCATGGTCAATCTGGTAATTTATGCATAGGTCTTCAGTCAACCGCTATGATCTTTTGGATGTGTCTTTGACTACTAGCTCGTGTGGACATGCATGCTCGAATGGATTTTGATTGGCATGTTTTTATATATGTACTTTTTTTTTGTCACGGATGCTTTTGTCTCCATTAGGGTTTCACATCTTATGCAGTTCTTTATGAGCTGTTAGTATAACATCGTACAATAACATGCTACTCTAAATCTGGAAACCACCCATGTCGACAGTGTGAGGTCAATGAGATGATACTCCAGACAAACAGAGTTCAACGTCCTTCTCCTGCTATTTATGCATTTTATACATAAACCCCTTGAACATCTCATGTAGAGAAATTAGGATAAAGCGAGTACTGGACTAGATATCAACAGTCAACTTGAAACGATGATACAGGCTGTAGTTGGACCGGGCATCAAACATCAAGTTCCCAATCATGCAGATTTTTCATTAGTTGTTTTTTGACAGAAGAGTTAGAAGAAAGAATGGACTAGAAATGTGCCCGTCTCTTAATATAATGAGATTCTTGAACATTGTTTCTTTTAGTTATTCCTAGCAGTGAAATGCTGTCCTTTACATATACCTTTATTTGAATAAAACTTTGTTTAGCAGGCTGTCAACAAGTCATTCATCAGTTTCAGTAAAATCTTTGACTACTCAATTGCAGGTAATCTAGGGCAAAGTTGGGCAAATCATGTGGTCAAGCCAGTTCCAAATCTTCTTAGCTGCAGTTCTGCTGGTATTTACTGGTTAACCTTTGCTCCCACATAAGTAGAGTTTTACATTTTAGGCTTCATTGGTATTTACTTCTAATAAAATGCAGGTGCATTACCAAGCGCTGTGAAGCAACCTGAGCTTCAACAAATCTCTAATATGCCTGTTGGACCATCTCGTAAGAGAGAGGCACCGCAACTTCCGTCTGGTGCTTATAATGTGGTTCGCAGGAAGACCCAGCCCATCACTTCATCATCAGTATCTTCTTCAACACAAACAGCAATACCTTCACAACCTATTGCTCGTTCATCAGTTCCTACACTAAGACAAACTGCAACAACTTTACAACTGACCACTACTCCATGCATCCCATCTTCAAGGCCAACTTTAACGCCTTCACAACCTGTTAACTCTTTATATATACCTTCTTCAAGACAAAATGCAACTTCTTCACAACTCATACGCCAGGTTACTTCGCCTCTGCCCCCTTTGGCCGAGCAGCATCGATCTGTTGCAGGTTTCATCCCAACACCACAAACTGTGCCAGCATTTCCTTATCCAGCCCAGCCAATACAGTATGACCCCATTCAACGACAGGGTGCTTTAGCTCAGCCATATATTCCAGCACCAAACCAGGTTGCTCCATGTCTCCCTCACCGAGCTCAATCTGTAAGACCTCTTTCAAATCAGCGTCAAAGTTCTCTACCTCTAGCTTCACCTCATAGGCCCCCTGTGCATCCATATTCCCCACCTCTACCTCAGCATTCTCCAGCAGCTCGCGCAGGGCTAACTTTAAGGCAGATTGCTCGACCTACTGCACCCATGTCACCAGCTGTTCCCCCGAGAATTGTACCACGGGCTGCTCATCCACCGCCTGGAATAGCAAATCCTTCTGCACCTTCTGCGCATATAAGATTGGAAGGTATCTCTTCAGACCCATATCTTCTATTCTATTTTGGTACTCACCTTTGGGAAAAGCATTCTATGCCTTTGCAATTAGGTCAGTGGATCTTTCTCAAGCCACAGCGGTATCATTCATTATGACTAGAGCTTCATCATGCAGCGGTTATTAATGGCCCTTGTCATGTTTCAATGCCATCATTAATTGTGGCGATGTGGAAATCTACACGATACCATAATTATTTTTACCATGAAAGAACTGAAGTAGTAATTCTGATATTGCAGTTGAAGATGATGCTTCCCAGCTCATTGGACATAAATGTCTCCTGTGCAACAGGGATCTTCGATATGAACCAGGATCAGGTCCTATCTCGATACCATCCCGTCCACCCACCATTGCTGTTCTTCCCTGTGGCCACACATTTCATGAGTCTTGTTTGGACTGGATCACTCCAAAAGACCAAGCTAAAGATCCTCCATGCATCACCTGTATCTTTGGGGAGGACTGAGTCCCGTGCTGCTCAACGGATACATCAATTTTTTGCTGATTGTTGACTTCTAACCTCTACTTTTTAGGAGGCAATGACCAAAAGTACAGAGAATCAGGGATAAGGTGTTACTGAGTTTTATAAGAAGAGTTTTATACCAGCTGAGTGCATGTAATTGTGCATATACAATGATAACTGGCATATAGGTTTTTCTGTTCTTTTGTTCGCTGGACAAATGGGTATCTTTAGAAGCAACGCATAAGCCACTACATGGCATATGCGAGATACCGGGCAAGGTATGCTCTGCCACTGTAAACAAGTTCAAACGATTTTTGCACCTCTTTTATGGAGAAGAGGACCTTTACTTCTGGGGAGATTTGCCGGCGTTTCTAGTATTCCAATTCATTGAAGCGTTTCATCATCTTACTACAGTTATTTAAGCTGCTGCACTCTGCCTCGCTCCCTCGTGATCTCATTATCTCTTCTTTTCTTTTTTCCCCCCAACACGGTTAAGAAGCTGCTGCATCCCAATTCAGCTGAATTTGTACTAGTGCCCAGATGATTCAGTTTTGCTGGGGCACAAAGATTGGTAATTCATAGCAATATGTTCTCGTTGCATGGAAGGAAAACGTTACCGGGCATGCTGCTCTGCCATTTGCAAAAAACGAAGGATTAATCTAAACAGAGGGGCCAGTCTGGACCTTCTTTCGGACGGAAATGTAAGTGATTACTTTTGTCGGGTCCATCGGGAACGTGGGCTAGCCATCGAGTCAAGTGGGGAAGGATCGATGGTGTTTTCAAGCTGATGATGGCTAGCGCTTGGATCAAGCAGTTGGTGACAATTTGAGACGAACTTTGGGTTTCAATGCTACCATAAATGCGACAAGACAAGGGCTGTTGAAAAGGCCTGAGTTGACCTCGCGTGGATCCCTCTTTTTAAGTGTAGTTACTTGGACACATGCGTCCATGTGAAAAATGCTGTCACTGTAACTCGATGGGCACAAAGAGCGAATATTCACACTCTGTTATTTAGGTGCTGCATGGTAATCTTCCCCAGCGCAAAAATTTCTATTTTTTTTGTTTCTCGGAACAAAAAAAGAATAGAAACCCGTTTGATAACGGCAAGTTAATTTATATTCTTCGGAATAGAAAAGTTAGCCTGGGAATAAAAACGAGAAACAAAAAAAAATTGTTTCTTGTCTCAAGAACAATTTCTAGAAATAAGCAAATTTTCTTTTTTATTTTTGTTTTATTTCTCTATTGCCATGGCCACCTCCAACCGTCTGGAGCCACCGCCGACCGTGAGCAAGAATAAAAAAATAAATAAATAACAAAAATACAAAACAAATAAATACAAAATAAAAATACAAAATACAAAAAAAATAAATACAAATAAAAAAAAAACGCAAGAAAATTTTAAAAAAAAAATAAAACAAATAAAACAAATAAAACAAATAAATACAAAAACAAATACAAAAAAAGAATAAAAAACAAGTAAATACAAATAAATACAAAAAATAATAAAAAACAAATACAAAAAACAAATAAATACAAAAAGAATAAAAATACAAAAAAGAATCGTTGCGTTACTAAACGCATTTCTATTATTTTTCTATTCCAATAGTAGAAATTTTGTGCAGTTATCAAACGGGTTCTTTTGCTTAGAAACTATTCCCCGGAATAGAAATAGAAAATAACTATTTATGGAAAAAAACTCTTCCCCAGCCAAGAAATTTTACCATGCGCATCCTAAGATTGCCTACCTCTGGTCACATGGGCAATCTCCAATGAAAATTAATTGAAATGGCTATATTATAATTTCCTCACAATTTTTTTTTTTTTGGTGAAGGTAATTAATTCCTCACAAAATTTAAGAATATGATAAAACTAGAAAGTTTAAGATTTGAACTAACATCAGTATAATAGGTTTAGAAATGATTGTATAATATTTCTAGATGCATGCATGTTCTATATATGACGTCAAAATTTTGAATAAGAAGCCTCTTGATTAACATATACATTATTAGATTGAACTTGAATACAAGTTGCGGACTTTGGTATGACAATAGCCCTATTGGGTTATACTACAATCTAATGATCATTTTTCTTTGACTCTTTGTTAATATTATATATCGCACACAATTCTTGCATTTGATAAGTTTTTTGAACTTCCAATAAAAGGACTTCATTAAGCACCTCAGTAAAGGAAGTTTATCCTATTTGGCGTTTTTGTTTATTTTTTTCCGTATTCTACGTGATCAACGGACGTACATTAATCGAAATTATAATTTAAATAAATATAGGAAAGGAAACATGCATATATCCAGCGGTGCGCAAACTTCTCATGCATGGTATCCATATGGTATTAACTCCGTTGTTACCTAATCAAGACCGCTTCATACGGGAATAATAGATAAGGTCCTAAAGAAGCTTATCAGTTCTAAATAGATCTTCTGATGACGAGATTTTCTTCAAATAAGATCAAAATCATGCCACGTGGACATCCCTCAATACGTAAATGGGGTATTTGGAAGAATTTTGAATTTGATGCCCCCTATGCCTATAAACGATAATAACGACCCAATGGTTCACCTGCGAAGAAAATTCAATTCAATACAAAAGGGACGAGCTGTCCTCTCAGTTTTGATAAGGTGAATATTGATCGAGGATAATTATCTGATTTTTTTTAAACAAGTAAAAGAAAATTAGTCCAGTAAATGCTGCGGCAGGCATATTCGTTTCGTGGGACCTTTCGACACGGCGGACGAGGCACCGGCTAAAGGAGAAAAGATAATGACGGGGAGCCGACGTCAGAAAATGGTCGCATGGAGCCTAGCGTGGGCATAGAATCCGACACCACCCACGGCGAATCCGGACCGTCGAAACGCCCAACCGCTGGTGGGGGCCCACCCCCAATCGGCTGGTTTTTCCGAGGGGGATTTTTAAAAGGAGGAAAAAGCAAACAATTTCCTATCTTCTGGCTCTCTTCTGCTCTGCTCTTTCTCGGTAATACCAAAGAACGACGACAACAAAAACAAGAATCCAGACCCGGAAGGGAGAAGACCAGGACGCTTTCAGACCCCTCTCTCTCTCTCTCTGTCTGTCTGTCTCTCTCTCTTTCTGGGTCGGTGTCGGTTTTTGAGGTCGAAGCTTCGGCTTCCCGGAGCTGTGGAGGTTCTCGAGATGGTCCAGGAAGAGAAGCCGGACGGCAGCAGCGCTGCGGTGGATGGGAATCTGCCCGGTTTCTCTCCGGCGGCTTCGAGTCCTCGGATTTTCTGGAAGTCCCGCAAGAGATCAGGTAACGAGGCTCGATCCCTCTTCCGCATCAGTGGTTTGTCCGGCGATTTGCGCGCGCGTGAGGGTCCGTGTGCTTCGTAGATGGAACAAAAAGTGCGAATCTTTTTAGGGGTCGCTGCGTAAGTCTGAAAATTTCCTCGTGGGTCCGCGTTTCTTGAGTTGTTTTCGAAGCGAGGGTGCTTCATATGCACGTTCTGCAGAATTACCCTTCATTTCTCTGCCGCGCAATTGCTTATAGATTCACACAGAAGAGAGAGAGAGAGAGAGAGAGAGACAGGACTTGTTGCATCTAAGTCTTTGCTGGTACGTTACTTAACTGCGTTTGGTTAGCTGGCTTACCAGTCATTCTCTCATTCTCTCTTTCTCTCTCTCTCTCTCTAATTATTTCAAATATCTATTTTTTTTTACTTAATTAAGGCCACCAATCTTTTTCTTTGGCCCCCGTTGCTCCATTCAAGATGGATGGCTCCAAAAGAGTCTTCTACTTATTTTATTGATTTCTTCCCCTTCGGCTACACCTAGTTCTCGATATTTATATCTTTGAGACGTGTGATCTTTGTATATTTGCTTAATGTTTCTGGGATTGTATTTTATATAGGGTGCGTGGAAATGGTCCATCTTTTAAATTTCGGCTCATTTTCTCCTGATTGGATCCAATCAATTGACTATAGACAACTGGGGTTTTTTTAATTAGACTTCTTGATCCAAGTCCTTATTTTTTATGTTTCTGTGCCCTCGTAAGACAAATCATTTGTTCAGAAAGTTGTTAGTCTTTTTGTTCACGCTTTTCGCAGTGCCCTATTGCGATTTGGTAAACGATTGTATGCCCTTCCGTTAGGTAAGTATGTCGGCCTTGTCTAACTACTAGGAATTTGTTTTTTTCTTCCCTTGGAGCAGCCGTAACTACACAGCACATGTTTGACCGTTGCGTTTGAGCAAGACAGTGTTTATGCCAGGGGACAACGCCTTAAAACTTTTTCTTGCTTGGTCTAAATCCTAAAAGTGTCTTCCATTTTATGTTTTAATCGATGGAGTTGTCGACTACAAGCCACCCTCCCCCTCGGCTTTTAAGGGTCTGCATATTTGTCGCCGATGGCATAGGTGGAACTACTTGTGATTCGTTTGTGCATCTTTGGCATCTTATCTGTATTATAGAAGATCATGGATGAAGCAAGATGTGTCTGCTGTGGGATTCATGGGATTATATCTGTTTCGGTGTCTTATAAACGAACCAATCTTGTGGTTTGCCACTAGCTTTATGTTTGACAAACGATTGGTCCATCAAGTTACTGTCATTCTTTCAAGAAAGAAGAAAATAGACCAATGATGCCTTCCATTCCTTCAGTTTTGGTGGCTCCAAAATTCCCTTGGAGCCCCAAATTTCGGAGCTTCGGTCTTGGTCTCTTGTTCCCTTCTGCTCGAAAAACAATTGGTCCATCGAGTTCCTGTGCATGAGCTGTTTCGCTCATAAATTGTTTTTGATAGTCTTACATCTTGGATCGAATTACTTTAGGCAGAGAATACTAATTTGGTTGCTTTGGCGATGATGTTGGCTTGGCAGCCACTATATGATCATGTCTTTTGGCGTAAAGATGTGAATATGAAACTAGACCTCACTTGGGCACAGTTACAGCTTTACAATGACCTTTCTCAATGCATCAGCTTGAAGATTGTGCGTATTAATATCACTAGCGCTCATACTTTTGATTGAATTGTTCTCGATTCATGGTTCACTTCTTTCTCATTTAGAAGTCAAAAGAAAGAAAAAGAAGGTATGCTTTTCACTTGTTTGCAGCTCCAATTCTAGAATACTTGGTACTAGAATCATTTCTTTTCCAAATTTCCGACAGTTGGTGGAAAGTTATTGAACGAGGTAGCAGATGCTACGGATAAACTTACCGACAAGCAGGAAGATGCACCGACAGATGAGAATATGCAAGACTCAACGCAGACGCCTCCACTATCCGAGCGTCGGAAGGCTCTGTTTGAGCCATTGGAGCCTGTGGGTAGCGCCAACAGCCGACAGCCATCGAATGAGTCTTTGTTGCCACCACCCGACTTCGATGCTGCGAGCTATCCACGAGGCTGGCTGATTGGGAAAAGGCGGAAGCTTGTGAATGTCGATGTGGTTGAAAGCATGCGAAGGATTGCTGTTCAGGAGATGAACAGAAAGGTGCTTACGAGCAAAACCACCTATCCTCAACAAATACTAATCTAATCCCACTTGTCTTTCGCTCTTTAGTTAAATCTTAGAACCCAAACATGATGCGTGCAGGACAGGGAAATTGATGGCCTGAATGAGCAGTTGGAGGAGGATGCGCGGGTTCTCGAGCATCTGCAAGTGCAGCTACTCGATGAAAAGAGCAAGCGCTCTGAGGTGGAGAGAGAGAATAAGATGCTGCAGGACCAAATATCGATGTTGATGAACATGTTGGACGAAAATGAATCGATGGAAGACATCCCCGACGAGCCTTAGACGTCGCATGTTGGTAAAAAACTGTTCTTTCGTTTCCTATTTCATTTTGAAAGAGTCTATATAGATGAACGTACGAAAACAGAAGGCATAGCTGGACCTAATAATATGCATGTTTTTTTGATATTTTACTTTCCTCCGAAAATTTCTTTATAGAGGGTTGGAGACTCCTTGTTATCGAGGTAGCTGTGAGTGTCATTATCTATCTGGTAAAGGGAAAGAAAAAAAAAAAAGTTTGGAAGTTAGGTAATACCATGTAAGTGCGGGTTCCTATTTGTAACTGAAATTGAACATAGCCGGTCTGTAATACAAAAAGTCTGTTGATATAAACTCTATTGTCCTTCCTTTTTGCTGTAAGTTCTTCCATCTGTTCCTCTCGTGGATAATGATCAGAATATGCTCGCGCATCGTTCCATCAACCGTGTAGCTGGTCAATCATGTCAGGCGGCTCAGATGAGCTCCCCGATCGGGAACACTTTGATTTTCACCGTATCATCTCCGCCGCGGTCTCATCTGGACTAATTTTCGCTTTTTGACTTTTAGCCTTTCTCTCAAATCTTGCGGGGTAATGATTTGGCTTCTCTTTTTACCGGTAATCTCTTGTAAACCATCACATCATACAAATGTCAAAATGTCGGAACCCATGGTTGTAAATTTTCCTTAGATTTCCTTTAAATTTTTTGCAATTTTCTTGAATTTCTGTAATGTTGATATATTTCGATGGAAAAGTGAAGAAGAAGTTCACTTTTTGACTTGGGGACAAAGAAAGTGAAGCGAGCCCAAACGAGGGCCAACGATGATGCAACGATTTAAGCATATGGATATCCTTTGCAAGCGTTTATATCAACCAACTGACCTCTAACGACTGCGAGACGAGAGAGACTAATCCAGCTACTCTTGATAGCCCGATCGGCCAATCTCTTAGTTGCCACCCGCAATTGATCGCTGCATGTGTTGACAAAAGAGAGTTATTAACCATCTTAATTGGCTTAAAGGACAGAACCCAAGACATCGTGTTTGGAAGTACAAATCCTTGGAAAATCACATGTGTCCAAAGTCTCGCGTCTAGCGACTCTCATGCATAAAATCCGCAAAGCACATCCCCTCCCCCGTCGAACAGGGTCGCACAGGGTTGTATATGGGCAAGGCAACTTGTCAGAATCAACAATCGTCTAAGATAAAAAGCATGTGAGTAATCTCAGAACGGGAAATGCAGAGCGTGCGCCTTTTCACGAAGCCACCTGTGGCCCTAAAACCTTTGAATATACGCCATCCGAAATGTAAAGATTTGTTCCAAACTCCGGCAAACACTACAACGACTCCATTTGAGTGAAACTGCAATCAACTTCAAAATGGAAAACTTTCAGGCACAGAATTGCCCCCAGAAAGCTGGCACTTCACGTCAAACGCAAAATAAATTCAACACAAACAAGCAATCCCATTCAGAGGCCGAAAGGTAGGTCCCCATTGAAAAAGAAAACTATAGTCTAGGCTCCCTATTTCTGAAGATTAAGGTGCGGATTCTTCATCAATTCTGAATCTCGGAATCCTGGAACTCGAGATCATGCCTGCCAACTCTTACCTTCTTTGATTTTTAGAATCCTCCCACAGTATATGAGGTAGAGAGGCTATTCTTGGAAGATTAAGCAGCAGGTCACCAACAGAGTCATGTCTCTTTGGACGTGTTGACTCGTTCGTCTGCTCCGCACCCGATCCACATTGTTCCTCAGTAATTGCAACCTCAAGTGCAGGAGCAGCGCTGTCATTTTGCACATCCATGTCGTCATCTTTTTTTGTGGTTTGCACATATCCTGCGGTTGTATCATCTTTCTGGAGAAGACTGCAAAGCGAATTGACCCTCGACAAGAAAGCCCGTTCATCTGAGGCTGAAACTTCCGAGTCACTAAATAAGTATCTGGTTATATCCCCCATAATATCCGTGCTCTGTAGTTGCTCAGCAGAAAAGAGTGGATCCCCAGCTGCCCTTCGTTCTGTAAAGCAATGCCCAATGTGACTGACCAAGTCACTCACCGACATTGAGCGGTGGAAACCGGGTACCTTTATCTGGCTGCATAGTTTCTGTGCCTTCTCAATTTCTTCAACAGCATGGCCATCGACCACTGCACAAATCAGCAAATTGCGTCCATATCATTAGAAAAAATCAGTCACATCTTTTAACATGAGAAGTGCCGATTAAAGAGCTACTTAAGGGTGCCTCTTGATCGTATGCATTCATTATGGAGTTCCATTGAAAGAGTAAGGTCAGGAAAGTGGCTTATTTCTACATACAGCTCAATCTTAGCAATTGCCCAAATAAAAGCAAAGCAGAAAGTACCATTTCTATCCAGATTAACGTTCACTGCTTTTTCAAACTGTAGACAAAAGAGAACTGATTTCACAGCACTCATACAAAATATATCGTGTATAAGACCAGCCAGAGGCTTAAGCTGATGAGGGTTATTAGTTGACATCACTAGCTGCAATTTCTGTAACACCTACCACCAAAGAAAAGGGTAGAGACAATGCTAATTAGTTCTGAGATGTACTTGTTAAAGACAAATACATCCAGTTGCCCATCTCATGCAGATAAAAGCGTTCTCATTTCCATGAAAATTCAAGAGAGAGTTTAAATTATATCATGACATCGTTCCAATGTTACTCAATAAAAACATGGACCAATACTGTAAGCAACGGTCAACATTCACCAAACAATATTGGACAAGTATTTTTACCAGAGCTGGGGGAAGATGTGCTCCACAAGAATTCATCAGGAGCTGTGCCAACAAAATCCTGTTGTTCTCTCTTTGTTAAACACGATTGGCTTGCAGGTGGCGAAGTGACATGAGGCATAGCAAACAAGGAAGATGCTTCCACACTTAGCCCTGGGAGGTTTGGTCCATTCTTGTCCAGCAAAGAAATTCTGGCATCAAAATATGGAGAATCCAACACTATCTCCGGTTGTTGACTAAGAAAATGGAGACGTGGATCGCATTGAATGAGCTTTTCAAAGTGCCTCCCAAGTAGTCCTTGCGGGCACTGCAGAAAATGGCACCTACACCAGAATTAAGAATCCCACTATCATTAGCAGTACTACATAAGAGGAACGTTTCCTCCCTTTTTTCTGTCTTTAAAGAAAAAAAGAGATCTGTATTTGCAACATAAAACTCAAGCAGAGTAGTGTGGACTACATATGGAAATATTTTGAGAACAAGCTGGCTTAACTCCTTACAACCACAAATACTTTAATCAAATTTTCTTTGGTAGATGCTTTAAACAAATTAATCCAGGGGAGAACAATACTAACCACTTCTTTCCCTCAGATTTCTAAAGTTATGCTCATTTTCATTTCTGGCATTTAAAGGAAATCCTGCTACCAAGACATAATGCAGTCAACCATGGAGTGCTGTGCGACAGACTTGATTGAACAGCTAATGAGAGTGACCCTAGAGAAGAGAAGTTTCATCTTACCTGTGTATGCTCGCTTGTGCATCGGTAAAGTCCGATGTTGGCTGCCACAGTGTATGCTTCCGAGGTTGTGGATTTGTCTCCCTAAAGAAAAGAGGCTGTCTTGCCAGCTAAATACAAAATGTAACACGTCATTCATATAGAATCCAGAAATGGAATTAAAATATGGAGCAACCAAGGAAACAATGATTACCACTATGTCTAGGTTATCATTTCCTTCGACAGAATAATTTGCCTTGATGGCCACAATGTCTGACCACTGAATTTCGATCTTATTCTTAAGAGCACCATCAAGAACTTCCCAAACGAGCTTATGCTTTGCAAAGTAACATTTTCCCACCAAGTCACCCTCATATCTGGACCTATACTGCAATTTAATGACAGTGCCGAATAATACACGTCAGTCATCTTATCATATAATAATTACACAAGATGACCAAGCAAATCTACCTCCCACGTGCCAATTTTGAGAATTGAAGCAATGAAATTGGAGGCCTTGAGCTTATCGGTAGCAACTCCTTTGTGAGTTTTATTGCCCGAAGTGGATGATTTCGATGTGTGTTCTTCAGTGAGCTTCATTTGGACCAACTCCACGAAGGATTCGCTTTTCTTAAGACGCAAGCCCAGCGGGCTAGGCTCACTCAGCGGATTGTACACTGCTGGAGGGATTCCGAATATATCGCCACTAACTAAATCATTCTGCCACGCAAAAACATGCTCACACATCAATATCAGAGAACCGACCAACCATACTGTAGCTTATGATAAACAGTAATAGAATCCCCTGCTTCCAGACTGTTCGGGGACAACAATCAACCGACCGCCAATGATAAACGATAAACGATAAATTAGAAACGACCCCATTCTAGTGATGGGATTTGAATTTTCATTAACCGAAGAACGGTTACAATCTCCAGCTTGCGAAATCAGAAAGCAGGAAAAAGCAGTAACTTCCCTTTAGTATTCACAAGTCTTAAACACACATCACAAAACCAGTCCACTCCAACTAAAAAGGATTCAACTCACCGAACAGATAGCCGCTCCCTCCTACCATGTGAAGATTTGGACAACTATTGACATAATCTACCGATCCTAAACCGTGTTCATCAGCAAATCAAGCACAAAATCCACAGACCCTTTCATATCCAGTAGAAAAATCAAGCATAAAATCAGTTCACATCAACTGCAAAATAACTGAGGAGTGATTTAAATAATCTACCCTCAGGAGGATTCTACTTTTTATTCGATAGCCTGCTATGAATACAAAACTAATTCAGTTCAGATGTTTTTCGCAATCGATTCGTATAAATTTTTTTTTTTCCGGCGACGCGTTTGCTTCTCATCCAAATTATCCCTTACCAACTCGCTTCTCGCATTCTCAAGCACGAAACATCTCTCCCTGACCTCCCTTCCACTCCCCTCCCTCACGCACGCACGCGACGCACGCAAAAGGGAAAAGAGAAAGCTTTGAAAAAGCGACGGACCTGTAGAGGGAAGCCCAGCCTCGGCCGCTTGTCGGAGGGGGCGAGCTGGTCCTGATCGACCCCGTCGTCGACCTCGAACTTGACTTTTTCCTTACGGCACGTATCCGCCATTCCGGGAAGATGAACCATCGCACACCGGCGCGGAGAAGGAACCGAGACGAATCCGGCGCTTCAATCCGAAGCCTCCCCAAGAGCCAAGGTCCCTCTGAATCTCGACTGGTTTCGCACTGCGCCCGACTGAGAATCGCCGAAATCGGAAAATCTCCAATCTTTTTTTTTTCTTTTCTTTTTCTCTCGCGGGGAGAAGGAGGACGAAGACGATGAAGAAGAAGAAGAAGAAGAAGAAGAGTTTGTTTTTTGTTGCTCTCTTGCTGAGAGGAAGGCGGGCCTACCGAGCGACGCGCGTCGACCGAATCGCCACGTGTCGCGGGCGCAACAGGTGGGAAACTTCCCTGGGGCCCCCCTCTTGGCCTCGAAATTACCGAACCGGGCCTCCACGGCCGGCCGCGGGCGAGGGGCACCGACGTCTTTTCGGCCTGCGGGCGCGTCTGCTGACGGGGGCAGCTCTGGGCCCCGCTTTGCTGCCAGGTCGGGGGCACGTGCTCGCACGTGCGGCGTTCCGGATAGAATGGCAGGCGGGCGGGGGTCCCAGGAGGGTCGGGAAGCTTCGCCCGCCGTGGTGGCGGGGACGGGGGCGGGACCGGACGATCCTGTTCTCGGCTGCGATTGGCTACCGGGGCAGCGAAGGGGACGCGGGGACACGTGTCCCGCCAGCTGGCCCCCCGGGGCACGTCGGTGACCTCGGGTGCCGTGCCCGGACACGTAAGATCGGGGAATGCGGGCCCCACGCGAGGTGGGGGCGTGTTTCGGATAAGATCTCCACGTCGGACGGTGCCTTTAACTTTACTCGAAAGGAAAATAAAAAGAGGGGAAAATAAATCATTTCCTTAGTAAAGCACGAATTGGATTCCGATCAAAGCCCATAAATTTAATTACGTGCTTCATCTGACCGCGACCGGATAATTACGGAGCTGCCACCGTAAGTGCGGATGTGCAAAGATTTGATGCGACAGCCCGACCAATAAAAGCATTCTACGCATGATGTTACGGACGGGACATCACGCGCCGCGCACTAAAAAGAGGCAGTTCGTGTGAAAGAAGGGGTTTCTTCCGTATTAAGGAACAAGAGCAGGCGAGGCAGGAAAAAATTTGGGGGATTTGCGTCGTGCTGGATCCCATCGTTTACGAGCAAGTTAAAGAGGATGAAAGATTATGTCGAAATAACCAAGACAAATATGAGCACGAGATACGAGGCCCAAAACAAAACAGAAGGGCGCGAGGCCCATGAAAGGCCCACGGAAATCTCGAACGGGAACAAGCGCCGAAAGAAGTAGGCCCAAAAGGCCCATTAAGCTGATATCTATGTGTGCGATTTTCTCCGTCTCCACAGCATCTCCTAACGGGATACCCGACACCTTAAATTTGTTAGAGATATTTAAGATTTTTCTATAGAAGATCTCTCTATGTTTAGGGATAATTATGGTATTTCTATTGGTGTTCTATATCTCTCAAAATTACGCGTATATCTCCATTTTGACTGCACATATATTGATTGATATATCATCTTGAATAACATCTAACAAAATCTAGTTTCAAAAATTTGGAAAATTGGATCATTAATTTCTTAAAAAAGAAAAAAATGAAGCAAATCCTAAGTAGAACTACCACTTGTAAGGAATAAAAGATAAAAAAGAAATCGACAGTTCTATGACCGACTTTGGAAGCGAATGGTCGGTCTAGTCTAGTTTCGGAATCAAATGAGGCAGTCGCCAGTTCCACAAATAGGGACCCGACCTATACCAGGTCCAGTTCCAGTTCCGGGTTTTGTAATGGAAAGCGACCCACACTAAGATCGATCATCCATGGTATCCGTGCGTTGGGATTGTCAGATGAAAATGGTGGTTGATGAGGCGAGGCCGAATAAGTGGGAGCAGTTTTAATAAGCTTTGCTCGTTGCTATGCACGGAAAGTCTCAGGTCGGTCAATCACGTGCGCGGGGCCCAAAGCGCTGCTGCTCTGCCCAGGTTTCTCCTTTGCTTTGACGTCGGCGGGGAGCAAGAGAGTACAATGGGAAAGAGGACGATAGCGCTCTCCAGAAATCTACTGCAAACGCGAAACGACCGCACGAGATGCAACTAGAAGATCCTAGAGTCTGAGGGGTGGCCTGCTCACCGAAGACTAGGGCCCTTTCGCTCTCGTGATCGATCCCTCATGAACGCAACCGATTGATTCCGATCACTCCGATCGAAACATCTGCGATCGGATTGCGAATCAAGCGGGGGTGTTCATGAAGCAAGTGCACGGCATGAGTATTGCTGAGGCGTGCCAGTACACGGAATTAGGATAAGGGGTGTGGATGTGGCTATCATGTCGAAATAAAAAAAAAAAAATAACTGTACAAATGCTTGGCGTGGTTTCTGTTTTTTCTGTTTTCCCTGTTTTTGAAAAATAAAGTAGATAGGTGGAAGGAGGAAGACTATATGGATATAAGACATGCTATAGTCTCGCGGCATGGGATCCCACTTAACATATATAGAAGCTAGTACTGACTTGTCAAGATACACTTACAAAAGGAATGTACTCCAAGGAAAATGCTTCCCTTAGCTTGTTTTTTTTTAAGAAAAAACGAGTGGGAATCTATGGTACTATAGGAATTTTATAGAAGCCCGGCGAGCGAACCCATCTCCATAGTCCCACCGCAGTGCTAGTAAGAGAAAAGTCGGGGTTATTCCCCACTATGACACGGCTGAAACGTGCGCCACAAAACGAACCAAACATTCCTCAGGCCAAGGAACTACTTGGAGATTTCGAATTGCGACGACGGCCCCAAACCACTTGAGAGTAAGCCCTACACCATTAGGTGAACCATTGCCATGATCTCAATTTGCCGTTTTTTATTTTTCTCTAGAGACTACTCATATCATTCTTGTTAAAAAGTATACCAAGGGTACTCCTAGTCGTCAACAAGTCATTTAAAGTAAGTTTTCAATTCTCCATACGCCGTATTTCTCAAGCTATGGAATTAACTAGGGATGTGTAAAAGAACTAGGAACTACTCAGACTGCCCGAAACCAGCAGTTCCTATGGGAGCCGGTATGATCCCCAATTTCAATTTAGTGGAATCGATAAGTGCTGGTCCAATTCTAGTTTTAGGCGTGGAATCGCATGACCACCTAAACCAAACCGATATATATATATATATAAATTCATCTCAATTGCTTAATTATTTTGTAATTTTTCAACCAAATATATATGTAAATATATGTATATTTATAGTTATTGGACATTATTGACATAATAGGATTATCCCCTACTTCTTCTTCTTTTTCCATCCTAATAATTCATTTACTGGCTTTCTCAATCAAAGCAAAACAAACAAATGTAGAGGAAGGGGAGAACCAATTGGAGATTAATGTTTTAACTTCTATGGACATTAGAACTTTTAACGTGGAACCTAATTCTACATATGTTTATAGTGTTAGGAAACCTTAGGAGGACTACACCATGATCTTCAAAAAAATTAAGTTTTTAGCCAATGAATCTTATTTATTTGCTTTGCCTTATAATTTTCAATCCTTAATCAAAATCAATAACTCACAATTCAACCCAAATATAAGGCCAAACAAGCTTTTAGTGTTCTAAATATAAGTTAGGTTCATCATGAAAATTATTTATCAAATGCAATATTATAGGGAATGGGGACTGGTTTCATGGACTCACCCAATAACTGGACTAGACCAATGGTCTGGTTCCCGGGTGGATCTATGAATCAACGGATGGGTCTCGGTTCCAATTTTTCGAAACCGATCTTTAATGGGCGGTTCTTTGGAACGGCCCACCTAGACCATGCTCATCCCTAGAATTAACGCTTTGGAAATAGAAAGCTTCCCTATTTGGCATTGTTAGAGATATTTAGGATGATTCTGATAATTTTCTGTATCTTTTAAGATTGTGTGACTATCTCTATTTGATTATGCGCATTTTGATTGATATGTTATATTATTTAGTCATTTCCTAGAGCCAGTAAATAGAATGATGTAATCTTCATTAAAATATATCATTATGATATATTGAAATATACACAATCCTCTATTTTTTTTCTTCCACAACATTCTTAACTTGGTATTAGACCTAGTCAATCCTAAAGTGCACCGGGTGTTCTCGCATCCCGTACATACGGAAGTGTCTATCTAGAACTTTACAAATGCTCTTAAAGTACCTGTTAACAAGATCTTACTTGTATAAATGCAAAGATAGTTTACGCTTGAATATAATTATGGGATGTTGACACATTGAATCTTTATCATAGTACTACGCTCGGACCCCTCTCTCTCTCTATATATGTGGGTACAAAGTCATAAACAGTGGACATGATTTGCGTGAGAGAAATGAGCGATATTAAGTTGGTGGAACAGGGGATGCTATTAATTGAGCCACACTTGCTCCCATCATAAATTACCACTTTCCACCCCCCACAACAACAAAAAAAAGGAAATTTCAAGTCGGGCCTCTCGAAGGAGGAATAAATTGAAGGAAAAAGAAAGCAATTCTTCCGTACATATTGTAACGACACGTCCCACCCACTCGGAAAAAAATACAATATCTTCCACCGACATATGTATCTTCGATGATCGAGACAAAACGAGCCAAAGAAAGTTCAAACCTCTTCTTTGATTAGGGAAGTACCCGAATCTAATCAGTGTAATTACAGGTTAATTTCAGCTTAGGGGCTTGGTCAAGATATGTGATGGTGTCATTGGACTCTCAGGAACCCACGCTTGACGGGAATCCGAGGTGAATCTTCGAGTTGTTTTGAGGAGTGACTAGTGAGAGTGGATCCCTACATTCTCTGTCGATTCACGATTAGATCAGCATACAGGAAGAGGGTTGAGGGGGAATCAGCTCAGCTGTGCGGCGTTGGCGGATGGGAGGTGCCCTTTAAATGCGAGAGCCGCGAACTGCTCCGCGGATCATCATAAATTCCACCTACAAAACTCGGCCCGGAAAGCAGGAAGGAAATGGTCGGCAGAAGAGAGGAATTCAACCACTCCTAGAAGAAATTGAGAGAGAGAGAGAGAGAGAGAGAGAGAGTTGAATGTTGGAGCGAATTTGAATTTCTTCGGGAGGGATAAAAGGGTTCGACAGGGACTATGCTAAAAAGTCCAGAAAACTAACAAATGTTTGAATCTTTCATCGGCACCAGATCGCTTTCAAATTGAGAATGCGTCTCCTGACCGACATGGTAAATTTCTAATGAATGTTCAAACTGATTTATTAATTGAGATAGCGGTCATATTATTTGAGAAATCAAGTGAATACATGAATATCGACATCTCAACATTACTCTTTTGAATATGGACATACTGGACTGGGAACAAAGCCGATCATGTTGCATGGGACAATGTCGAAGTATGAAGAGTTTTCATGGAGGCCAATTGAAGTTTTTCATTTTCGAATGTATAGGCTCGACGTAATGGAATGCATTCCTATAGTTGTCTTTCCACTTACAACGCTTCAAGTCGAGTTCAATCAGCCGCTCGATAGTAAAATGGAAACAACACTACGTAGATGGACTCATTTCTTCTGCTTTCAACATTGTGAGCAAATTCAATCACGATGCAAAATCTCGTCATAGCCCATTGATAATTGTCCAAAAAGTACTAAATTAATGTACGGCAATCAATCAATTCTAAATATTTCAATTATCCTAATTTAGTCTTAGCCAATTATTTGAATAATTGGTCGGAATGACTATATTGATAAATCACCCAAAAGTTTAGGACTAAATTGATAAATTTTCAAAATGTTCAGAAGGAAACAACATAATCAAAATGTTTAGAACTAAATCAGCAAATCTTCGAAAGATTTATAATTGGATGAGCCACCCCTTTATTTAAGTTAGAACTCAAATCGAAACTAATTTGACATGTTGGAGCGAGTCTCACTAGCAGTCCGGGACGAAATACGAAAGTGCGGCATGGACAATCCTCGAGTGAGAAAGCGATTGTTCTCGCAGCTCCCACGTCCGAGTACGACCGGCCCCACATCGGACCAGGACAGACGAAGAGGGCTTAGCCCGGCAGTGCGAAAGCTGGCCCAAGATCCCACCAAACTGCGCGGCGCAAAGAAGGCAATGGGGGAGAGAGAAATGGGGGCAGGCGCGCAACGCACGTGGGTCGAAGCGAAGGAGGAGCAAACGGGTGAGGACAATGGAGAAGGACTCGCAGCACAAGCCGTTTTAAGACGGCCATAAACATTATTAACTCTTCCTCCTTCCTCCTCCCTCCTCCCTCCTCTCTTTCTTCTTCTCTCTCAAGCCGGCTTCTCATTTACTCTCTCTCTCCTCTCCTCTTTTCTCTATTTAAACATTCTATTTACTACCTTGAAAAAAGGAAAAACTCTCATTAATGCCCTTTTTCCATTGGACGACTCTCTCTCTCTTTCTCTCTCTCTCACGTTGAAGCCCTTCTTCTTCTTCTTCTTCTTCTTCTTCTTCGGACCGCTATATATATTAGTCAAGACCGAGTTTGCTTTCCGTTCGGAAGCTTTGATGGCGAAAACCTCACTGCCCCGGCAGGGCCAGGAAGAAGATTCGGGCCCCAAGAAGGACGGCGGCGGCCGCTGCAAGAGCGCGGCCGCCAAGGCGAAGGCCAAGCGCACTCGCAAGAGCGTCCCCCGGGACGCGCCGCAGCAGCGTAGCTCCATCTACCGCGGCGTCACCAGGTTCGATGTACTTCCGTGTCTCTTCGTATCGAAAGGAGAGATTTCCTTCTTTTTCAAACTTCTCTTCTGGGATGATCTCTTTCTTCTTCTTCTTCTTCTTCTTCTTGAGCTGGGCGGATGTAGCGCTGTTGTCTGATGATGTATTTGCAGGCATCGGTGGACGGGTCGATACGAAGCTCATCTGTGGGACAAGAACTGCTGGAACGAGTCGCAGAACAAGAAAGGAAGGCAAGGTAAATTAATTTAATTTAAAAAAAAAAATTAATTGATTGATTAAATTTCTTCATGCGATCGATGATCCTTTGCTGCTGCTCCTTTATTTTTTCGTAATTTTCTTCTTAGTTTCAGCCGGAAAATTCTTTCTTTTTTCTTTTTTTCTTTTTCTAAACGAGTTATGGTTGACTGTCTTTGGCTGTTGATCCGGCGACGATCTTGGCGACGATCTTGGCGACGTGATCTCACCGAAATGCAGTGTATCTAGGTGAGTTCGTTACCTAAGTCAGCAGCTCCGGCTTCTGATTTATTTATTTATTTATCTTACATTTTTGGTTTTTTTACTTTCGTTTTCAAGAATACCTTATGACAGGGCAGAATTTAATGGGAAAAAAAAGGGTTAAAAAAGCACCCCCCCCCTCTATAATTTCTTTCATTTTCTCGAGTGTCGAGAAAATACGAATTAAATTTGTAGGCGTTAGGAAATCTTCTTCTTTTTTTCCCGTAAATATTTCATATTTAACTATATGTGGAAAAAATGGTGGTATTTCAGGGGCATATGACGATGAAGAAGCCGCAGCACATGCGTATGATTTGGCTGCATTGAAGTACTGGGGACCAGAAACCGTCCTCAATTTTCCTGTAAAATTCTCTCATAAAATATAAAATAAGCCCTTTTTGAATTTATTCTTAAAACTAATATACTTATACAGGAGTTAATATTTTCATCAATTTTTCTAATTAATTTCATGTTTACACGCGATCGTGGCTCCAGCTGTCGGCATACGAAGAAGAGCTGAAGGAAATGGAAGGCCAATCGAAGGAAGAATACATTGGATCCTTGAGAAGGCATGTCTTTAGATTATTTTTTTCCACATTTTCCACTTAATTCTTACTCTCTTTTTATAAAAAATCGTTCTGACATGCACTGATTTTTCCAGAAAGAGCAGCGGGTTTTCCCGTGGAGTCTCGAAGTACAGAGGAGTCGCAAGGTAAATCACGAGCCTACCCACACTCCATCCTCGAGTAGAACACAACCACCACGACGGTCGAACATCATGCATTTCGATAAACAATTTAAGGGTGACATAGAGATTCCCATCTTTTAGAATCTTTTCGTTATATTTGTTAGCCATACGTTGCCCTCTAGAGAAAACGACCGGATCTCTTGCAGCCACATGTATAATACTTGAAAATATGTCAAACCCAAAAATAATAACAAATATAAAAATATTTTGAACTAAAATAATTATTGTGGAATTTCCGTCCTAACCCACGTGTCAATGCGACAAATGTTCCCTCCCAAGGTAAGTCAACAGCTATAAGCTTTAATGAGAGGTTGACTCGTAACATCCACGAGTTTCTTTGGCCGAAAGTTAATGACTTTGGTTGACAGTTGTGGATCGTGTTGGAGCGGAACGGTGAGTAGTAGTCCGACAATGTGGTTGGATATCGACGCCCTACAATGCACGAAGCAAATGTTTATTTATTTTTCTTTTTTAGCAAAACGATGGTATACATATATATATATATATATATATGTATATGATCATTATTCTTTTTGTTATTTTGCTAACTTTGCGTATACGTTCTACACAGGCACCATCACAATGGCAGATGGGAGGCTCGAATTGGGAGAGTGTTTGGCAACAAGTATCTGTATCTTGGGACTTACGGTAAAATTTTCTTTCTCGTCCACTTATCCCAACACATCTTTTTTTTGCCTCGGTATTTGAAATGAATTTGCATAAATTGAGTCCATGCTTTTATTTTAGAGGTAGAAGTAATTTTGATTAGAAAAATTACCCGGTCAGTCCTAAACTTATTATACATATGTAATTAGTCCTAAAAACTTTTCAATTGTGCTAAATTTAGTTCTAAATCTTTACACGAGATTCCAATGAAGTCATATCGATTAATTTTTGCCAGAAATTGTTGTATGGTCATCGTCAGTTATCTTACGCGACATGCCACCATGTCAACAATTTTAACAGAAACTGGTCGGATGAAAGATTACATGTGAATTTTGTGCAAAAAAATAGAATTAAATCCCCACCTAAAATATAAAGAATTCTAGAGGATTTTGCACGGTTATGGAGTTGGTCCACCGTAGTAGGTCCATGAATCCTGGCCTTTACCCACTAACCCTGGAGGTGCCTTCTCCCCCCCACCCCTTGGGCATAAACGTTTCCCAATTCTCGAAAGACTCCATTTCTTCTCTATTCTAGACTCTAGCTTTTAAATTTAATGAAAGAGTCACGTCAACCCGTCCCACATGGAAATATTAATAGAGTAATGCCGAGTGCTCAAGTCACGAAACTTTTTTTACCCCACACATCCCACGGCCATCACCCTCAATATACATCGCCTATAATCCCATTCAAGCGAGCATCACCAGCACCGGATGCCTAAGAAAGAAAATGGGGTTATCGCGCTCCGAGCGTTACATCTCACGACGCAGTCAAACAATGTTTTCTCTGGCCACATGGGCGATGTCTAGACAGTACGATTGCGAATCCGATGCATCGTTTAATTTGTCGTTCTACGGGTGACTTTTTCTGGGACAGCCTTGGGAAAGCGGCAAATGAATCGTGTTGGTTGAGATATAGATCACCAAACCCTTCCAACCGCTTCTTTCAGCTATTTACTCTTTCTATCTTTCAAACTTCCTCCACCAATATCTTCATGCAAATTAATTTCTTCTGATTTACGACGGATGCCCAATCTTTTTTTTTTCTTTTTTTTTTGTCGAGACCAAACGGTGTCGCGAGCACATCCTTTCATCTAGATTAATTTTTTTTTTTAATTATTATCGTATAATTTTATTGATTTCAGCTACTCAAGAAGAAGCGGCCGAGGCATACGACATGGCGGCCATTGAGTACCGGGGGCTCAACGCCGTCACCAACTTTGACCTCAGCCGTTACATGAAGTGGCCCCGGCCGGGCGCCCCGGACAGCTCCGGCGCTGACCCTAACTACTCCCAACAGAGCCCCGACGCGGGCGGTGGTGGTGCAGCCGCGGCCGTGGAAGGGGTGCCGGCAGCCCACGACCCGCAGGGGGGCAGCTCTGCCTCCTCGGCGCTGAGCCTCCTGCTGCAGTCGTCCAAGTTCAAGGAGATGCTCGAGCGGACGAGCTCGGCCGAGGACCAAGGAGCCGGGTCGACCACGTCCTCAGAGTCCGAGGTGCCCCGCCGGAGCTTCCCCGACGACATACAGACCTACTTTGACTGCCACGATGCGAGCGGCGGGCTCGACGACGACAGCATCTTTGGGGATCTGAACTCGTTCGCTTCCCCAATTTTCCACTGCGAGCTCGATCTATCTAGCTAAGGCAGAGCAGTCATTAAAAGAAGATCGATTAGGGTTCGAGAGAAACTTTCGGCAACGTCATTCCAAGAAACGATGAAAGCTCAGCCTCGCGAGCATGCACGCGAGCGTGGCCGCATGTGAATACGGAGAGGTGAGGATAGCGACGGGAAGGAAGATGACGACGAGAATCGATCAGAGTAAAGAGACAATCGAGATTCTTTTTTCTTTAAATTATTACCGTCTTTGCTTAATTTTTTTCTTTAGATTACATGTAAATGGTGGGGATATTCTTTCGCTGAGGATTTATTTTGCGTTTTCATATCCATTCGGGTCGTCCCATATAAGACAAGGTTGGCATGCAATCGACCTTACCATAACTAGAGAATTTTTTTTTTTGGCTCCAATCTTGTGCCCTTTCGTCGGACTATAGATGAAGATATAACGCTGGACTTATCAATCCGTGGTCACGTGGCACGTAGTTATCAGGTTATATTATATGGTACATTACAAGCCACGATTTAAGGAAGATAACATATTTAATTAACTAAGTAAAATGAATCGTCAGCCGTGGGAGTAGACATCGTGGGATACGTTAAAAGATGGTGTCCTTTTCAAGAGAGGCAAATTTTCGTGTACGATTTCGGAAGAAAAAAAGAGAGGGTGTCGCATTCTTGAAACGCAATTCCAAATGAACAATCTCAAATAAACGTAGGATGTGATTTTATGATTTGTAGGCTTTCAATGGAGATAGGACATGTAAGTCTATATACATTGGGAAAGTAGGGTTTCATCATGATCTCCTTTTTGGGTCCTCTCTTGGAAGGATTGTAGAACATTCCAATATTAGCCATAGGTCTTCACCTACTGTATTTGTGTCAATTTCATTAACTTTTTTTATTATATCAATTGAGTTCTAATTTAAAAAAAAATTAAGATTTTTATGGCTCGATTGGCACGACTAAACAATATGATGACACTCCTTATCTTGCTTGATTTAGAAGAGAAATTGTTGAGCAACAAATAAGCGTGACCAATTCTCGTGTCATTGTCTCTTGAAAAACTCCTTTAAAGACTTAGCTCGCATATGACAAGACTGGTTGTTGTAAACAGCATCAAATTTTTCATATTCCTCTCCAATTTGGTTCTAATCTCACGGACCAAGCTAATACCAACAAGGAAAATCAATCCACGATGTGTCATAGACGGACACTCAATGTAATACGGACAAGTTTGTAACTACACCCACAAAAAAAAAATTATATTCTAAGAATATAATTTTATGCGGAAAATTTTGCCAAAAAATTATTAGCTTTTTATTGATTGGGAAATGGTCGTGTTCGTGTTTGAATGACAGGCCACTCACTGTTGAAATGTGAAATTTCGATTCACGAGGAGCAACTTAAAACAACTGCTGAAAAAAAAAGAAAAAGTCAACAGGTGACGACGGAAATCACGGGTCCGCATCTCAACAAACACTGTATGTGCACTATTTGACCGTAAATAAACTCAAATTCCCTACGATTATTTACTCGAACAAACACGCACGCACGCACACGGAAAAGCTCTCGTCAGCAAGACAAACTCCGATACGTTACGACAGATCTCGTTGCTTCGGAAATTCTTGCAATTCGATGGAGCCTCTCGTCTTCATGCATGCATCTGCATGGACGGGATCAATTTTTTTTTCTTTTTTTTTTTTGATAGGATGTGTAGGGGAAATGATTTCGTCTCTCGAGGAAAGAGACACCATTTTTATTTTTATTTTTGGTCTTCGTATGTCGTTTTTAAGCGTGCGTGTTTTCCTCTTTTTACGGTAAATGTGGTTAATCTAAAATATGAAAAAAAAAAAAAGGATCCGAAGATATCCTTTCGAACTAATTTTGCGGCGAGGGAGCGCAATAATATCTCTTCGGGGAATATTTTCCCTTTTTCTTTTTTATTTTTTTAAAATAACCCCGTTGGTTTTACTAAAAAACAATTTGAAAAAATTATCAAAAAAATCATAAATTTATCATACGACTCTCGATCCAATGTTAAACCGCTTAATAATTTCCTAATTTGATTTAATCTTTTTAACGAATTGCCAATTCAGTTTTTTCGATTAATTTTAATTAAATATCAAATGGGGTGGCCTTGTTAGCGCCAACTATCTTATGTGAAGCACATAGTGTCGATGTGGATAAGTTTTTTATTTTTTATTTTTTAGAATTTTTCATTTTTTCTTGAATTTTATTTAGTTTATTTTCTTCCTCTATTTTTACCCAAGGCTAGTGGGGCTGTCAATTGTTGGCTGAGGGTTTAGCGACCTCTGTGAGTCGCTAAGCAATGGCCGGCAACACCACTTGCCTCTTTGCAAGGGCCGTTGACCCTGCCAGCACTATGTAAAAAGAGAAAAAGGAGAAGTAGCAATAAAAAATTACTTTTTTAAATATAAAAATTGTCGACGTTAGTAATCGTCACTCCATATACGATAGTCGATGTCGATTGGACTACCATATCAATAATATCGAAAAAAGAAGAAGAATTAAACAGGTAATTATTTAAAATATTTATAACTAATTTGGCAAGTGTTAAAAAGTTTTTAACTAGTTTTTTTTTTTTTTTTGTAATCTAGGAAACCCTGTAAGCCGGTGAGCAAACCCTAGGAGAGGAACTGCAGGACCCACCACCACAGTACTCCAAGTAAGAATCTCTAACGACGTCTTTGAGATTCGAACTTCTCCCCTTCATGAGGGAGAAAGAGCTCGAGCCAGCTGCGCCCGCTGAGGGCGGTGGTAGTTTTTAACTAAATTAGCACAACTAAAAGGTTTAAAACTAAATTAACACAAATATTTAAGATTAAATTGCCTACTATGTAGACTTTTTTAGATAAATTTACCACAACATTTTTTGTTTAACTTTTTAATTAGGAAAGTCAACGTCATTGTTCCTCATAGAGCTGGCAAAATGGGTCATAAACCCATATTATGACTCATTTTTAGTTAAATTGGTCATATATGGGTCAAGTAAAAGTTAAATATGAGTCACAAATGAATCTTAGAAAGTAAAGCAAGAAAATAAATTGGTCTGAATGGATTATTAGAAAACCCACTTTGAACCCATGGCATTTCTCCTCTACGACAGAGGCGCTACCTCAATTCTCTCTTCCTTCCATGACCGCAAATCTTTGGATGAGTAGAGCACCCCCTTTCCTTTTCGATCCCAACCAATTGCAACCACCGCCTACCCCGTCGTCACGCCGCCATCTTCGTTGCCAATCCCGAGCTCGTCGGCCTTAGGCGAGCCGCGAGCTCGCCGGCCTCGAGGGAGCTCGGGCTCGCCTGGATCTGGCGAGTTGTGAGCTCACCAGCCTCGAGGAAGCTCGGGTGAAGCCTTGATCTTGCTGGACTGTAGCTTGGCCAGTCACCGTTGACGGAGTAATAAGGGAGAATAAGGAGGAGGAAAAAGAAAGAAAAGATAAATAATAATTTTAATATTATTAAATTTAAAATAATAAAAATTTCGGTAGATAGACGAAGCTTGATGATTTTTTTTTTATGATGATATTTGATAGATAGATATCCATATACATACTGGAAAAGTATTTTTAGACGAAGCTCGATGATGTTTAGATTGATAAATAGAAATTCTAAACATCATAATGTAATTTTTAACTTGATGAACTAAAATCAAGAAATCAACCAAAATTAAAAACAATTACAATTAAGAAGCTACGCATTCTTGCATTCAAGAAGATTTGTTATAAGCAAATATTATTTTCATGTCAATTATTAGCTCATCAAACTTTTTCTTATCGAGAGTTCTTCAAAAGTATTTCAATTTAAAGGTTTTTCACATTTTTATTTTATTTTATTTACTTTTTAAATTTGGTGTGAAGTTTTTCTTTAAGTAACTAAATTGAGTTAAATATAAATGTGCTTCGATAATATGGGTCGGGTCGGATATAGATTATCAAATTTACATTACATGAAAATGAGTTAAAACGGGTTAAATGAGTCAATATGAGTTAGACCATTTTCGACTCGACCCACCCATTTGACGGCCTAGTTTCTCGTGATTTTTACATTTCTCATTTCATTGATAAAAGTCCTTCTAACCATATGAGATCAAGCGGATTGAAAAGCGATATGACACTCCTTTCATCCTGATGCAACAATTTGGTGGAACGGAAAAAAAGTTTGAGGAACTCTTTTGAATTAAATCAGAAGAGCTAAGCAAGTAAAATATCCCGAATTTAAATTTCGCTAAGGAAATAAAAAAATTTATCGACATTATTACTTGGAGAATAATTCTCAAAAATAAGGGCGAACGAAATTATTATTATTATTATTTTTAAAAGAAGGGATAAAACGAGTGGGAGATGCCAAAAGAAAATGAGTGGCTAACGACACTCCCCTCTTGGCTATCCCCAACTTCTTCTTCCCAAGCACACGGCCCCGACATCCACCATGAACCGAACCGCCGCTCCGATCCGCTCGCCCTCTCGCCTTCGCCGCCATGGCCAGCGCCCTCACGCCCGCGCTCACTCCCGCTTCTAGCTGGACGCGTCGTCTTCTCCCCTCCGCCAGAACCGCCTTCGCCGCGGGGGCGAAGCCCCGGGCGTCCCCGGGCGTCACCGCCATGTCCGCCGCCGCGACGAAGGTGGTCCCCGCCGTGATCGTCGGCGGGGGACGCGTGGGAAGGGCGCTGCAGGAGATGGGGAGCGGGGGCGACGTGCTGGTGAGGCGAGGGGAGCCCGTGCCCACCGACTTCGAGGGCCCGATCCTGGTGTGCACGAGGAACGACGATCTCGAGGCCGTCCTCGACGCCACCCCGTCGTCTCGCTGGAGAGGTACGCTTTCGGATCTTTGATAGGGCTTTCTGAATGTTGCATGCGAGGTTGTCTTGGATTCAGCATCTGTTCGTGCCGCTTTCTCTGGATTGGAATCTCAGGGGGCTTGACGGATATGACGAGGAAATTAGTTGTCATTGGCAAGTTTGCAACTTGCAGATGAATTCATAGGATAGTCCCCAAACTAGTTGATGAATGGATGTGACATTGTCACCTTCTTAGTCAATTAGACTTCAGTGCTTCATTTTGGTCCCGTTTGAGTGATGTGTTTTTTGAGCTTGTTTACGCTAGTTGGCGATTATTTACTTCCGAAAGATATCGCCTTTCGTTCGCTGACTGACTTAATTAGCTCAACAGGATTATTGGTTACTAACACAGTGGGCTGTGGAGTAGAATTAGATCTATAGTGATAGGGTAGTTTGCGGGTTTGCTCGGTATTCTTTTCACGAGTCCAATTTGCAGGGCAGATTTTACTGCATTCTTTGGGTGACTTGCCTAAAATTCTATTAGTCTGTATAAAATCGAGTTGCAACTTGCAATGCGCATTCTGTTTGGGAAGTATCCTTCTTTACTGCTGCAATGAACATCAGAAACATTTAAAATTTCCCATCTGCATGGAAATAAAGATGTCAGTTTTTTGTATTACCTAAACTCACATTGTTGTTTCAGAGTTCTTCTAAAGAGGCTTTTGGTCATGAGATTGTGTATCCTGATAGTCTAGCAGATTTGGTGTTCTTCCAGAATGGGATGCTGGAGCCGTGGCTTGAAAGCAAAGGTTTAAGTGATGCAGACCAAGTATTGGCATACTTTGCGGTGTCAAAGTTGGGAGAACCGCCCACTGATGGAAAGACAGATACTAATCCTGAAGGACTGACTGCTGCATATGGGAAATGGGCTTCAGCAGTTGCTGGAAGATTACAAGCTGGAGGTCTGTCTTGCAAGGTACTGGCAGATTAACCTTTTTATTTCTTTATTTTTTTAACTTTTGGAAACTTGGAAATCTGTTCTATCTGAATTAATTCATTTCTTTTGGCATTTTAAAGAAATTACAAACTATTTGAGGAACCCTCAATGTTCATTTATTCTCCTTTTCCACACGTTGAGATTCTTACTCTATTAGTCTTTTTTGATGGAAATTTTTTGGTTGGCGACTCAGGTCCTGGACAAAGAAGCATTTCAAAAGCAGATGTTGGAGAAGCTTATCTGGATTTCAGCATTTATGCTTGTTGGAGCTCGCCATCCTGGTGCAACCGTAGGTGCCGTGGAGAAGGAATTTCGCTCTGAAGTAAGGCTGCTTTCATTTCATCCACTCTTTATCGCATTTCTTATGGCTATCAGAAGAAGGGGAAAAATGTCGTGCCTCCTTTCCCATTGGTTCTTTTGGATTCGAATTATGATAATCTTTATCATGTAAATACTTCATTCGGAACAACTATGTTAACTTTTTTGGCTAAGTAACCTTAAACATATTATACATGATTTTAGTGTCGGAATCATTGCAGTTTCTATATGTGTTGAAACTCAAGAATGCTCTATGTCCTCTATGTCTGCCCTCAACATTTTTTTGGGGCCTGTTCCTTTCCTTTTGTACGAGTATACCTTCGATGTTTATCCCTACAGATGTGAGTCGTCAGTATGGGTAGTCCTTCTCTGTCATTAATTATAGAGATCTTTGGTTTCATGACAATATAATGTTTAACTTGCCGAGTGTCCTAGAAAAAGAGACTATTTAGAATCTCCAATAATTCTGGCATATGTGAGTTTGTCACTTCCAAACAGTCGTTCCGCGAAGAATCACTTGGAACTGTATTGACAAGTTTGAATATGCCTCATCTTTCAGGTAGAGAGCCTTATTAAAGAACTTGCATCGGCTGCTGCAGCTGAAAAGGGCATAGTGTTTGATGAAGGCATGGAGGACGGATTATGTGCTTACTCAAGAGCTGTGGCGCACTTCCCTACAGCGGTGAAGGAGGTAAATAGCAAGAACCGAGATGGCCAAATGTACATGAATTTATTGATGCACTGCGTCTAACTGCTGATTTGTTCCTTGCTAACAGTTCAAATGGCGTAATGGTTGGTTCTACTCTCTGTCTGAGAAGGCAATTGCAGAAGGGAAACCTGATCCCTGCCCCCTTCATACTGCTTGGCTCAAAGAAATAAAAGTAATCTAGACTTCAATGGACTCATTGTCAGATTTCATGGAAATGGCTATCAATATGCATGACTAGGAGAGAATGTTTGAGTAACGAAAATCCGGTTTTTGTACCTCATCTTCGACTAGAAAATAATAACACATACTTTACCAGTTCAATCTTCTTTTCCAGTGTACGGTGGTGAAGTTCCTTGGTATCTCAACAGGTTATTTTCTCCTTGTTCTGAGCCAGAACTACTGGAAAAGTTAGTCGTAGTACATGTCGGGGTTTAATTTTTTTTCATGGGCTCCCAGGAATTGTTGGTTCACTGCTTGTCTGTGACTTGATTTAATGTCCTCTTGACTGGGTTTTCCGCAGCAAACTTGAGCTTTGAATGGAAAGTTCTTTGCGAGTGTATTGCAGTGAATTAAAACGTATTGGGATCGTTAAATTTGAGAATATTCAAGTGAAATTTTCATGGGAACCATTCTATCTTTTGGTGGAGATGTAATTTTTGTAGGGGCAAGTCTCTTACTGTATACTTCCCGGCTATGTAAAGTAAGGGGACAAAATACGTGTAAAGCCGAGGACTCCTGTCATGACTCTGCGCAGAGAAAAACCCAATCGAACAAAATAAGTTGCAAGGACAATGGAATGTTCGATTTCAGCTCTTATGTTCACATTACAAAGAAGAGGAGGAATATCTTCTTGTCAACGTCGGGAAAACTATGAGTACGTCCAATATCGTACCCCACTGCAGGTCTTCATTGTCATTTTAATCATTTGGCCATGCTGACTCTCAAGATTTACACAATCTAGAAAGATTATTCACATATAATCAAAACAGTCACCACGTACAGATATCAAAACTTGTAGCATGTGGGAAATCCGAGACAACGTAATTAAGGCAAATGATCACTCTACTCGCCAATACAAGTTCACAGACAAACTCTCAAGATGAAGTTCCTCACAATCTGAACTATTTGTTAGAATGCTTACAATTGCAAGACTAATCCCCCCTCAAATGCAAAATATCCTCAACAAATGTCGAGAAGAAATATGGAATCAAATAGACACTAGCAAAAGATATACCTAAATTTATAACCCATTGGAGTCTTGCAGATACACTGCAAGCAGGAAGTACAATAAATGGAGTCACATCCAGCTGTTAAGGTTAGAGGAACTTTAGCTTTCCCTTGGACACAGAAGCCTTCGCCTGACACAGTGCCTTCTCAGTTCCTGTCAGGTCAGAGCATGACCCAGCAGCTGCCGCGCCCAAGGTGATGGCGAAATAGAGATAGATTGTGCAAAGGAAACCAAGAAGTGCAAGAGCCGTCAAAAGGAAGCGGTGCCTCTGTGCAAGGGTTGACCAGCTTCCCAACTCTTCTCGTCCAAATTGCTTCCTAAACGATGGCGACCTCCGGTGAGGAGATGACAGTACGGTGTCAAGAACCATGGCTTGCGGTCTGAATTATCAATCCAACCTGGACTTCCTGCTTTCATGTTCGTGTTCATCGATGCAAAGAAGTCAGAATGCGTTGATAATTAAACAGCTCTGAAAAATATCCAACACAACTTTCAGCTGAAAGATGTAATAGCCGCATAAGAGTAAGACTTTAAGCGAATACAAGCCAGGAGGGTGGGAAAATTCGCATTTCTTTCAAAGGGACAGAACATGAAGAGGTAGACTCTGAAAGGGCTGGCAAAACAGTCATGGAGGAAAATGTTCTCTCGCAGAGATATTACAAAAGGCAAACACCTAATTTATCACAAGTTGTGTAAGAGAAACACATTCATTATATGATGTTGAAATTGGTAGTGTATATACACGAATTCCCTCCGTGACTCTTTTGCCACTGGTCTGCTATGAGATGAGGGCAGTAAGAGACACAAATCAGAATTTCCTCTCTGTCTCTCTCTCACGCACAGAGTAGCTAGACCAGGATCAGAAAATACAATCTACCTTCCCCGTCACAAAATTATAACCGGAGGGCCGTAGAGCAGTCATGAACCATGATAAGCTCATTAAGACATTGTTTGATTAGATCACGTGAGGAGAAGAAAGGATTTCATCACAAATCGAACGAGCGTGCTGCAACGCCATAACCAGATGATTAACATATAAGTTGAGATCTTAAAGCTCCATATATTAGTGAGACCTGCTTGCACAAGCACACTGCGAGCTTGTAGAGAAAAGCACGTCATGTAATTTCAACGACAAAACTTTTTCTAATTGAAGCAAATAATCAAAATCGAGACACGGGATGAAAAACACAATACCAACCAGAATGAAAGTCAGATCTTTACGTATGTCACAATAAAACATTGACATGGAACTTGTTTATGTCGGACTCAACGACAGGAGCCGGATAATATATACTTATGGCCACGGCATTATTCAATGGAGATCATTCGTCAGTAACATCCACCAGTAAATGAGCTGAGAAACGACAGGACCACACTGGAATGCGTCGGAGGAACGAGAACAGAAGCATCGAACCCTCGGATTACCAAAAAGGATCGCGAAAAAAGGCAAACTCGATCGTGACAACCGGATTACAGAACAAACACCGCAAGATCTAATGAAATCCACAATCAATCCGACGATTCCAGCCATCGCCGACCCAGCACGCAACATACCCTCGAGACCCTTCACGACGAATCGACGACACGTTCAATTACCCCCAAGAATCAGGAAGACGAGATCGGATCTGAAAACAAAGATCAAGCATTGCGAGCGAGAGAGAGAGGGAGACTTACAGAAGAGCAGGGGATCCAGATCAAGGGAGGTGGAGGTGGAGTCGGATTCGACGACCCTTTCCGCAGTGCCTTCTCTACGTGACGACGGCGATGGCGATGGCGATGGCGATGGCCAGTGGAAAAGCTCGAGCCTTCCTTCCTTGCTTCCTTCCCCGGTTCGCTTTGAATCGCGGGGGGCTCCGGTTCGATGAAAGGAGGAGGAAAGGTTCGAGCTTTCTCTCTCCTCCGCGTCTTGCGGCGAGATAGAGATAGAGATAGAGAGAGAGAGAGAGAGAGAGAGAGATGGCTGATTAAGCAGAAGGCCCTCCACTCGTCGTGCGCAGTCTAACTCCAAAATAGTGGATTCTAGAGATAGAGAGAGAAAGCTTCCGCGTACACTGTTACGTAAAAGGAAACGCTCGAGATGCCGAGGGGGATAATAAACAATTATTAATATATTAATAATCATTAAATAACGATAATAATTGATAAAAGAAAAGGAAAAGGAACCGGGCAAGTTGACGTTTGGTTGCTATCTAGAGGCCGTCTCGACCAATCAGAGCTCAGCCCAATGCGCGTTCCTTTCCTGTTTGCCTTTTTGCCTACCCCCTCCCCCGCTTATTGACTCCCCCCCAAAACCCGAGAGTCATCGGGTCGGATGCATCTTGGATCCATCTCATTGGCCCCCCATTCACCGAAAATAATCATTTGTATCGTTCAAAATAAATAATTAATCAAAATTTTTTCCATTATTGACAATAATTTTATATTTAAATATTTCTATAGATAATGAAATATTCCTCGTTAGTTCATTTTAGTAAATAACATGGGGATTGTTTTTAGAAATAAACTTTTGTCGAGATTGTTTACTTTCGCATTAAACAAATTGAATCTAAGTTTGACTTTCTTTCGCTTTGCAAGTCCATGGAATTAGAGTTGAGCATGAAATTTCCTGATTTTCGAAATTTAGCTTCTCAATCGCTTGACCAAATTTTATTTACCAATCCTCAATGTTGATGGAATGGGTCCCCACATTCAATCGAATAGAAATTCTAGAGATTTTAGAAATGCAGTCCGTGCTTAATATAAATCGTATCGTGTCATGTCAATATTTTACTTGAAAGGTAGGCATTGAGACGTGGCTTGCATGCGAAATGGCACCCCGAACCTTACAAATAATTTATTTACAAGAAATCAGGGAAAGAGACCAAAACCCAATTCATGTTGATGCCTCAAATCTGATGACATTATATCAGAAGAACATCTTATGGCTATACCCGAATAACCCTCCAAACGTAAATCGAGTTGTTTAGGTGGCAAAAAGGAGTAAAACTCACCTAAATGTCAACGATATAGCTAACATCAGTCAACAGTCGGCACGCGGGCCCGTTGGTACAAAAAGGTCAACAGTCGGCACAAAAAAGGTTGACCGCCCTCGCGGGCCCGTTGGTAATCGACAGGCTCGAGACATTAGTCAAAACAGTCGGCAAAAACAAAAGCTTTGACGGGCCTCGTAGGCCCTCGGCATAAAAACCAGCCCACGGGTCGGCCCACGGCCGGGACGTTCGTAGATCCGCTCGCCCCGTGACGATCCGACCGAATCTCTCGAACGACCCGGTCGGGGAGTAGAGACGAAGTCAAGAATGCCGTCCCCTTCGTCATCAGCACAAATTGTGAGTTCCTCTCTCGCTTGGAAAGTCCGCGATCGAAAGCTCTGCGCTCCGTACGAACCGTTCCGGTGCGAAATCGCAACCTTCGACCTAGGTAATTCCTTCGTTCGATCGGCTCGTCCGAGGTCGATTGTTAGTTCAGCTCGATCGGTGTTTAGATTGGTCGAATTTCTGTTGTGTTTTTCTGTTTGCTTCCGCGTAATCGGAGCTATCGGACCTGAGGAACTTCGACCCGCCGGCGGTTTTTTTGTCCCTTCTCTCGGTTTCGCGCGGTTCACAGTCGGTGCGGGAGCCTGTTGAAATTTGCCCAACCGCGATCGCCTGCGGCGAGGTTGCTCACTCGATTTTGCTGCGATTTCGTGACCTAGGGGGATGTGCAATTGTAATAGCTATGAATTTTCTGTCCTCGAGTGCTGTTCTGGAGCTGTGACGTTTTTCGGTGGTTTGTTTGGTCTTGGTCAGGGTGTGAGAGGAGGAGGAGGAGGAGATGTGGGCAGCATCTTGCCTCGCGTCCTGCTGCGCCGCATGCGCGTGCGACGCCTGCAGGACGGTGGTGTCGGGAATTAGCCGGAAATCGGCTCGGATTGCTTACTGCGGCCTCTTTGCGCTCTCTCTGATCGTCTCATGGATTCTCCGCGAAGTCGCAGCTCCTCTCATGGAGAAGCTCCCTTGTAAGACTGTTGCTTCTGAATTCGGTTTCTTTTTTCATGCGCAGATACTGGTTTCGGTCTTTTCAATGCTTTTGGGCGGCTTTGTCATTGTGATGCCTAAGTTTGTCTTGGAGGATGATTAGTCTGCGGACATACATGCTAATGATCAGGGAACACTGCATAGATGTCATCTCTTATGCAATTCTGGTGTAGTTGGAATAACCCTTAAGTTGTCATGATATAGAGACACTGTTTGTCATGCAGGGATCAATCAATTTCACAAGACACCGAACAGGGAGTGGTTTGAAACTGATGCTGTCTTGAGGGTGAGCTTTGGGAACTTTCTCTTTTTCACGATCCTTGCTATTATGATGATTGGGGTGAAAAATCAAAGGGACCCTCGTGACGGTATTCACCATGGTGGATGGATGATGAAAATCATTTGCTGGTGCCTGTTGGTAATCTTCATGTTTTTCCTTCCAAATGAGATCATCAGCTTTTACGGTGAGATTCAAGACCTGCTTCCCTTGGAATTTCTCTGTCATCTTTTCCCATGTCAAATTTGCTATAATCTGAACATATTTGAGCCGTGATATGTTTGACCGTGAGTGTTGAGTGCCTTAGTAGGTGGGAAGGCAACTTTATAGCATTCTTTTAAGGGTTTCATGGTTAGAAAAAGTAGTTTTTGCATACAATTGTAAAGTTTGAAGCAAGCAGATTTGATTCGTTGAATTAATCAGTTATTTGCCCTTTAGAAAACCACATTTTCATTGCTTGGATTTAGTACTTATTGAACTTTTCTGTTGCAGAGTCCATTTCAAAATTTGGCTCGGGATTCTTTCTTCTCATTCAAGTTGTCCTTTTGCTGGATTTTGTTCACGGATGGAATGACAAATGGGTTGGATATGACGAGCAATTCTGGTTAGTTTGCTTTTTAATGAAATAATGTCTTCTTATGGCATTAAGCTGCTTATCAGGGCTTTCCCTTATATCTTTTCATTTTCTCAGTTCCATCTTCTCTAAGCTATATTTGGATTATTTAATTTGATTAGCATATAGATCCTGCCTGTTTGCAACTTCATTTATCTCCATATTACTGATTGTGTCCATGACTTTCTTCACGTGTAGGTATATTGCTTTGTTTGTGGTTTCACTTGTTTGTTACGTGGCTGCCTTCGCCTTCTCTGGGGTCCTCTTTCATTTTTTCACACCATCTGGACATGATTGTGGGCTCAATACCTTCTTCATTGTCATGACTTTGATCTTCGCATTTCTTTTTGCTGTGGTTTCCCTGCACCCTGCAGTAAGTTCCTAACTTCTTATGCATCATACTCTGTTTTCTTGTGTGCTTCTTCACAATTTTTGTACTATTACATCGATTATGCTGTGAGTATTTGACCTCAGGTAAATCTATACTTGAATGACCAGCAGGTGGTTATTACAAATGCTTGGAAATTTGTTGTTGCGATTCTCAGTGCTTGGTGAATTGGCATTCCGTTTCTCTACATGGTTACTTGATTTAGTGCTCTCCATGCTTTCTTTGCAGAGAGGTTGGAGCAGTAGCAAACTGGTTCCTTTAGGTTACAGAAATTCTTAAGTATTTTCCCTTCATCATGTCAACCTTTCGTTAGACTCTTGAAGAGAAAAGGTTTAACTCATAGGATGGCTACTAGCAGATTCCTGCCCTTTGTTTCAGTATCATTGGATTTCCTGCTTTCTCCGGAATATAAGAATTTGTCCATTCTTGCATGCCCTTGGATTTGAATTCTCCTGAAGTGATAAGTTAGAGGGACTTTTGTGCTTCATATGATGTTATTTCAGAATATTTTGGTTACTTGCTATGGTACTGTGCACATATCTGGTGGATAACATTTCCTCGTGATGCTCTTTCCATCTATTTGAGTGGCTGTGCATTATCAAAGAACGATTTTGTAATGTTATTATTGCTCTATTCCCCTGTGAAATCAGGTAAATGGAAGCATCTTGCCAGCTGCAGTTATATCTTTTTACTGCATGTACCTCTGTTACAGCGGACTTGCTAGTGAACCAAGGGACTATGAGTGCAATGGTCTTCATGCGCACTCTAAAGCTGTTTCCACTGGGACCCTTACTCTAGGTCTGGTCACTACTGTTCTTTCAGTGGTCTACTCTGCTGTCAGGGCCGGATCTTCTACAACTCTTCTCTCCCCACCTAGTTCACCTCGTGCAGGTAAATTCACCGTGACTGATATCCATGTTTCTGATGTCGATGTTTTCTTGTTTATTGCATATTTCTGTATTTGCTGCTTGGAATTTTATCTTGAGATTTGTTGTTTGAATAAGGTTTCTGTTTAGTTCTCCCTCCCTCCCTCCCTCCCTCCCTCCTTCTCCCTCTCACATCTTTGGCTTTCATTTAGAATAATCCGATTCTTTCAGTTGAATGGGAGAGTTTGAGGCCTTTATTTCTCAACTGTATTCAAACTATACTCTGATGAATCATAGTTGCATTTCAGAGTGTCAACCTGGACCTTTTCCTCGTGAGCAAGGTTCAGAGGTTTATTTTAAATTCTGAGGTCCATGAGCATAAAGATCAAATATATATGTCAATAAACAGTAGCACCAAGCACATCCGGAAAATCAGAAGGAGAAATGTCAATTTTTGAAGGAGTATCTCTCTTTAAGTTTGAGCGGGATGCCCTTTAGTGACTTTCCAACCAAATATGCTCTTATAACTGATTTTTCTACCAACTCTCCTGTTTGATTTATTGCTTGTTTTAGTCTAAATATAGTTTTACTTGAAAAAGCAACCGTGTGCCATGATTTATTGTCATTGTAAATAAGGGCAGTTGCCATCCTTTTAGATAGAAAATCACATTGTTTTTATATTCTGTGTCTAAGATGTAAGCACTGTGTATCCTTCGACATAATGACTTGCAATTCCAAGGTGCAGGCAAGCCATTGCTGCCCCTGGACAACAAGGCAGAAGAGGAGGAAGAGAAAGAGAAGTCTAAGACAGTCACATACTCATACTCTTTCTTCCATATCATTTTCTCTCTCGCGAGTATGTATTCTGCTATGATTTTGACTGGGTGGTCGACATCAGTTGGAGAAAGTGGAAGGTTGGTGGATGTTGGTTGGCCATCCGTCTGGGTTCGAATTGTCACCAGCTGGGCCACTGCAGCCCTCTTCATGTGGTCTCTGGTTGCTCCTATTCTGTTCCCAGAGAGGGAATTCTGAGCCGACCATGATCGTTGGAAAGCCTGCAAGTGCGTATAAACCATATCTATATTTTACAGCAAATGATGAAGTTCTCTGTTAGTTTGTGTGCCATGACCAAGATTTGCTCGACTTGCCCTTCTACCCTGCTCTGTATAAAAAGTTGGCTGTTTATGACATATGAATGTGGCTTCACGTGTTAGTTGTAACGTGGGACCGAAGATGCGTGATATTCTGCATATTTTATGCTCTTCTGCATGTTAATATATTGCAGTCTGCATTGACAATCCCACGGATCTTTTTCTCATTGTGAAATACTTGCTGTCGTCTGACCTGCCTCGATAGTGATTAATCACCCCCTCATTCCATCCTTTTTTTTTTTTCTCGCAATTAGTTTCTTATTTTATTAGAACCACGTGGAGCATTCGGTGGCTCACTAGCTCTACTTAAGAGGCACATCTTATTTATTAGCACGGGTTAATGTGTTTACTCTGTAAATTAATTATCTTTCTTGTTAAACAAAAGATACGATATCTTTAGAGCTAATGTCACTTTATAAGAAATGTAATAGTAGTGTCAGATGCTGATGCGATGTGCCAAGTTTTATCAAATCATTAAAAATCCTACTTTTATGAGTTCTTGTTTGAGCAAAATATTAATAAATTATAATAAAATAAATTTTAATTCCTGTTACTAACAAGAAATATTTAATTGAGAGGGAGAGAGAGTTTCCATCTAGAGTGTCTAGCAAATGGTGGCTGCGTCGGTAGTAGAGGCTACACTATATAGCCACATGAATGTACCAGGCGAAAGCAAGGCAACCCTCTCTTAGATTAGATAAAAAACTGCGTCAAAATCAATGTCAAGATAGCTTTGAAACCCGAAGGAACATAGAAAAACTGAAAAAGTTAGGGGGTAATTTACTACGTGTGCCAGATCATTGGGGTAAAATGTTATTCGCTATATGTATCTATTGAGTATCTTTTAAATTCTTACCCGTGTATTCAATTTAAATTGAGTTTTGATACCTGAATTGAAATCGGTGGCGACTCAACTTAAAAAGAACAAATGGAGGCTTAACGTTGGGACCGGAGGGCTCGTGCCAATAGGCCCAAGCATGTAGCTTAATTCTGGAGTTAATTCTGGAGTGGTATAAATATTGTTTTCCTCGAGTATTATGTTTAAAAGAAAAGTAGAGACAAAAGAGTCTAAATATTTTTTCAACATAAATTCATGTGTTATTTTATCCCTTCTCAAAGTCTCAGTTTCAATATCATTATAATTTCTGCCTTGGTCATAACAATATTGGTAGGTGGACTTGTTAAATAAGCAAATTAGTCACGCGACGAGCACATAGTTGGAGTTCAAATTGAAAAACAATCAGATTCGACGCTGAGGGTAGATATCGCGACCGACTTCAAGATTCCCGGGAGGGGGTGGAGTACATTGCAAAAAAAGCTCAAAAGCCGGGGAGGCAAATTGGCAACAGATGCCAAAATCCTGGGTAAAAGAAATTGGTCCGCAATACAAAAGCACGTAGCGTCAGCTTCATCGGCAGCGAGAACAACTTCACAGACGCACGCGTTTTTTCGCTCGTACTCGGGTTAGGCGTCACGGGAATTCCGCAGCGCCCGACGGACGGAAGACGGAAGACGTCATGTCGTTTCGGGAAGGGACCCTGCGAGGCCGGGCAAGCGAAAGGAAGGGTTTTGCCGCGCCTAAACGGGAAGGATATCGTCCGAAAAGCTTTAAATCGACGTGATTTCGTCGCGCCCCCGTTTAAGGAAACGCCATCGCCACCTTCCAAAACTTCCTCATCACGAAAAAAGTCTTCCTCTTCCCCCACTTTTTCTTCTTCTTCTTCCTCTCGAAATCTTCTCTCTTAGGAAAAGCCGTGCCGGATGTGCTACGTTCGATCTATTCACAGAACGACGAGTCGAATTTGAAGCGCTAATTGTCCCCGGAAGGGAGAGATTTCTTCCGGCGCGTCTGAAAAGATCTCATCAAAAAAATCGGCGGAGAATATACCTTAAAAAAAAAGAGTCCAAATTTGACTTAAAGGAAACCCAACCTCGTGCATGACACGTGACAAATTTCCTTATGTATAAAAAATATATATATATGAAGGAAACGATCACAAGTGGCGGGATTCTTGCATGCAATCGCTCCCTGCTCGAGCGGCGATCCGAGAGCCTCGCAAGCTCTCTCTTTCTCTCGTCACGAGAAGCCTTCGTCCTTCATTAATGCCGTCATCTCTGGCCTTCCCTTCTCTCTCTTTTTCTCTCTGAAACCGACTCCAGGACTTCGTTCACGCGCATGCCCATCCTCGTCTTCTTCTTCTTCTATAATGGGGAGATTCGCGCAGGACTAGGTCCGTGAATTTTTTTAGATTCCCCGGCGTCGCGTTTCGAGATCCCGTGGAGCCGTGGGGAGGCAGGCGACGGGTGGATGGAGAACGAGAAGAAGAAGTACCCGATAGGGCCGGAGCACTACGCGCTGTTGGAGGAGATCGGCCAGGGCGTCAGCGCCTCCGTCTACCGCGCCCTCTGCGTCCCCTTCGACGAGGTCGTTGCCATCAAGATCCTCGATTTCGAGCGCGACAACTGCGATCTGGTGCGTGCCTTGGAATTCTCCTGATCACGCGATGATTTTCATGTTTGTTGTTGTTGTTGTTTATTTATTTATTTATTTTGTATTTTATTGGACGCGCGCTTTTCTATTCGTTTGGTACACTCGATTCAGGCATTATCTTTTCAGCTGGATATTAAGGTCCTTTTTTTTTCTTTTTCTTTTTCACTTTCTTTCTTTTGGTTTTTGATGGAGCAATTTCGGAGATTGTGTGAGAACTGGGAAAAAAAGGAGTACTTTGATAACGTTTTCGGGACTAGATATGGCGCGACAGTATTTTGAATTACGAAAATGTGGGTTTGGCGAGGCGGACTCAGGTGACTCTAGGAATGTTGACGCTCCTAGCAATCTAGCATTGGGAAGCATTTGATTTCAGCCTGGTCTCCTTGGTCTTTACTGCTTGATTGTTTCTTCCCTTTTGTTATATATCGGTAATTTATTTGAGGCTTTAAGAGCCATGGAAGAGGACACCTCTCGTATCCAATGCCTTTCTCAAGCGTTAACGAGCACCATAGACGGGGCCATTTGCTTTCTGCAGTGGTTGTTCAGGGCTTTGCCATGCTCTCTCCGGAAGGATTGATGTCAACTTTCCTGCTTCTAATTTGGCTGAAAATGCAAATAAGGGGAAAAAGGGACAGAAAGTTGAATCCTGCTTTCTTAACACATCAGTTTGAAGTAACCTCTTTGCTTTTGGTGCAATGCGCAAGAGTCTTGGTGGTTTTTGTCTCTCTTGGATGTGAATCTTTTCGAGGTTTAAGCAGCTGGTATTGCTAATTCTTGTCCCTCTACCTAGCATCGCGGTGGTTGTAATAAATCACTTCAATGTGCTTTGAACAGAACAACATTTCTCGAGAAGCGCAGACCATGGTCTTGGTTGACCACCCAAATGTGCTCAAATCCCACTGCTCGTTCGTTAGTGATCACAATTTGTGGGTTGTCATGCCTTACATGGCTGGTGGGTCTTGTCTCCACATATTGAAGGCTGCGCATCCTGATGGATTTGAGGAGGTCGCCATTGCCACCATCCTACGTGAAGTATTGAAGGGTTTGGATTACCTTCATCAGCATGGCCACATACATCGAGATGTCAAAGTAAGCAATTCTTTTTAAGACAGTACTGTGGGCATGGCACGTATTGTTGTCTTCTAGTAAGTTAACTCCTGTCTTCAATACCACATTAGAAGTTCTTCTATACAAGGAGCTTTTTAATTAGTTCCATTTGTTTGGGAATATTTTGCATGGAGCCATCTATTTAGTTACTCTAGCATAGAGTTAGATGTTTTCCAACTTACAGGGTATTGTGCTGGGGCAACATGTAGACATAACCGTGATTCCTATTTCTTTAACCTATATCAAATTTTAGATGCAACACTTTGTTTTGGGGTTTTTCTATTTCGATCATATAATGTTTTTCAGCCTGTTTCCATTTCTACAGTACCAGGAAGTATGTTGGAGCTACAACTTATGGTATCTCTTATACGCTATGTGAAACACTTAGAGAATGGTTGCTTTTATATTCTTGAACAAAAGTCTACAGTAGTTTGAAGAACTTACATTTGGTTTACTCTCTACTTTGGAACATAATGATAATTCATTGGCAGGGTAGAACGGTAGACCTTCCTAACCATTGTCTTAATTTCCATGAGATATTGGGATGGGACTCGTCTGGTTCAGCAACAAGAGAGAGCTATGTCTATGGGTTCTGCTGGTGCTAGAGGGTCTGTGGGAAATAAGCCTTGATGAACAATTAGCTCGATATGGTGAAAGATATAGTTTCTGAAGAATAATAAAAGTAATATGAAATTATAGAAGATGCGCAGTATTTCACATATTAGTTGCTCGGTAGACTTTGGACAACATGATGACCTGCAAGTGGAAGGAAACAGCTGACTTTGTAGCAAGAGAAGAGAGCATGACATTCTGAAGTAACTATAACAAAGTATAATTTATGACCCAAGAATTAAGAAAGTCAGCTGCAAGTAATTACTCATCTTACTGCATGTCTGTGAGTGTAAAGGTGCGAAAATCTAACATTCTTAAGTCAACATAATTTTTCATCAGATCGAAAGTGCCTACTAACACTGTCTATTCAGATAAATTTTCAATCATCTCAGCTGTGTTGCAGTTGTATAACCTTTTATGTCCACCATGCATTTACATTTATGTCATACCATTTTATAGGCTGGAAATATTCTTATTGGGGCACGTGGAGCCATAAAGCTAGGAGATTTTGGTGTTTCTGCCTGTCTATTTGACTCTGGCGATAGGCAACGTGTGAGGAATACATTTGTGGGAACACCTTGTTGGTACATCCTTTACCACGTAGAAATAATTTTTTCCGGCATTTTTCTTTTTCGACAAGTGATAGAATTTAAGTACATCATTGGGATTTTTATTGCAATAACTACATTATGCAGTTTGAGAATAGCAAAAATTATTATACCATAATATCATCTGTGTGGAATACAAACGAATCGTTCTTTCTGTCTGTTTTTGCTGTAGGATGGCACCTGAAGTTATGGAACAATTACATGGCTATGATTTCAAGTAGGCTATTTTTTGCCCTCTTGGTACCTGTAAGAGTCTTAAAGCGCTACTTAGATGGCGGCATCCCATTGATGTGCCTTTGACAATTTTCATGCAGAGCGGATATCTGGTCTTTTGGTATAACCGCTTTGGAGCTAGCCCATGGCCATGCTCCATTCTCAAAGTATCCTCCGATGAAGGTGCACATGTCTGTCTTGACGAGTTTCGTTCCTTTCTATGGCGTCAGATGCATATGCCCTAAACTCTGATCAAATCTTAACTGGAGTTCTCTGGCCAGGTACTGCTCATGACTTTGCAGAGTGCACCTCCTGGCCTTGATTATGAAAGAGACAGAAAGTTTTCAAAGGTATCTTTCGAGAGGACAAGTATGATAAAACTCCGGTCCAATACTTTTTCACCTTATGTTTTGGCAACTCTTTTGCAGTCTTTCAAGCAAATGATTGCGAGTTGCTTGGTTAAGGATCCCTCCAAAAGGCCTTCTGCTAAGAAACTCCTGAAGCATTCTTTTTTCAAGCAAGCAAGATCTAATGATCATATAGCACGGACTCTTTTGGATGGTCTACCCGCCCTTGGTGATCGTATGCAGGCATTGAAGGTCAGCATATCATCTGTTGAAAGACAATTTCAACTAGGTCTCCTTGTTCTTTTTCTTTGGCGTTTATTACTTAGTTCAGAGATCAAACAAACTTGTTACTGGGATCTTATCCACTACAGAGAAAGGAAGAAGATATGCTAGCTCAAAAGAAAATGCCAGATGGGCAGAAGGAGGAAATATCACAGGTTTGGCTACTTTAAATAGGTCAAGAGTTTATCTTCACAGTTCCTCTAGTACATGCTGTTTGGATTAAACAGTTTATGGCTTTCTGACTTTTATATTAGAATCCCATGATTATAGGGTGAGGGAAGGAACTGACCAGTTTGTTTTTGGAAAATGAAGAAAGTAATACTTTGCTAAAAGGAACTTGGCACCTTTCCATCTGTCAAAAGGGAGCAGCTTTTTTTTTTAAAGGATAATGGCTGAGTTGTTCGACTGGATAAAAATAATTGTTTGGGAAATATTAAAGCTGCAAGAAAATATGTGTATGCTGATTAGTACCCCCACCCCCTACTAACACATCAGTGTAATTAGTATCTTGGTTGTTTCTTTGCCTGTTCTGGTAAGGAGTTTAGAGTCATTTTCGTAAATGAGGATGTCCCTTCATTTGGTATTCTAGAGTATCATGGATGACAAATCTCTGTCACTTTGGTGGGTTCACGTGCCTCTCAATTTACATGGTGACTGGAGTCTAAACAAATTCTAACAGGTAAATTCTTCTGGGAATTAAATGCAGAATGAATATAAAAGAGGAATCAGCGGTTGGAACTTTAATCTTGATGATGTGAAGGCTCAGGCATCTTTGGTATGGCAAAAGCTTATCTGTTCCCCTCTTTAATGATGTGGTATTTTATACAATAGGATTTGAAAGGCACAGAAATTCTTTATTGTATCAGATCCAGGATGTTGACGAGTCCACATCAGATAATAACCAGGAAGGAAGTACTACTTCTTTATCAGTGCTAGAAGGACCTGATAAATTATCTCAACCACAAGATTTTCCTGTGGGGCAGCTTCCAGAAGTTGCTGAGATGGTATTTAAATAGTTTATACAAGGCTAGTGTTCTTTTCCCCTTAGAAAATGCTCTTCCTGTTCTAAGTTTACTTTGCAGGAGGATTTGCTGCAGAATCAATCTGCTCCTACTTTCTTTGTACAGCCAACCTCGGGTTCTATCATGTATATCCTGGAATATTCAACTCTACTCTGTTTAATACTGATATATCTGCATTTCATCTGACTGTAACATCTTTTTCTCGGCAGAGTTAGATGTGAAAGATCTGATGATGACTTAAGCACCACTAGTTCAAATCATGAACATGTTTTCGACAAGAGTTCTTCCCCTCGTCATGAGGAGAGAACCCAACTCAATGAAAAGGTCGATATGGGGATCTCTGGAAAGGGTGTGGAGGGTTCCCCTTCTAGCTTACAACACAGAAGGGGAGGCTCTTTCGGTATCAACAATTTACCAGAAAAAAATATTCCCTTTGGCAGAGTGGAAAGGTCTGGAAACGTTCAGATGATTATCTTTGGCTTAATAGAACGTTTTTCTCATGATTATGATATTAGGTGTCAATCACTGTTGATTGAACATCCAATTTTCTTTATTTTCATTAGAGGTTCTTGTCAAATTTACAGTGGCAAATTCCAATATCAACCGATAGTATCAAATGGCAATGGCATGACTGCTTCCATGTCAGATGATGTGCTTTCCGACCTCCCTCCTAAAGCCGGCAGATCTTCAGGTGTCTGCTCAAATATTTTGGTCTCAGCCTCGTTTCTTCTCATACACCAATTATTTCCCCTGGATAAGAGATGATGTATGAAGCCCTTCATCTTCTGACTAGGTTTGTATTGTTGCAGCAGCAAATGTTGATGATCCTGATGAAAAAGCAAAAGTGCCAGTTGTACAGCAAAGGGGGCGTTTTAAAGTTACATCCGAAAATGTTGAATCAGAAAAGGTGGGCAGCGATTCTACTTTTGATGCTTCTTCATTTTCAGAATAAGAAAACTTTTCATGCTTAATTTGGATTTTTACTCAGGTTGCTCCATCTCCGGTACTGCATAAGAGTCATAGTATGCAGGTTGGTAGTTCTCATTTGTGTTTATGGATCTATTGGTCATTCTCTTGTGCTTTTATGTTAAGTACTCAAATATTGAGGAATATTATTAAACTGTAGTGGGAATTTTATCATTGTGTTGCTGTCTATTGCTAATGCATTAAGGATTCAGTGTACTTCTTACAAGCTAATGCCGCACAAACTGTTCTTCATTAGAATTAGCTAAATTTTGTTTAGTTAGTCTGCCAAAAGTGAAAATTTAAGGAACACGTGGAACTCATAATCTCATTTTTCATGGCCCATGTTCATGGACAATTATGCTATGCTATTTCTTTAGAATGGAAAATCCTTGTGGTAGTTGCAGTTTTTCTGCATTTGACTTGGTAGTTTTGCCCATGTTTCCCCTCATGTTGCCTGTTGCACATGATTGCTGACAGTGAATGTGAAGAGTATTAGTATCTTTTACATTTTGCTTTTAATGATCATGTTAGTCCTATCGTTATTCTTGCCATTATATTCCAAAATATGATGGGAGCTGTTCATCCCTTCCCCACACGGTCTAGCTCTTGGGATTTTAAATATTCTACTTTAATTCTCGGGAAGTCTTGTTGATTCTACAGCCAATGAGCTGTGATTGACTTTGTTGGGAGAAAGAAATCCTTTCCTGCTTCTTTTTTTAAGTCAATTACTCACTGGGCATGTAGGTCTTCTCCCAACAACCTGCAATGTCTGCCTCAGCTCTGCCATCAACATCTGATGCTACATTATCAAGCCTCTCTGGCCATTCTCTTTTTCTAGCATTGCACTCACTTTTGCAGGCAAATATCGCTCAGAGGGTATGGAATAGCCATGTGATATGTTTGTTCTGTTTCCAATTAACTATGAAATTTCTGATTGTTTTTATCAATGTCTTCAGGATTGCATATTAAGTTTAATGAAGCAAATTAATTCCGGGGAATCCACAGGTGCAAGCATTGGGATTTGTGCATCTTGAATGGTGGTCGTTGATAAAAACTAATGTGTTTACTTTTCATCATCACAGTGCATGGTGCCATTGATTCAGAGGGCATGCAGGCACTTAGTACCGCGACCGAGAAATCTTTGGTACGTCACATAATTTTGTTGGGGCAGTCTTAATTCTTCATGGTGGCTCTTAAGTGGTCAGCTATAGTAAATTTGATAAAGCAGTTATATTATGCATTACCGATAAAGCACCATTCTTGTGGGCATTTAGATCCCTCCTTTATGGGCTGACAGCCCTTTTGGCATCAACCCAAGATCAGTAAAGTGCTTCTCAAGGAGATGTTATACCTTCTGAGGCCATAACTTCGCATTCCATGTGACGGTTTAGGTTTGAAGTTTCTAATGTCTGCATGTGCTTTCTCTTAGGAAAGCTAGTAACCTCAATGTCAAACTATCTTCTGTGTATATACTTGCTTCTTGCTGTAATTCAGCTAAATGATTGGAACTTCTGCTGCATCCTCAAACTGTAGAGGCCAAATCTTTTTGCCTCTTTACGCTGGTCGAAACACTTGAGTGAATGTGGACAGTGTAGGGTCCTTCGTGTGTCACAAGTGTTGTTTCTCCTTGTAAGCATCGCGATTTTAACTTTGGTCTAATTGATTGAATTCAAGTTGCCAAGATGAACCATGTTGTGGCTTTTTCTCCGTGTCTTTCTTTACAGTGGAATGTGAACATTCCATATCTCGTTTCAGCTTGAAGCAGCTAATGACAGAGAGAAGGATTTAGTTCACGAAGTAATGGAGTTGCGATGGAGGTATATGCAAAATATTTAAGGAATAAATTGATGGTGCTTGCTAATGCCGTATTATATTAATCCTTGTCTCATTATATAGGCTTGTGTGCATTCAAGATGAGCTTCACAAAATTAAGACAGAAAATACTCAAAATCCTCAGGTACTTTTTATTAGTTAAGTGCATATTCTGCCCCACGCACTGGTGGATCTGACTCTCTTTCATTTTCTCCTCAGCAATGACTCCAGTCTGCAGAAGACAATGGGATGTATGTACGTAGGGATGTAGAAGTATGACTAATCGATGCTTGCGGCTGACCTGTAAGATAATTTATTCCGGAAAATAGGTTTACGCTGATCGGTAAATTTATTGGGATTACTAACTATAAGTGCGTCTCTTTGTAAATAAGCCTTTTCTATCTCCTCATTGACTGGCGGAACATGTAAAGAGCTTTCGGCCCATGGCCCAAGTAATTAACATTATGAATAAGGGCTTTTGAGGCACTTTTTTTTCCTGTGTAGGATTAAGGTGATTAATGTCTCTTGTACATGAGAAACACCGGGTAGGTTGTCAAAAAGACTCGAGCCTCCCTTATAAAATCTAAGAAGTGGTTTATAAAATATGTCAACAAAGCTCCTTTCTGTAACAAATTGGTTGGATTTGGTCGATTTGCCGCTTGCCGGGATCAGCATTGCTGCTTATCTCTGCTTTTGTTATCTGTGAACCCCATTGCCCCGAACACGAGACTGCGTTTATCTTATAAGATACTGTTTCCCGAAGAGAACGTACGTGAATTTTTTACCACTGTCGGACATGCTGGTGAGGTCTATGGGGCGAGCGCCTCAATTTAATTCCCTATCAGCCTTTTTGCTTGCCCTGCTGCATGGAGACGTGCGAATTCTCTGGGTCACTGCCCTGTCGAGGAAAAGATTAAAGTCCCTCGTGAACGAACGTATGGGACCTCTCTAGAATTGCCGTCGGCAGCGCTTTCGAGAGCTTCATTCTGTCTAATTCTTAGGGGATTTTGAGTCCAACGATCAAAGAAGCGACGAAAAGGGATCTTAATTTGCTGGCTCTCCAACCCGCGCTTCGGAAGAGTCAGCTTCAAGAAACGAGGTGAATGTCCGCCACCAATCCCGGCTGCGTTGACCTTAGAAAATCTGTCGGAACCATTACAAGATCACGAGATCTCTCATTCGTTCCTAAAACTCGGGAGCAATTATGGGCATCTCGGTTGACAAAATCAGCAAACCCAGGCCTCGATGTATGATAAAATCGGGCCACGAGAGCGACGGCCGGTCGACGCATCGATGGGCAACGCAATGATTGGGGGGGGGGCCCTGCCGAATCGGGGACATCGATTTTTCTCGAGCGATGCTAGCGGGGCTGGAATCAAATGCCGCAGTGACGAACTCGAGGCTCTCATAAGAGGTCGTGACTCGGGTTAGAGCCGGACGGAAGGGCCATTTAGGCGATAAGGATATGTGGATAAGAGAACTTTAATATAACACCGACGATCAAAATCAATAATTTATTTTGGATAAGGTATTCATATACCCTCGAGGGAAAACACCAGGAAAGGAAAGAGAGGGAGAGAGAGAGAGAGAGAGTGAACAAACGAAAGAAACTTAAGAGAAAAAAAAGAAGAAAAAAACAAGCAACGTCCCCCCAAAAGAAGCGAAAAAGAGGTTTACTGCCAGGTATAAAAAAAAAGGGAGGAGGGAGGAGGAGGGAGGAGAAAGGCGAAAGCTTTTTTGCATTAGAAAAACCAAAAGAAACACCCTGAATCTCCCCACATATTCACGCTCTCTCCGAAGAACTCCCTCTCCCTCTCTCTCTCTCTCTCTCCTATCTGTGTCGGCACGCGCTCGCTCTCGCTCTCGCTCTCGCAGGCGATCCCGGAGATTCGGAATCTCGCCGACGAGAGATGTCGAGGGCCGACAGGGAGCTCGTGTACGTGGAGCACTGCAAGGGCGCCAATGGCCTCGACAAGGTCGTCCTCAGAGAGGTCCGAGGCTGTTCCGCCGAGGTATCGGATCGATTCCTCCCCTCTCCATCGCCCGCATCTCCGACTCTCGTTGTTTCTTTGCCCGTCGGTTTTCGTTTCCGAGTTGGTTTTGGTTGTGCTCGCTTTCCGCTCGTTTCCGTCGGGGGATTGTTCGCGTTTCGAGCCCCGGGGGCGCGGTGGGAGCTCCGCAGGTGGTTAGATCGAGTGCAATGAGCGTTGGATTCGGTGGCTGAGATGGGGATTTCGAGAGGTCGCCGTGCCGATTCGCGCGTTTGTTGTCTCCGCTGTGCAGATTGCGTGTGTTCCGCGTCGTAATTCTGCCTGTTCTTCTTTTGTTTTTTGGTGATCCTCTGTCGTTGTGTTATGCGATCGATTTCCCATGCGTCTGAGGCGGGGCGATTCCTCCCCTTGTGTGGCAATCCAGCTTTTATCGGTTTTCGCCTTGAGCTGTACTTGGGGAACTGATATTGCTTGGAACATCGGTGTTTGAAACAGGTGTACCTTTATGGTGGCCATGTAACGTCTTGGAAGAATGAACATGGGGAAGAATTGCTTTTTCTCAGTAACAAGGTGCCCTGCTTCGTTGCATCTTTTTTCTCTGGAGTGTCGACCCTTGTTTATCCTTCTACATGTTCTCTGTAATAGTCAATGACATCCTTGGAATCCGTTGGTGCTTTGCTGTCGGAGGTGCTCCGTAGTTGGTTGTTCTTGTGGGTCTCACTGAGGATCACACATCTCGGTTGCATCATTCAATTTGGCGGATATTGAAAAAGAGGGGCACGGAGAGAAGGGAATAGTAGACTAGGGTTCCAATATCTGTCATGCTTTGTCTACAAATCTTGTCATGCGATCTGCTTATCGAGATCTTTTATATTGCTTCCCATGCATAAGGATGTTTGTGCATTCTTTCATGTCACTGGAAAAACTCACTTAATGCTCTTATTTTTTGCACTTTTTCAACTAAAAGACTGAACTATACTCGACCTTTTCATTGTGTTTCCCGATTCTTTTCTCAGTCTTACAGTGGTATTCAAGCTCTGCTCTAGTCTGTTATGTAAGAATAACATTCTGCCGGAAGTAACCCCTGTGCTTTAGATATCCTTTAGTAATGCCAGAACAATCAATCTGTCATTAAGGCAATTTTCTTACAAAAAGAGGTTGCACTTATCTGCGAGTTCATTTGAGTTTAACCTTTACTTTGCAGAAGCTGCCATGCCTTTCTGCTGCTGGTTTATGAGATTTCTATTGCTTACTGAATTGTATGTATGGTGGGCTTATCACTTGTATGATCATCCCACTGAACTTATGTTGAATTGACAGGCAGGAGGAACTATTGTTTTGTTGTCAATGGTGTTCCCCGAATTATTTTCTACTCCCTTCTTTGCCTCTTTTTTTTTTGCATCTCTAAATCGTACGCATCTTGTTGTATTCTTTTAGGGGAAATTATACAAAACCCTCCTGAACTTTCAGGATATTGTGCGCTCACCCTGAACTTTTGACTGCTGCATAAAATCCCCCTCAACTTTCATTTTGTTACAACTGTCAACCTCCGTCTATTTTTCTCTTTGCACATGCCTAGCATGTGATTTTTCAAGGACAAAATTGTAAGCCTTCTTGATTTTCTTAGTCAAATCACCCTTTTGACTCCAAGTGCTTAACAAATTTAAATTAATACGTTATTACAAAAAACCAGAAAAGAATGTAATGACTATTAAAAGATATTAGGACTTAATGGCTGGAGGACTGATGAAGATGGAAACAACAACAACAACACTAATACTAATAAAAAAAAAATATGGCTTAACTTTTTATCAAAAAGTTTTTAGAGTTGTCTTGAACAAACAATACTATCATTGAAATGTGTCAATTTGGTACTTTCCTTCATTAATTAGCCTCTTAAAAGGACCGTGACCGCAGGCATTGCATAGTTATGTACCCTTGTAAGTTTCTACATGTTAAACATAGATTATGGAAATGAAAATACTATAAAAAGACTAACTAAAGAAATGCGTAAACTACTATCAAATCGAATCATCTCTCAATTAGAGAGAAATAATTTACACAATGAAGATGAATAGGACCACTGTGGTGACTAAGGCAAGAAACACCAACTTTGCCAGGGGTGGTGGAGGTTTCTTAAACAAGATATAGACTGTAAAAATAAATATTAATAATTGTAGATAAAATAAAATGAAAGCAAAATTGTTATTGTTATTAGTGATTTTTGTGCTAATGTTTTTGGAAAGATCATCACTTTTTCTTTTTCTTTTTCTTTTTTATATGTTTTGTTTGAATTTTTTTAAACAATTGGGAGTAAAAGAGTGATTTGACTAGAAAATGAAGGAGAATTACAATTTTACCCTTGAAAAACCACGTGTTAGGCATGTACAATTGAAAAATATGAAGGAAGGTTGATGGCTGTAACAAAATTGAAGGGGCGGGGGCAAGGGGGGTGGGGTGTCGTGTAATGGTCAAAAGTTCATGGGCAAATGTGCAATATCCGGAAAGTTTTGTGTAATTTTTTTCTTCTTTTCTTTTTTATGATTCTTTTTTGCCTAACTTAGCAAAAATATGCATGCATCTCATAGCTATTCGCCACTTGTGTCTAACTCCTGAATTATCTTTTGAGATGGAAAGCAGGAATTGGCAAAATGTACTTCTTTAAATATTTATGTTTTGCAGTTTGAATAGACCATTAACACTGGCCTTGGCTGTATGTCCTTTGCACAGGCTAATTTTAATCCCCCAAAAGCAATCCGTGGAGGTATTCCTATCTGTTTTCCTCAAGTATGTACTCTTCCTCTTTGAGCAACTTTTTCTTGACCCCTCCAAACTGCATAATCTCTAAGAGACGGCCCTAAATATTCAGTTCTCAAATCTTGGCCCTCTTGAATCACACGGATTTGCAAGGAATAGGTTTTGGAGCATTGATAATGATCCCCCACCCTTTCCTACAAATAGCTCCAACAGGGCGTTCATTGATCTTATCCTAAAGCACTCAGAAGAAGATGTCAAGATCTGGCCCCACAGGTGCATAAATCTCACAAAGCATTTCTAGTCAATTAAATGCAGCATTGCATTGGAAAAAGAGATACAATTATGGAGGTCACCACATGTTATCTTGACTCACGATTTCATCATTTCTATGTGAAAGGTTTTTGAATTGACTGGTAAAACAACAACTTTGGTATACAGCTACCCATAAAAAATGAGTTGGTTGCTTCGATAAAGGCTGTCCTCTAACGGATTCGTGCGTTGATTATCTCTATATTGGTTGTAGGTACGAGTATCGTTTGAGGATAACTTTGGGACCTGGAGGAGATCTGATGTTAACTTCTCGCATTCGAAATATGAACACCGATGGAAAGCCATTCTCATTCACATTTGCATACCACACCTATTTTGCTGTTACTGATATCAGGTTTTGCAACGAGTACATTTTATGTTTCCTCTAGTTTGAACTACCTGTTGAAATGAGGAACGTTATGACAATGTTTCATGACATTGACTGTGCTTTGTACGAAAAGAATTGTTGTCATTGTGGTTATTGATGCAAGGTTTCTCTAATCATATCTGTTCTTGGGACATGTGACTTCTGAGTTCCTGATTTGCTCTTTCATGGATTCAAATTTGGATTTAGATAAATAAATAAATAAATAATGAATTTTTAATGTTTTTTCTGTGATTTAATGTTTGTCTCCATCTGCAAAGATCATGATTTGACTAGTCACTTCTAGAGGTTTAATTTCATAAAGGTGTTTAGACGAAACCAACATTTTTCATGAGAAAGCTTTATTAGCGGTTGGGAGTTGTGAAGTATATTGCAAAACCTTTGTCATGAAGTAAGCTGTCCATCATTCTTTTATCTTTGTTTATGCTCAAATAATTGACTGGCCTTGTCAACGGACTATTTAACTGTTACAGCTGTATTGGTTGAAGAGTCTCCAGATTGCTTTATGATCCCAAAAATACTTAGCCTGCGTATCATTGTGAATCAACTCTTATCCTAGTCATTTATAATTATTGGCCAAACTGTTTGGTCATCCAACAAGATCTGAAGTAATTGGAGAGTTTATATGTTGTTTATAATTTTTCCAACGTTGCCATGGGCTAATGATCATGTTGCCTGTGTTACTTCTCACTATCTTCATATGTCATGCTGTTTTGGCTACTTTATTCCAGGATGGTTCCTTTGCGTAATTTGAGTAATGCTTGCTTCCTGCTTCTATTCTGTTGTGTACATCTTAATGGACTAATCTCTATGGATTAGTGAAGTGCGCGTTGAGGGACTAGAGACGCTGGACTATCTGGATAACCTGAAGAACAGGGAGCGGTTCACAGAACAAGGGGATGCAATAACATTTGAATCAGAAGTTAGTATTTGTTCTCCTGTATATGTTGTTGAAGATGGAGTAGCCATTTCTTGTTCTATACATAATACAGGCATTCCCTTGTTGCCTTATTCGACTCTTATAGATTGACAGGGTGTATCTCAGCACACCAACAAAGATCGCTATTTTGGACCATGAACGAAAGAGAACATTTGTTTTGCGGAAAGATGGACTTCCAGATGCTGGTAAGTCTAGCCACTATGACATGTAAATGGGATTCTAGCTTTCCTAATTTTTGTTGCTGGGCAATCTAAATATGCAAGGTTCAAAATACCATTTTGCTGCATGGATGAGCTATCGTCTTCTGAATTTCATATTTACATCTGAGCATTCCTGCAGACATTTTACAGCATAGATGCGTGTGCAAATCAGTTTCTCTTAATAATCACTAGATTTTGAGCATGACTAAGTTACAAACTATTCCATTTCTACTTAACTAACAGTTCTTGCTGTCTTTTGTGTATAATCGCCTGCAAGATTGTTAGAATGCATAACTATCGTTTAGGATTGTCTGCAGTTCTGATTGTCAACGTAGGGTGGCCAGTTTTGAGCTGGTGTTACTGCTTATTTCAATTCCTTGCCAGTATTGGCATTAACCTTTGAGTTTCAAGTACTAGAGGACACGAATGGTTTTGGTGGCCATCTGCCCAAGTAATTTGGTTGGTGATTTACGCCAATGGTGGTTGATGCACAAGGGATCAACATCATCTGATTTGAGTAGCAATTAGGGTAATTATGTACAGAGCACAAGTACCTTCTACCCCAGATTGAGTGCAATATTTGAGATTAATTTACAGATTTTTTTTTTTTTTTTTTTTGGGGGTGGGGGAGGTTTTCTGCCTTGATGCCCTAATCGTTATATGTGTTTCTGGAAAATCTGTAAGGCGAGAAATGCTTTTTGAACTTCATCTCATTCCCTTCAATTGGCAAATCTCAGCCATATAAATTTGCCTGGAATAGAAAAGATGCAAAAGAACATAGCTGCTGCCTGCAGTGAAAAGTGCATCTACCTATATTAGTACACTAAGTGAACGAACTTTTATTATTGCTCTTTGATCACCAGTGCGTGCTTTCAATTTGTGACAGGTTAGCAATTTTTTCTCAATAAGGCATATAGTTTTTACATTTGAAAATTCTGGAAAGTTTCATCTCTTGGGAGGTTTGCCTTTAGTGTATATCTTGTTGAGACCTCAGGTTGGCATACTTCTTTTTTCCTTGGTTGGAGAGCTTTGATGTGACTGTTCTTATCGAAGCTCATTATAGCATTCTGTGAAGGTAATCTGTCACACTCAGGGTGTTTTTATGGCTTGATGGGAATTAGAATTGGATGTGCTCGGGAATATGTCTGGTTTGGTCGCAAATATCTGGAATTTTTAAGCCAATGTCAAACTAGTGTTTCTGCGATAAGGCAGGTTGATAGGAGCAGATGCTGAATAGTAACTGTTAACCATCAGAAATGTCTAGGCTGCAAATTTTTGGTAATTAATTGTTTAAGATCTATGGTATTTGGCTTTTACCTCATGTATTCTAAGATGCATTTCAATCCTGTATTTTCATGCATGATTTTCTTTCCAGTGGTATGGAACCCCTGGGATAAGAAAGCAAAAGCCATGCCGGATTTTGGGGATGATGAGTTTAAGCGTATGTTGTGTGTTGAGGCTGCCTGTATTGAGAAGCCCATCACGTTGAAACCTGGTGAGGAGTGGAAAGGAAGACAGGAACTTTCTGCTGTTCCATCCAGTTACTGTAGCGGCCAACTTGACCCACAAAGAGCGATGCAATCTGGTTAAAAGGTTGATCATTGTATCATGTCTCTTGTACAGGTATCTCTTGGAAAAGACCAATAGAAATCAGATATACTGTGTTGCTTGAATTTTGTGCTGAACTAATCTACATTTTAGAAACAATATGCTAAAAAAGGCTTATGTGGCTTTTCTATCCCAGCAAATGTGGTGGCATTCGGTCGTTTACAAATTATTAGCGGCATGTGAGTTCACTATAAATTTACTGCAAACATGTGCACGTGTGGAGTCACTTCATGATATCATGTATTTTTTCTAGTTTGACAGTTCTAAATGGATTGTTGCAGGCACTCTCTACATTCTGAATTGGTGCTTTTGGCGAATTAATGCCAGTGTTTTTCTGAGGGCAAGTCATCGTTCAAACTGTTCATATTTCATTGAAGCACCCTTTGCTTTGATTCCTAAAGAATGGAAGACGCAGCATTACTGGGCTTGGTTTAATTATGTAAATTTCTAGATCTTTCCGGAGGGGAAAAACAATATGAGAAAGTCCTGGCTGCTACTTTTTTATTTGCTTCCATTTTTCTTTTTTTCTTCCCAAAGCTGATTGTAATCTTCCTTTCACAAATCTTGTCGCCGTTCACAAAAAGCTCCTCTGTTCTTTGACATTCTGCAGGCACGCCCTAGCAGCTTTATTGTTCATTTGCCTGATATTATTATATGTTATAGCCTCTTTCATGAACAATTTTTCGCGTGTTAATGTTACTATAACATTTGTGGCTTGACGAAGCACTTTGAAATTGTCATTAAGTCTTCAACCAAGACATGGATGATTGTCCTACGGTTCAGAGCGGATCTGCGCGTGCATCCAGTTCAGTATCAATGGCATCTGAGATGATCATGCCCCGATGAATTCTCTTTTGTTATAGAAAAAAGGGGCGAGAGGCGATGACTCTTGCGGCTGCCTTTCTTAAGGGGTTATCCTGGTGAATAGCCTTGAGATTGTACATAAGGCTTGCAGCCTTATGTGCGACTTATGATCCAAAGGTCGAGCATGGGAAAAATTGGCTAACTCAAGTTTAATGATTCGATTAGATCACCTTCTTTGCTGGTCGATCGTATCGTGTGCCGACTGGCATCCTTCTCTAGACCCGATTTGGCCACTTCATGCTCAAGTGGACCAACACTGGGGGATACCAAAGCAGGGGAATAGCCTGAACAACGGGTTTTTATATACGGCTATAGACTACCTTTAATTCGATAATTAAGGTTGATGGTAGACGGCTTCGGTGGAGTTATAGCTGCAGTGCAGTGTAGCTTTGGGACCGTCGTTGCTCTTCAATGGGGTGCTTTCTGATCGAATGAAGTTTTACCTCTGATGATACGGCAGCAGTGGAAGGAATAGGATCTCTTCGAGCTTACTATACAAGGACTGTCCATCGATTGTCCCGGCGACCGTTCAAGAGATATCCCCATCAGTTGGCTGCTTCAGATTAGCATGACGGCACGTGCTGCCATGTTAGACTCCGACCATGGTGGCTATTTTTAGGAGAATCTCTTCCTTATTTTTTATCCCGGTGTGAAGACTTTCTTCCCAGTTTGAACGGCGGCAGCCATTTTTCCGGATGCTTTCCACCCAAAAAAAAAAAAAAAAAAAAAAAACGTCCTTTTTTAAATTGCCCAAAAAGATGGGATAAAATATTTTCCAGACGTGGGAACGCTTTTGGCCCCCACACCCAAAAAAAAGAAAAAAAGAAAAAAGATGGCTGAATTCCTCGAGCGTACGCACTCGGCAGAGACGAAACGGGGCCACGCGCTGTCCACCCCACGTGCGGCGCAACTCCCGCCCGCATCGAAGCCCCTTCCATCTCCGCACGTGGGCGCGAGCGCGTGAGGGGCGCTCGCCGTCTCCCCAAGGAATTAGAAGTTTCCAAGAACCCACAACTTCAAAAAAAAAAAAAAAAAAAAATTGGAAAAAAAAAAAACCAGGCCCCCACTATTTTCTCTGTCTTCTGTAGAGAGAGAGAGAGATCGAAGGGTGGGGGCGGTGGTGGTGTGCGGGGAGCAATGATTCGAAGGTCAAAGCTGGCGAATTCGCAGAGGAGCAGCGCCCACGCAAGCGAAGCCAATGCGCCTTGACGGAAGAAGGGGGAAGGAAGGCTCCTCCATGCCGGCGAATAGAGGAGGAGCTGCAGCCACGAGAGATCCTCTCCGTGTCTCCGCGGATTCCTCCCCCTCCGTCGCGCCAGCTCCGGCCGGGTCCACACCTCCGATTCTCTCTCCTCCTCCTCCTCCCGCGCGTGGCGCCTGAAGGAGAAGCCCGAGTTTTCCTCCTGCCCCGCCCCGCCCCGCCCCCGCCCCCCCCCGGCGAGCCGCTGCGATGTCTCGACGCGGTGACTGAGTTTGAGCCGTGACGCGGTGACCGAGTGGAGCTGTTTTCCCCGGAGCGAGCGGTGCTTCTCGATTCTCTTGTGTCGAGGGGGGAGAGCGTGGCGATCGTCTCGGTTCTGCGGAATTCGAAGGTACTGAGCTCTTGCGAGAGTCGCGTTGGGTGTTTTAGTTGGTTGAGTTTGCTAAAATTGAGCGAAAAAGAAAAAGGGCTGCTTGGTCGGTGAGTGTAGTTGGTGATGAGATGCCCAGCTTAGGTGGAGTTCGAATTTGATTGAACTTAAAATTTTGGAGGGAAATTCTCTGTGCCGCCGGGATCGAATTCTTCTCCCTTGGAGATGCGTGGGGGTTGGCTTTTTATATCTTCGTCGTAGTTGGCAGATTGGTTTGCTCTCTGGCGCCTGCAAAATGTGATTTTGCGCATGCTGAGTCGAAACCCTAGGTTTGTTTGGGCTTTTGCGTATGCTGGGGGGAGTAAAGTTGGGTTGCTTGAGCGCTTGTGATGCCTGGTTTTCTTTACTGAAAATGCAACCACCAAGCCGACCCTCGCGTATAAACCTGACTGAGTTGAAAGCACAGATAGTCAAGAGAATTGGGCCCGAGAGGTCGGAGCAGTATTTTCGCTATTTGAGCAGATTGTTGAGTTTGAAGCTGAGCAAGGCTGAGTTTGATAAGCTTTGTTGGAAGTTGCTTGGGAAAGACAATGTTAGGCTCCATAATCAGCTCATACATGCGGTTTTGAAAAATGCTCGTGGAAAGGTCCCTCCACCATTGCTAAATAATGATAGAGATCTCTTGGATACCAATAAGGGGGCCATCCCCTTGCAGAATGGGGATTTTATTCCTTCTCTACCGCAAAGATCGCCAAAGGGTAACTCTGAGGGCCTGAGCGGGATAGTAAATTTCACCCCTCATCTTCTGATGACTGAGAATTGTGAAGTCAATTTGGAAGATCAGGATCCTCCTTGTCTGGCTTTACTGAAGCCGGTGCAGCATCATCAAGAAGCAGAGAATGACATTAGACTGCCAATTACGAATATACCAAGGAGTGGTTTAGTCTGTGCAAGAACCAAGGACCACAGTAAGCCAACAGTTTCTAGAGAAGTATGCAGCAGACTTCAAGTCCAAGCTCCTCTGGGAATCTCACTCTCCCCTGCTAGGGCAGGTGGTGCCCAGAGAGCCTTAGCGCTCGCGAGCAATATTAGATGTTCAAGCTTTCATGATGAAGGTGGACTGCTAGATACCAAGACATTGAGAGATCGAATGCAGCAGGTCGCTTCAGCTCGGGGTCTTGAAGGGGTGTCAATGGACTGTGCGAGTCTACTGAATAACGGATTGGATGCTTACTTAAAGGGGCTTATCAGGTCTTGTATTGAGGTGATGAAAACGAGATGTGGGGATCGGTTGAGAAAAAGCAGTCTCCACATGAACAGCTTTCTGAAAGATAAAGTTGTCTTGCCAAGTGATCGATTTTGGCTACAAAATGGTGGTAGGCCTTTAGAATTTAGGGAGGAAGTGAAACCCCCATTTGTCATATCGATGTTGGACTTCAAGGTTTGCATGGAGCTAAAGCCTCAGCAGCCTGGGGAAGATTGGCCAGTGCTGCTAGAGAAAATATCCGCGCGTGCATTAGAGGGCTAAAGTATCTGAATTTAACTCAAACATCACCCGTTTTTGGCTATTCAAAAGTGGCAGAAAGACTCCAGTGTATTTGACAACCAGCTCAAATAATATACACACTGTGAATTATTTTGCGTAGTCTCTTGCCCTCAGGATAAATCTGTGTTGACTTCTCAAAGAGAATATGGGTTTGAGATTGAGAGATTTCCTTCTATTTATATTCTTGCTGCCAAGAGCCAACCAACTGTTTGGAAGATGGGGAAGAAATAGGAGTATTTATCTCTGGTTGCCCTCTTGTATCGTTAGATTAATTTGCAGGTTTGATTTGTAACTTACAGCTTAGAGGAAGTTTTCCAGCAGTTTTGTACTAGTAACTTGTTCAGTTTTATAGGAAGATAAAATCCAGTGATGCAGAAGTTCATAATTACTTGTGTATTTACAACTCTGAATTTCTTCTAATTGTAACAGAGGTTAATTTTGTTATGCTCATACACCAGTTGTGGATCATCAAAGTAATTTGCTATTAGGCCGCTATTAGGCATTCATTTTTTCAAAGAGAGAGTTGAGCTCATTTTGGGCTAACTCAGCTTGCAGTACTCATTTTCTGGTAACTAACTTTCTTTCCCTCTCCAAACAAAACCCCAACCGCTCACTGCCCAAAAGAAAAGGAGGAACAAAAGCAAAATCAGCACTTGTGCTGTTATGAAAACAAAAGAAATCAGCACTTCTATGAAAGAGCAATTCAAAGCATTTTATGAACTCTGTTCCTGAAGATCACTTCAATGCAAGGAAATTCTCTGGATTTAAGAGGCCTTCTATTATGGTGGACTTCTCTTTTGCATTCGTTGTCGTATGTATCATGAGCTGCTACCTCGCTCAATGTTGCACATGGTCCTCTTTGGCTGTCCTTTGGTTCACATGTGACAGTGAATTTCCATCACGATCAAGGAGCATTATTCTCTGCACTTGACAAGGAACATGCCTTGTGTTTTTATGTACTAAGGTTGCATTTGTCTCAAGGCACATGGTCTGAGAAGACAAGAGACAAGCAGCTTTTGGAGCCAATTAAGCTAACGATAGTTATTAGACTATTGCGGTTTTGATTGTGTTTCTGGTCCAATACTATCATGTTGTTCTTGTAATTGACTCATGTGTCTCTTTTTTCTGGACAAGAAACTGGAATGAAAAAAATGTAGTGTTGACCACAAGCTTCATTTACCCGTCCTATCCCTTGGTTGTCTCTGGTTCTGCTGATATATGAACATCGATGACAGTGAAAAGGGTGTCCAGATGATTAGACCAGGGTAATGTCACGATGTGATTGAGACTTACATGGTGTTGTTACCAGAATAGGGATTTATGATCCAGTTCCTAACAAGTAGCTTATACTCTTTAGCTTGCATTTACCAGAATAAGGATTAATATTCTAGTTTCTAACAAGTAGCTTATACTCTTTTAACTTGTATATAGCATATGCTTGTCTCTGGAGATGAAATGGCAAAATGGTGATCAGAAGTTCAGAGCAATGATTATAACAGATTCACTCTATGGTAGCAAATTATGGCGTCAGTTCTCTTATCTTTTTTCTCCCTATACAGATGAACCGTGCATTCTTTTCTTTTAACTGTCTACTCTTTTATCTGCTAAGAAGGTTTAACAGAGTGCTTGAAGTGCCACCATCTGGTCATGCATGAACCCTTTCTAGGCCGGAATTTATGGAAACCGCATGTGATGGTCAGGATTGATTTTCTCTCTCTCTAGAATATTCACATAATTTTTCAAATTATTCAACCATTAACCATGCTTCATACATCTACAACGCACTCTCAGGTTGCTCATTAGCCTTGTCATTCATGGAGCTTTTGATGTTCTTGCTAGGTTGTCACTTCAGTTAACACTCAAGCAACTTAACCGGTCTCTTTGTTCTTGTATTTGTCGCTACACTACATGCAATAATCTTGAACTGCAAATCATTCTCTCCTTCTACTATGCATTGACCAGCACGTAATCCTCAACGGAGTTAAAGTTGATAGCCTAGCAGGACATGGATTTCCTATGTCCGAAGGACCACCATCTAGAAACTATCCCCTGTTAGCTGTGTAGTATAGTCATGTCGAGTCGTAGAAAGTATATATAGCCTTCTGCTAAAAAGACTCGTTGCTCTGGCTATCGTATTGAGAACAACAAGACTTGGCAATGAATTCTCCCAAGCTAGCAAGGACTGTACCATCGTTTCTATTTGGGCTTATACGAGATTTGGAGTCCGCTTCTTCACCCAATAGACCAGGACTTACGATGACTGGGCCCATGTACAACGGATAATTTTCTTAAGTATAAGCGTCGATCGTCTCGTTTCGAAAATTGACTTTGCTTTCTTTATACCCTTTTAAGAGCAGTCACACTCTTTTCGCTTCTCTGCCTGTACTCCGACGTGTAGCCCATCTAACATCAGTTGCTTCTCGTGCAGTATGAGACGTTTTTTGCAGCAGATAGCCATCATAAGGCAGGACGTGCAAAAACTTTAAAGGTGGGAAGTCGCATGTTCTACAACGGGTATGTGACAAAAGTAAAAACGTATGTACATGACTCGGTCGTTTGGCGTCGCTATTTTTACGCAACAGTAAAGGACCTGTATTCGATTACATCGTCTGTAGTTCTCTCTCTGTCTTCCTCGACACACTTGCAGTAGCTCTCTATACCATGCTACTGCAATGGTCACCCGATTTTATGCGGCGAATTCTCTTCTTTTTTTTCCTTTTCTTCTTTTCTTATAGTTGCACCATAGTATTACTAGGGAGCCACTGAATCCCAGCGAGGCACGCCCATTGGAAGTCTCTCTTATCAAGCATGGTCAGCGGCGGCTAGGGATGCGGGCGCGCTGTTGTTCGACCACACGAGAACCCTCCAGAAAGGCCGGTGCGCCTTGCGCTTGGGATGGTTGGCCACCAGCTCCGTTTCCGACCTCTTCAGCATCTCCCACATCACCTGCACGTCCTGGTATTCGCAGGTCTGCACATCGTCCTCCAGCTTCATATGTCCAGCACCTGAATCGGCCAAAAAGAGTTAGATTCTTCTCTTGTGATCCTAAAGCCTCAAACCGTTAAAATCCTATAGTTTTGACTGAACGCGGGAAGCTCATCAAAACCAAATTGCACCCAAGTAAAACGAACGGTGGTCCTAACACGAAAAAGCAAAGGCTGAGGACAAGGACGACCCGTGTTTCGAAGCTTTCATATCTGTAAAGTTCGGTGAATGTATGGTGCTTTGATCTTGGTCATGGGAGATGCACGTAAAGTTGATGCAGAGTGCTAAAAGGTGCGGCAAAAAATTATGCCACCCCGCCGATCCTAATCAATCACTGCTCTTTCGGTACGGGAAGGGGCGCGATTGGTGGTCGGGTATTGCCCCCACCAACATGGAAAAAATCCCGAGACTTCTCAAGCGACGAGAACCGGAATCTTTCCGGTGGAGGGGTGTGCAAGAATCGCCAAAGCGAAGCAGAGGACGATACATGACTTGATCCTCACTTGAAGCGAAGGGGTGTGGGTTCTTTGCTTCTTATTTTGCACTCGACTATAGTTTCTCAGGGGCGTCCAGAGAGCACAAGATTCGAGCAACTGTGAACCAAAAGAAAAGAAAAAAGGGAGATCTTTGGGGAAGATGGTGTTTGAGTAAAGACGGAAAGAAAGAAGACGGCACGAAAGGGAAGGGATAAGAGGGAATATGGTGATGGGGAGTGGCCTCGGCATATTCCGGATCGAAAAGAGAAATGTGCGTCGGTCGGTCGGTCGGTGAAAATTACGGGTTTCTGATGATAAACAACCGAAATTCCAATCCGGGCAGATAATTAGAAAACTCAAGATGATGGGTCCCCCTTTTCCTTTCCTCAAGAAACTGAAATTCTAACCAAAAAAGGAGATTCTCCATCTCATCCTCATCCTCGAACCAAGGATTTTCCCAACGCTCTGGCTGGAAATCGCGGGCTGTTCCGTGTCGGATGCACGCACGTACGCATGTACTGATGTAAGTAGATGTGCTTGAAAGCCAGGAATGGAAATCAGCATCCTCCTCAGCAAGGAGGATCGAGAACTCGAGACTCTGCTGATTTCCATCGTGAGCTAACCGTGTAGGCAATCCGATGGTTAAACTATGGCGTAAAAGATCACACATTGAAGAAAGGGACGAATTTGAAGAGGTAGGTGTAAGTTTCCTCAGGCGCGGATAATTCTCGGGGGGGTCGTTTTCTTTTCATCTCTTTCTTTTTTCTGCAAGCCTCTCTCTCTCTCTCTCTCTCTCTCAAACACACACACACACAGAGAAACACACAGTGAAAATACAAACAGCATTCGCAGAGATGCGCAGGGGAGAGAGGGAGAGAGAGAGATGGGAAATACCGTGGTTGCTAGCTTTGAGGCGGGCGGAGACGGAGAACCAGACTCGTCGGACGGGGAAGATCATCTTGCGCCACCACTTCATCAACTTGTCACCCACCTTCCTCACCTTCTTCTTCGCCGATCTCCTGATCTTCTTCCTCCTCCTCCCTCCTCCTCCTCCTCCGCCGCCGCCACCACCACGACCACAGCCGGCGATTCTCACCGCTATCGTCTTTAACCCGGCCAGACCTCCTCCTCCTCTCTCTCTCTCCCTCCCCCCCTCTTCAACTTCCCAAGATCCGAAAGATTTGAAAACAACCCACCAAACAACTTCTCTTCCCCCTCTCACGTATATACACAGGAGAGCTCTAGGAGCGAGGGGAAGAGATAGAAGGTAAAAATGTGTGGGTGTCTTGTTGGGACCGGCTTTTAAGAGTTTTGAGGTCGCGCAACCTTATAAGAGCTGCTCTCTCTCTCTCTCTCTCTCTCTCTGTGTTACTGTTGCAACATCATTTTCTGCACCGACACGTCACTTGTCATCTCTCCTTTCCTTCCCTCGTTCGGTCCTCCCTCTCTCTCCCCCTGTCCGTCTTTCGTATTATGAGGTGGTGCTGATTCTCAATGCACGCACCACGACTTGACTCCTCCCCCCGACATTAAAATCCCTTCATTTGCGTACGTACAAATACCGTTGCGGCAACCCGCAATACGTGTCGGGCTCGACTCCACTCCCCACTCGGTAAATTCGCCCGAAATCCGTGTCCCCTCTTTCTACTGCTCCTCCATCTGGGCCGCCCCTCCTTTCCGGTAGGCGAGAGGGCGGTTTGACCCTTCCCGAAACTTTGACCCTTTCTCCCAAACGCCCCTCTCTCTGTCTTTCGGAGTTCAAATTCGCATCGCCTTTCGAATTAAAGCTTAGGGAAGGAGGGAGGGAAGGAGGGAGGGAAAAAGTCGCCTCCTTTTTGCTCCTAACGTTTATCAATAATGGACCCTTCTTAAAAGGGACGAGGTGTCGGCAAGGGTCCTCCGTCCACGTGGGTCTCTAGCGACGACCCCATCCGAACGTCCCCCTTCCTCCTTGTCTCGGTCTTCCTTTCCTCTCTTTTTCTTTTGGATCTGAGGCCAGTTCCTGCTTCTCGACATGTCGGTCAATCATTGTCATCGGATGCTCCTCCTCTCTTCTCCACCTCGCAATTTTTCGCACTGCAGCCGTCCGGAATCGAGCGCTTTGCCGTGGAGGGTTTCTTGTGGAGATGATTGGGAGAGACAGCATGTGTTTCACACCCCCCCCCCCCTTCAATTGGAAAAGAAGGGTTTGAAAAGTGGGGAATTTAATGAGAGAGTTCCTGGCCGCCGGCTGACTAGTGAAATTAAATGAGACTTAGCTGATCAAAGATAATTGACCCGGCGGAGTCTCTTCATATCATTGAATTCGATTGACGTCGTGACCGATCTTTTCCACCGGCTCGTGTCACGTTGCCTAATCGCGGCGTGCTTTGAATGAGAAGAGTTTCTAGGTAGCAGCGCTTAGTACAATTATGGCGCTTGGCTCGCGTATCTTGGATTTTAGGATCTCGAGTGGTGCGGAGCAGCTATGGCTCGAATTTGAATTTTTCCATGGCGTCTAGGGAGGAGGTAGCTAGGCCGGTTTGTGTATCCCCGTCCTTTTTAATCATAAAATGAATCGAATCAAACAGAATCAAGGGAAGGTTTGACAAATTCCCATGGAATGCACCGATCCATCAAAAGGAACGAGCGTGGATGGGCGACGGGATTTGATTAATCGAGAACTAAAAGTGAGAATGAGCAACGATAGGAGTTGCGAGGTCGATGAGACTTTTTTCGAGTGTGCTTCTCGTGGAATTTCAACTAAACAAACATGGTAGATTGGACTCCCCCAACACCCACCAAAGATAAAGTACCCCTTTTCAAATCCAGGAGGCTCCCTGCACGCCAAACAATGTTGATCCCCCCAAGATTAGAGGCCCTACTTTTATTCGTTTTTATATAGATATCGTGAACTGTTCCATTTGATATAAATTTGGGTATTGCAAAACGGATCGCGTGGATTGATATTTTCAGATCTTTTTGTTGGACACACTCAATAGGAATAGTATTCGATGTCTAAAGTATCAAATGTGGTACGACAACGAAAGGCTCTATTGAATATCGAAATTCAGAAATCGAGAAGCTGTTGCAGATGAATGGCATTTATCCCTTCCTCCGCACATCGAAGCAGATCGAAGTTTGTGAATTCAGACCTCTTTTTTTAGCAACCTTTCAAGATCCAAAAGTGGGCACCGCCACCTGTGGTTGGTTTGAATACGAAATCGTCTCTTCTTGAGAAGTTCAAAAACAGTGGGCGGGGCCCACGACCTGCCCAATCAGATGAGGAGTCTTTCTTGTAGTGCTGCATCAATCTTTCTTTACTTTCCTCTTGTTCTTTTTTTTGGCCTTCTTGGTCAATTAATATTTTCTCTAGAGCATTGTGACAAATTTATTTATATGTACATATATATATATATATATATATATATATATGTACATAGTGCTATTCCATTGTCTCTTCTCGTTTGCAATGATTAGGAAATTGTCCGTGTTTTTATTTATATTATTATAATGGGATCAACCTTGTAATAATTTCCCCCACATAAAGAACATTCGCAAAAGGGCAACTTCCCCATTGCGACATTCCCCACGTCACAGATTGCGTCATACCTTCCATCATTTTCTTGCCCTAGAAGATCGACATAACATATGCTCCGTGGCTGTCCTTCAAATTTAGTTGCGTTCAGCATTTTTTTTTATTTATGTTAAAATTTTTCCAAATATCCAAATATTGACGTACAAAACCCGGTTACTGGTTTTTCATTACATTACAAAACTCGAAACATTTCATTAATTTTCAACACGAGCCCTTACAAAGTTGCCTAAATTTTATTTTTGTTTTGGGGAAGCCGGAAAATTCGGCTGATTTGCAAATGCATAAATCGAAGTTAACACTTTTAATTTACGTCTCGTGGCTTAAATTGTTGAAGTTAGAATTACGAATTCTTTTTCTCGGACTCGGATAAATGGTGTTTAGACTATTTACTAAGTGGGATCACCGTTCAAATTTTCCCTTGTAGTCATCATTGGCATCTTGTTAAATGCTGCTAATCGAATTTAAGGACGTTGTCTAGTAACCCTATCCGCAATTAATGCTCTTAACTTTAAGTGATCACTAATTGATGTGCAAGTGTTCATGAGTGCCTCAGGCACTTGTTCAATATAGGTTCTTTAAGATTATTTCTATTTTTCAAAATATTAATTATGTATCATGAAAAAGAACGTATATTTTCTTTATCCGTTTCCTTAACAAATATCTCTAAGACACGGAGTGATTAATTCATTAACCGAAACACCCGCTAGACACCAGAAAAAGCAGCAAGTGGGGCAACCACCATCCGAAACCTAACTGTATATCTACTTGCTGGGATACCCTGAAACTAATCAGAATTTGGAGAAAAAGGAAGAAAGTTTTCCCTTTCACAAGCATCACCTTTCCTTGTCAAGATCCACTCCCGCCCTTTAATCCACCACCAATTGAACAAGATAAGAACCACCGCTAGTGCTTGTCTTGCTCATTTCGAATTACTTGCAAATTTCTCTTTTGTGTCCTCCTTTCGCATTTACAACCCAAGCCACCAGTTCTGGTCGTGAAAAACTCCTCGTCAGTAGTCCAGGGATTGAAAAGGAGCGACGGTTGTCCTTCTTCCCCCTTGTTTTTTCAACTACAAAACATTTGATGAGATTATCTACTAGTTAAATTTAAGCAATGGTCTCCAGGAGAGGAGACACGCCTCACTGATGACGAAGGGAAGTTTTGGCTCTGATCTTTTTGTCAGTTCAGAGCCAAAATGATCACTGCAAATGTCACAAAACTAATGGATTGCCATATATCAAGCTTCTGCATTTCCACACATGACAAGAAGAATCCCCATTTCCACAGAAGAACCTTTGCTATTTTGTCGATTGCCATCAGTCACTTGCATGACTTGAAGAAAATGAGACTGCAATAACGGGACAATCTCTCGACGTGACCTGAAGACACCTTTCTTCTCGCTTGTTCTTTTGTGTGATAAGCATAAGAGAACATGTTCCGCTCATGCACTGACGAAATAGCGGTTGCTATGCGTGGGCTTTGTGGAAGAAGTCCAGTGCACATCTCGCTCCCCCTCTGGTTGAAGATTGAGGCCTGAAGAGAATACCGTAGTAGCCCATTTCGCCAATATACAGACCCAATAGGATACAAGTACCGTTAATATTATAAAACTAATCTGTAGCAAGAAAATCATGACGCAAGATGCTGGGAATATAAGGACTTTGCTCAGGCATCTCTTACATCACACCAGACTAGTCAGAATCGAAGCGAGCAGCTAAGCTAATAGTGCAATTTCAGCGAATACTTGGTCGTTTGGCTTCATCCAGTACAAGTGCTCAAGAGAAGGTAGATTGGCAAATTGAGAAGAAGGAAAAAGCTAGTTCAGCAACCCTTATCGCAAAAATGTCGGGCTACCTCAGTCGAGCGACGCCAGAGACATGGTGAATGAAACCAATCTGGCCCCGATAATGTAAGTCCCGAAAGCAAACTAATTTGGCTCAGTTCTTCTGTTCTGAAACATTACCTTTAGGTTATGGTCACTACGGAGCGGAATCTGCACGAAAGAGAGATGAACTCATCGGCCTAACGCTTTACACTACTGGTTTCCCAGGAGAGCTTCAAAGGACGAGCAGCTTTAAGAGGAATTCCAAGGTAGTTGGTGAGTTTAACACTGTCCTTTTGCATTTCAGTTGCATCAGCAGCGGTTATGGACAAGGCCACGGGGACATATTCTTGCTCACCACAAGAATTGTCATGAAAGATGAACTGGCATCTTTCTTCAGCTCGGGGCTCATTTCATGTGACAAGGATCACACACGTTCCTCAGCATACTGAGCAGATCCTGGTATAGCGGTCCATCATTGATCTAGTTTCCTCAACTAAGCTTCAGAAATATGAAATTCGAGCAGAAAACAATCGACATGGATTTGTTCATCCATGAGCAGTTTCCATGTCTATACACAAGAAATGCCGGAAACTCCACTATTTCACTTAAAAAGGCATTTCATATCATAGCATCGTATGTTGACTTGTCACCTGCATTTCATTTGTTTTCCTGGTTAAATCCTGCCTTCTTCTTTGAAAGGCGACAGATATAAAAACCCAGGTGTTCTGCTAAAGATCAGAATCACATTATCACGTTATTCTGCCTAAAACAAATAGTCGAATCAAGTCACCTGGTTAAGGCTAATAATTAGCTGCGAAAGAAAACCATTTCCATGAGGATTGACTTGAGCAATCTTTATGAGCCTGAAAAAGCTAGTTCCGAACATATTTACAACAGGCCAGGGGAATCAATGCTTACCACCCCCAAAAAAAAAAAGAACAAGAAGAGTCGGTCAAAAGCATTATCTAGCCATTGAACTTGTTGTTCAATTAATCCAATGCATCATCCAACCTTTCATATGATACAACTAAAAAACATCCCTTAAACCTCTGATGGTGTCCCCAAAATTCCAGCCAAGTTAAGTACTGAGCTCACTGCCATTGTTCCCACGCCACGTCCGCCACAAGGCAATCGAATCAAGCTGCAAGAGCAAGCGAGATATCTCTTGTCTAGATGCAGAGGGCCAAGACTATCCACTCCAACATTCTATCAAAACTTCGGCCTCCTGGTGTATATATGGTGCCACGGAGAACACCAAAGCAGAAGAACAAGAAAACGTGAGGATGGAGAAGAAACTCACTGCAGTACCAGGCACAGAACAGAACCAATTTATGGATTGAAGAGAATCTCGTATGCTTCCCCCTTTTTTCCCATTTAAGCCTTATGTGATGTGTCCACGATGATGATGATAGGGCGCACACAGCCTCTCACAGGAAAGAAAGAACCAAAAAACGTGCATTAATAGTGTCAAAAGCCCAATCTAATCTTTTCCCTCTCCTTAAAATGTCCCATAAGTTGACATAGCCGCAATTATTCAAAGTCCAATTCTTGCAGAAACAAATCCCACCACATAACTTAACCAAGAATAGCAAAAAAAAACCAGTGACCCCCACCTAGAAGAAAGAAATCCCATGCCTTGTAACTGAATCAACATATAGTTACATAGCATTGCATGGAAAAAGGCTAACTTTGCTCGCTGTTTTTTCCCCTTCGCACTAAGCACAATTGAGGGTTGGCACTTGGCAGCGACAGGAAAAGACCAAACATAGCAAACAGATTTTACTTTACTGGTAAGCATTGCTGCATTGCATTCCATTATGAAAGGAGGACGTCAAGATCAAGAAGAGACATTGATACTGTGAATTTCTGAAGCTTCTCTCGACACCACGCCCACCATCTAAGCCCAACTTTTTTTCTTCTCTCCCCCTTAGAAACACCAAACCCCAATGATCATATCAAAATCAAAAACTACAAAAAAAAAAAAAAAAAAAAAGGAAAAGACCCAAGAACCAATAATTAGCAACTAAGGCGACAGAAAAGAGAAGGAAGAAAAGAGAAAGAAAAGAACCAGCAACTAAGAGGCTGAGAATAGAGGTGGAGGTGGAGGTGGAGGAAGAAGTTGGTGATGCAGCCCCTTATTGTGGGTCACAATGAAAGGGTGCCTCAACAGCTGGCCGGCGGTCCACCGCCGGATGGGCTCGCGCTGCAGGCAGCACGAGATGAAGTCCCGGAACTCCGGGGAAGCGGAGGCGGGGGCCTCGGGGGGATCGGACATGCAGATGGCGCACATTAGGCTGGCCCAGTCGCCCTGGCGGCCGACGGCGAAGGGGAAGCGCCCCAGGTAGAACTCAAGGATGCTGACGCCGAAGCTCCAGATGTCGCCGGCGTAGCCGTCGTACTTGCCGTGGTTGAGGTCGGTGTTGATGCGCTCGGGGCTCATGTAGGCGATGGTGCCGACGGAGGAGTTGCAGGGGTCCATGGTCTGGGCGAGGATGCGGCTGACGCCGAAGTCGGCGATCTTGACCTGCTTCCGCGAGTTCACCAGGAGGTTCGAGGGCTTGATGTCGCGGTGGACGATTTTCCGGCGGTGGAGGTAGGCGAGGCCGCTCAGGATCTGGCACGTCAGGTGGCTGAGGTGGCTCTCGTTGCCGACGTGGATGCCCTCCAGCGACCCGCCGTCCATGAACTCCAGCAGCACCTGGATCTCGCCCCCGTGGTCGTACATGTCGTGGCACTTCACCACGTTCGGGTTGTCCACGTCCCGCAGGATCTCGATCTCCCGGCAGATCTGGCGCCGCACCGCCTCCTCGTGGTTGCCGTAGATCACCTTCAGCGCGTACAGCCGCGCCGTCGTCCGGTGGACCACCTTGTACACGGTCCCGCCGCTCCCGCTCCCGATCCGATTCACCCGCTCCAGCTCCGAGAAGTGAACCTGTTGCTGCTGCTGCTGCTGCTGCGCCGCCGCCGCCGCCGCCGCCGGCGGAGGGAAGACGCTGTTGAGGTGGTTGCCGACGGAGTTGCCGGCGCCGGTGCTCCCGTTGTGGAGGTTGCTCGTGGACGGCGCCGAGCTGGAGGGCGGGAGGGGGAGGGGGACGGCGAGGGCCGGGTCGCGCTGGGGGAGCGGCAGCGTGAGGTCGGGACGCCGGCGGGGGCGGTTGCCCCTGGAGGAGGAGGACGAGGAGGAGGACGACGACGACGACGAATTGGGGGTGGCGCCGGGCGGTGGCGGCTGAATCGGCCTCATGGCTCACCTCTAAATCTCAATCTCTCTCTCTTCTCTCTTCTCTCTCTCTCTCTCTCTCTCTCTCTCTCTCTCCCCGGAATCGGCGAGCGATTCTTGTTCTTGGGTCTTCCGACCGTCGTCCGAAATAGAGCAGGAGAGAGGCTCCTTAAGAACTAGCGGCGAGCCCCTCTTCCTCTTCCTCCTCTCTCGTCGGGTCTGCGGCGGGGGTCACGAGCGAAGGGGGCGTGGGTATTCGAGCGGAGTCGTCCATGGATGGATCAAGAACGACGAAGAAGATGCAGAAGGAGGAAGGAAGGAAGAAAGAAAGAAAGAGATTAGAGAGCGATGAAATCCTAATATCTCCGATTCTTGTAAAAAAAAAAGAAGGGCTTTTTTTATTTTGGGGAGAGAGAGGGGGGGCGGGGGTTGGAAATGCGTTTTTTTTAATTTAAATATCAATTATTCGCGATTTATACGTCAAATTAAATTAAGTGAATAATAATAAATTTTGGGGGGATGAAATGGAAGTGGGTTAGATTTTTTTTTTTTTTTTTTGAAGTGGGTTAGATTGAGCTCGAGATATAGTAGAGGTAGCCGTTCAATCATAAGACGAGGGTGGGGGGGAATCTGAGATTTTTTTTCCATTTTTCTGGAAAAAACAAAAAAAAAAATAGGAATAGGAAGAGAGAGAGAGAGAGGGGGGCGAAGGGGATCACGCGCTTCCCACGGGCGGGCGGGCAGCGCGTGGGCCAGCGACGGGGGCTCCTCATGTGGGTGGGGCCCGCCCCGGCGAATGGGAAACGTCGAATGTTGTCGTCTCTCTGGCGGTCGCGCGTGGCCGCCAAGCGCGCTCTGACTAGGAGATCGCCGGGAGGGGGGCGCGTCGCCCGGACGTTCGAAGACAAAATTTGCTTAGGGTTCGGTTCCGGATTTTAATGACTCGAGGAATTAGCCGGAATTTTTTAAAAAAGAACCTCGCAATTGCATCCTCGTATTTCACGAGCCTTCGTTTTATGTCCATTTTATTTTCTGGTACATTGAAAGGAATTAGTTACTTTTATTACTATTTTTTTTTTTTTTGGAAAATAGAACCGCTTCTCCAGAGGGAAAAAGAAAAAAATCGGCATGCCTTTTCATGTCCAACCTCCTTCAAGTTTTGAGTGGAAAGTCAGCTCATGCTACATAATTTTGCCCTTGTCTCCATCTAATCCCAAATGTCAATGCAGAAAGATAGTCGACGCATGATGTTTTCGCTTATGGCTATGTGACCATTACGAATGCTTTCAATGGATTTTGCAAACATCAATTTATAAAAGGCAAGAATTGATGGATCGCGATAGGTGAGAAAGTGAATATGGAGACCCGATACAATTTCTTAATACTCATTCTAGAGATGGACATTCATAATTATAATAAATGAAACTTATTATCGATGGTGGTAGAATTGCTTATCAATATTGGTAGCAGCACCCTATATTATGACTACATTATTTTAGAAACATGATGCATTTTTAAGGTATGAGAATACATTTTCCAGATTTCCTTGGTTTTGCCATATACTTGGATTGAGAAAGTGACGGAGATGTCATTGAGTTGATTGAATGGAAAATCATTTTAATCATTCGATTTTTATTATCATACCAATGAATAAAAGCGAATTAACATGATTTTAATAATCCAATTTTATATCTTGCCAAATTGTTTAATGACATGAATAAACATAACCGATCCCTAAATTCAAAGTAACTTTGCCAAATACAATTGGACCCTAGCAATCAAATTGAAGACCTTATTCCTCAAGCTTAGGTCCCTAAAGGTAGCTAGCACCACCTCAATGCTTAAGCTTGAAACCCTATTGATTGGACCCCACACCTCGCTTAGGTCCCCTGAGGTTGGCCTAAGTCCCCCACACCCGGGTCATGTGTGTTAATGCCAGTCCTAGGTTCTCGGTAGTTGGCTCAAACTCCCTCGCCCGGCTCCACTGAGGCCCTACTTGGGTCCTCGATGCCTATGCCATGACCCCAGTGATCCTACTTCGGGGTGGCAGACATGCCCGGGTCCAATAAGGTTAGGCCTACAAATGTGGGAACTATTTATGGACTTGGAATTGTACTCGAGGCTTTTTCTCGAATGTGTTTCGTAATATTATAGTACCAAATATCGATAATTGATCTTTACATTACTTGCAAAATAAAAATAAAATAAAATAAAATAAAAATTCTTTTTCCTGAAAATAAGATCCTTTAAAGATGTTCTGCAATACCATATCTTTTCCGTGAAACAAGCTTGCCCTGATCCCTGTTGCGTTTAATAAGTAGTAAGATCTCTATCATCATCCCTCACTTAAGAAGAGCGAAGAGATAATTTCTCATTTACGTTGCTTTGAACACCTTCAGTTTTCAGTGACTTCATGGAGGAAGTCTTTTCCATTACTTGACAGCTTACAGTTGAAATATAAGCAAATAAATGGTGAAGACCGAATCTATTTGGGAGCCCTACTTTAAGTCTGATTCCAATTGCAACTGGGGGAGGGTTTTGCAGACCACTTCAGTTACACAGTCAAATTCTGGTTCAACAGGTTTTCATTTCTTTTTTCGCAAGGAGTCTTCTGGTGGTGGCGATTTCCCCCCTGCGAGGGAATCGCATTAACTTCGCATCGAATGTTATTTTATTGAGCGAACCCAGTCTTCAGTTTTACTCGGTCCTCTTTTGCCTGGTGATGGCAAGTGAGCGGTAACGGCTGTGATGGGGCGGACTCCCGATGCTTGGGATGACGATTTGGCTTTTCAGCAGAGGATTTTACTGCCCATTTGAGCCTGGTTGGATCTTCTTGGGTCCTGTTTAGTGACTATCGATTCTTGACTATTTCTGTTCATTTATTTCTTCCTAAATAAATTGGAAAATAGAAATTCGTTTGGTAATATCGGCTAATGTTTCAATTCTCAAAGAACAGATTAATGATCAAGGAATAGATTTATAATAGAAACAAAAAATAGAAAAAAAAAAATTACTTGTTTGTTCTCGAAAATAATTTCTGAAACCGAACCATTTCCTTTCTTTCTTTTCTTCTTCTTCTTTCTCTTCTAGCCGGTCGCTGGGTGAGCGATGACCGGCAACCAGCTAGAGGCAAGAGCCGGCGACCTCGATGGAGTCTCAACATTGTTGGGTGAGGCTCCCCAAGGCTAGCCCTGACTCTTATCTTTGGTTAGTTGCGAGCCATCGTTGAGGCCCGATGGTCGGCTAGAGAAGGAAGAAAAAGAGAGAAAAAAAAATCTCAAAATAATTATCGAAACATTATAAGAAATTCTATGTTACAAAAAAAAAAAAAAATTAAGAGCTGCACTAAACACATTCATGTTCTCTTTCTATTCAAGAATAGAAATTTTGTGTAATTATTAAAAACATTCGAATGTTTAGAAACTTATCTAAGGAATATAATTAAAAAAAATTATGAGTAAAAATCATTTATAAAAAAAGAATGGTTATCAAATACACTCTCAATGAACTTATATGTAGTTCATTATTGGGAAGCATTCGTTTGAGACCCCATATTAATCCCTTACATAAGTCTCGTCTGAACTATTTCGGGGCAAGTATAAAATGTTGTCTCTAATTACTTGTTAAGTATTATTAAATGGGTTTGGAGAATTTAAAAGTTACCATTTGAAATTCAAGTGATTTCAATAAGACTAGGAATTCTTCCATTTTCAAAGTGTGCTAAAAAGTGTTATTTTTACTTTTAATTAACTTGACTAGTGTTTTGAAATTACTCGTTAACAAAACCCTTAACATTATCTAGTCATGACTTTTTTTTTCAGAAAAGAAAAACAAATTTTGCATGATGATATGATGAGACATGCTAATGGGGGTACATCATAAGTCAAGGAATTAAATCATCTCATTTGCTATGATTTCTAACGTACTTTACGAAGAAAATTACTTGATTAGATACGCAATGTGACGTTGCCGTGGTACACCTGGTGATGCGACTTTCTTCCTATCTTAGTCTTTATTTATAAATTCGAGCTGCTACACCCTAAAACGATGAGGGCTTGAGCAATGATGGGATAGGGTTACAAGATGAGGTTCCCCTTAGACATGTACTATAACTGAACATATTCGATGGAAAAATTAAAAAGTTGACCTTGTCTCCAAAGAAAAGAAACCCTAGCTGTCCCAAGCTGCAACACACTGATTCTCTTCGAGTGAGCTGGGGTTGAATTGGATCAGAAGACTTGCTTTGCAGATGACAGGGAGGTGCATGAACATTGAACCCAGAAAATCCAATTGGAAAAGAGAAAAGAGAAGAGAGGAGTCCCACCACGGTCCATCTCATGGAAAAACTCCATTGTCAATCAATCCCCATGCCACTTAACGAAAGTGTCCCGCTCCAACTTGCCCTGTCAAAAAGGGAGTGCATCACGGCACAGGCTTCTGACACTTGTCAAATCGACACGTCCACTGTCTCTGTCTCTGTCTCTCTCTCTCCCTCTTTTCTTTTACTTTAGTTGGTCTGTTTTGAATCTTTTGATTTGATACGTTGCGATGGTCAGTTTATAACATAAGATAATTTGCATGCACAATGACAGTGGACTACTACCGAGTCCAAGGATTACTGTCGCTGCCGCTGTTTTTCTTTTTTTAGGTGTTTCGCAGTCTTTAACCGTTGAATTTGAATGCTTCTTGGGTTTACTGAGTCTACACCGAGTTCCTGGTAGCTTCTCACACCCTTTTTGGTGGTGTGTCCACTGCGTCATCCTATTTCCTGGCACCTTCGTGCCCTGAGACTCGAGAGAGCGAGAACAAGACACCTGTCAAGCAAAGCAGCTCCAACCCTCATTTCATCACATGTTCTTACATATATATATTTATTTATATATATTTGTCATTTGAAGTGGATGATTATTCTCTCCAAGAACAAGTTAATCAAAACGTGTTTCAGTGTTTTTCCCAAGTCCACGCAGTCCAATTTCTTCCATTTTCTTGGCCAAACCTTGTGGTTCACTGTTGATCCAGTAAACCGAGAGCGCTTGGAATTGAATGAACTCGGTTCTCTAATAATCATTCCTGGATAAGCTATGGCTGAAAGTTGATTATTTCTGGTCAAAACTTGCTTGTTCTTGGTTACTGTATGAGTAAAACACCGGATTTTAGACAAGTCCAGGCTTTCCCTATGCTTAATACTGTACGCGGGGTCTTGTGTTTTGGCATTCTCTCAGAATACGATACCTTAGGCCAATTGATCTGTACTGCTAATTAGGTCGGTCTTCGCTGGAAATTGATCACATCACTTTTGGCATCCCCACTTGACACCTTCAAAGTTCTCTCAGCATCTAGAAGCTGCTCAAGCACTTGACTTTTGCATCCCTTCATCAGAGAATGTCACTTTCTATTTCTTTGTGAGAATCTATCTGAGACACGGCGGTGATTAAACCGAGCGAAAATTTTCCCATGTCACAATCTATCTCTGAGATTTTGTTAAGCGCATTATGTAAACAAGCAAGAGTACTGACTAACAAGCAAGGATCTTACATTAGCGCATCAGAAGTTTCATGTAATTACAAGCCACTATCATCGTGATACAGCGCAGTTGTGGTACAAGTTGTGCATCTTTCTTCACAACGTAGCACTGATTCTATTGCAGAGAAGTGACTTCTCTTTCTCACGTGCTAACGTAAGATCCGTGGCTAGAGGTAGGCGGACCATTTGAATATCTCCACTCTCCACAAGGTTGGCATCTGTCTTGCATAACACTGTTGTCAAGTGTACAAAATTCAGATGACTGAACGCTCGATGTTGCAATTGCGTTGTGCCTTCTGGATCCACAAGCTTCACATGATAAAGAAAGAGGCTGCAAGAGAAATGGTATCATAAGAATAGACACAAGTAGAAAGGAAGCTAGACAGGCTGAAAGACTTGAAGAAACCCTTTTTTTCTCCCCCTTTCTTTTGTGTGATAAGCATAAGAAAACGTATCACCTGTATGCACTGACAAAATAGCATTACTGCATCCAAGTGGGCTTGGCATGAGAAGTCCAGTGCACATCCCACTCCCTGTGGTTATAATCGATGCTTGGATACCATAGTGGCCCATTTCACCAAAATACATACCCAATGTAAAACAGGTACCGATTATATCATGCACAAACTGTATTAAGAAAATCATGACAAAAGATGCTTGGAAGATAAGGACTTTACACGGACATATCATACATTACCCCAAACTGAAACTAGAATCAAAAGAAAGCAGTTTGTAGCGCATATTCAGTGAATACTTGCTCATTTGGCATTGACCAGTTTAAGTGCTCAAGAGATGGTAGATGGCAATTTGAGAAGAAGGAAAAGCAGCTCAGCAATCCTTCTAGCTAAAATGTAAGTACTTCACTTTAGTTCACCAGACTCAGGGAATCAACAACCTGTCCGCGATAATGTAAGTCTGGAAAGTAAACTAAATTGGCTCAGTTCTTCTATTCTGAAACATTCTTTCAGGTTATGGTCGCTACAGAACGGAATCAGTGAGAGAGACGGACTCATTGGCCTAATACTATTGGTTTGCCTCTTTAATTTGCCTTCCCAGAAAAGTTTGAAATGTTGGGCATTTTAAGAGAAATCCCAAGCTTGTTGGTGAAGTTTTCCATTGTCATTCTGCGTTTCAGTTGCATCGGCAGGGGGGTACCTCATGCGAAAAGGATCACACATGTTCCTGGGCATAATAACCGAATGCTGGTACACTGATCCATCATTTGATCTTGTTTCCTCAACTAAGTTACAAAAAATATGAGATTTGAGTAGAACAAATGGACATACAGTCGTTTAGTCACAAGCAGTCTCCATGTCTCCAAATAAGAAGAGCCAGACTCCACTATTTCACTTGAAATGGCATTTCATAGGATAGCATTGCTGGTTGAATTGTCACCTGCTTTTCATTTGTTTTCGTGTGCACCCTTCCTTCGAACGGTGACAGATATTAAAACCCAGATTTTCTTGCTTGAGATCAGAATCGCATTATTCTGCCTAAAGCATATAGTTGAATAGAGTCGCCCAGTAAGGCAAATTATTTGCTGCCAAAGAGAATCATTTCCAAGAGGATTGACTCGAGCAATCTTCATGAGCCTAAAAGCTGTTTCAAAAAAACATTTACAACAGTTCAGGACATTATCCATCCTTCCACATGATACAACTCAAAAACATCCCTCAAAAACCTCTGATGGTTTCCCCAAGATTTCACCGAAGTTCAAGTACTTAGCTCATTGCCATTGTTCCCGTGCCACGTCTCCTACAAGGCATTCGATTCAAGCTGCTAGAGCAAGCAAGATATCTTTTGTTTAGACGCAGAGCACCAAAACTTTGGCCTCCCGTGTACTTATGGTGCCACAGAGAGCATCAAAGCAAAAGAAAAAGGAAAAAGTGAGGATGGAGAAGACCCTCACTGCATTACCCACCAGGAAGAATAAAACCCATTTATGGATTGAAGAGAATCTCTGATAAGTTCTCCCTTTTTTCCCATTTAAGCGTTATGTGATGCGTCCATGATGATGATGGGGCACACAGCCCCATAGGAAAGAAAGAACCGAAAAAGATAATAGTGTCCAAAGCCATATCTGTTCTTTACCCACTCTTGAAAATGTCCACTACCTGAAATAGCGGACAAGATGTAAAGCCCACTTGCAGAAACACATCTCACCACAGAATGTGACCAAGAATAGCCAAAAAAACACCTGTAACCCCCCCACCTAGAATAAAGAAACCCCATTCCTTCCGACTTAACTAACATCTAAGAAGCACATATCATTGCATTGTAAAAAGCCAACATTTTTGCTATTTTTTTCCCCTTCGCACTAAGCACGATCGAGGCTTGGCGCTTGGCTGTTGGCACCGACAGGAAAAAGAATAAAGATAGGTACAACGGATTCTCCTTTGCTGGTAAGCATCGCTGCATGCATTTATCATGAAAGGAGGACGTCAAGATCAAGAAGAGACATTGATAGCGTAAGTTTCCGAAGATCTTCGCGATCCTGGACTGCCACGTAGGCCGTCTTTTTGTCTTCTAGTTGATTGGCACGTGTCTAAAATGGACCCACTTTCGGAGGAGCCCGGCCATCGCCATCTAAGCCCAGGCCCAACCTTTTTTATCTCTCTCCAACGACGCTTAACCCAGTCTACGTAGGGAAAAGAACCCAAGAACCATTAACAAGCAACTCAGGCAAGAGAGAATACAACCAAGAAAAGAGGGAAAGAACCAGCAACCTTTTTGTTAAGGGTGAGAATAGTAACATTTTTATTATTGAGAATTTTCGGAAATTAATTAATTAATAATTTCGAAATTTTATTTATTAAATAATTATTTTTATTTTTATTCCGAATTTTTTTTTGTGTCTTTTCAAGACAATCTTTGAAAGAAAATACCCATTCAATTTGCGACATTTCCCGAAGGGTTGCATTTGTTCGGTTTTAACTTCTTACGAATGGACACCTTTGTTCATTTGAGCAAATTTTCGAAAGAATGTGTTTGTTCAATTCGCACTTTTCACGAAGAGTTGTCTTCATTTTTTAAGACTATTTTATATATACTTATCAAATTGAGGAAGAATCATAATGATCATTTTTCATTTTTTCGAATCTTCTTTATGAAAAAAACGACAGCCATCCTTTAAATTATTTCTTAGAGAGATCCTGGAGAAATATTAGAATTACTATCTAGTATTCTCAATTTGAGATTTTGTTGTATCCTGGAGGATATTTGCTGGTGACCATTAGCAACTTTGTGAGGCAAATAAATCCTTAAAAAAATGATATCACGCCTCAAAGTCCGACTCGAGTACTCAAAAGATCGTCTTCATTGTTTTTTTATTTTATTTTATTTTATTTTTGCAGGAGGAACCGGCTTGCAACCGACAGCCGCGCCGTAAACCCCCTGGTGACGCTAGCACAGGACCCACCACGACGTCACGCTTAATACACCTAGCTGCTCACGCCAGGGGTCGAACCTCTCACCTGTCTTGCGAAGGATCACAGAGGTTGCCTACTAGACCAGCGGAGCCACCACAGCCAGTGGTAAGATCGTCTTCATTGTTCTATCCTATTCGAAGAGTAATTTCCCAACAGGGTCCATAATATAGGAGCAGCGGCACATGCCGAAGTCTGCAATCTTGACCTCTTTGCTCGAGTTCACGAGGAAGTTCGAGGGCTTGATGTCGTGGTGGATGATTTTGCGGTGGCAAAAGTAAGCGAGGCTGCTCAGGATCTGGTGGCTCAGGTGGCTCAGGTGGCTTTCATTGCCGACGTGGATGCCCTCCAGCGACACGCCATCCATGAACTCCAGCAGCACCTGGATCTCGCCGTCGTGGTCGCCTATCTCGTGGCACTTCACCGCGGTTGGGTTGTCCATGTCCCGGAGGATCTTGATCTCCCGGCACGTCTGGCGGTGCGCCACCTCATTGTGGTTGCCGTATATGACCTTCAGCGCGTAGACCCGCCCCGTTGGCCAGTGGATTACCTTGTACACCGTCCCGCCGCTCCCACTCCCGATCCGACTAACCCGCTCCAGTTCAGAGAAGTGCATCTGGTGGTGGTGGTGCTGCTGCTGCTGCTGCGCTGCCGTCTCCGGAGGGAAGACATTGCCGACGCAGTAGCCGGTGCTGTTGTTGCTGCGGTGGCAGCAGCTCATGGACGGCGCCAAGTTGGAGGGCGGGAGGGGAGGAGGACGGCGAGGGCAGGGTCGCGCTGAGGGACCAAGTTCTTGAATGCTTCTTTGGTTTACTAGGCTCACCAAGTACTGTTTTTTTTGGGTTTTGCAGTCTTTAACCATTGCAGTTGAATGCTTCTTGGGTTATTCCGAGACCCCCAAGCTCTTGGCGGTGTGTCTCAGTCACAAAATTTCCGGGCAACCTTCTTCATGCCCTGAGACTCGAGAGGGAGAGAACAACACACCGATCAAGCAAGGCAGCTCCAATCCTCATCTCATCACATGTTTTTTTTTAGCACATTCTTGATTTGTCATTTGAAATTGATAAGTATACTTTCCAAGAACAAGTTATCACGCGTTTCAATGTTTTTTTTTTTCAGGTCACGCAGTGCGGTTTCTTCTAACTTCTTGACCAAGCCTTGTGGTTTACTGTTGACTTAGTGAATCACGTATGCTTAAAATTGAATGATCTCGGCTTTCTAACCATCTTTCTAGATAAGCTAATGGCTGAAAGTTGATTATTTCTGGTCAAAACTTACATGATCTTGGTTACTGTACAAGAAAAACATCGCCCTTTGGAAAAGTCCAGTGTTCCCATGCTCAACATTGCATGCCGGGTCTTATCTTTTGACCTTCTCTTAGGATACAATACATAGAGCCCATCTTTCTATACTGCTAAATTAGGTCTCACTTGGCTGAAAACACAGCATTGCATCACCATACGAAAACCTTCAAAGTTCTCTCAAAGTCTAAAAGCTACTCAAGCACATGACCTTCTTTGAGAGAATCTAACTTTCTATTTCTGTGTGAATATCCAAAGCATAGCAGTGAGTACACCGTGCAAAAGTTTGCCCGTGCCACAATCTATCTTTGATAATCTGTCAAGCACATTACGGAAACAACCAAATGTAGCGACCGATAAGCAAGGATCATAAGTTGTCACATCATAAGTTTCGTGTAATTATAAGACACTGTTATCATCATACTGAGCAGTTGCAGTGCAAGTCACAGAATCTTCTTCACAATCTGGCACTAATTGTATTGCAGATAAGTGACTTCTCTTTCTCAGGTGCCAACATAAGGTCCGCGGCTAGAGGCAGGCGGACCATATGAATATCTCCACTCTCCACAGGCTAGGCATTTATCTTGCTTAACGCTGTTATCAAGTGTACAAAATTTACATGACCATACGTTCGACGTTGCAATCACGATGTGTTTTTGGGATCCACAAGCTTCGCATGATAATGCCAGAGGCTGCAAGAGAAAGGGTTATCATAAGGATAGAGAAAAGTATAAATGTAGCACGACAGGCTGAAAGATTTGCAATGAACCAAGCCAAGCATGAAAATAGTTGCATTGGTATCCCACATACAGCGGCCCACCTAAAGATGAGCAAATAATGTGTCGATGCCATATCAGACAACTCATCCAGGATCCACAAATGAAAATAATGAAGATGAAGTAAGGGGGGCTGAGCTAGACTCCCCTCCATTTTCCATTACAGTGAGAACAAACGACCATTTTCTAGAGTACACATCCTGGTAAATCAATAATTTAAGTATAATAAGAATTCAACATAGCACCTCATAAGCCAAGCCAGAAATAACAATCTGAAGGAAGTGAAGTGACTTATATATATGCAAAGACAATTTTCGTCAACCAAAATTATTCATGGTTTTCATGAGTGACAAGGCACCTAATCAATCTTACGTGCCTAAGACGGGAGTCAAGGGACTAACTTGGAAATGATGGCACTTCAGACTTTCTAAGCCTGCATGATATTGTGATGTACAATTGCATATACTGTAAGGGAGAACAGTTTACCTGATTTAATAAAGTGCAAGTATTGCACTGCCACTTCACTCCATCATCCGCTGCTTCCAAAGAGGAAGTGGAATTGACACGTGAAGTTGTTGCAGAGATGCCAGCAAATGATGTGGATGCTTTTGACTTCTCAGGAAGTTCCAAGGAAGGTCCAACTCTTCCTTGGAATCCATCCTGTACCTCTGCAGATTTGGATCCACACCATAGATCATCATGCAATCTCCTTTCTGCTGCCATTGCAGCAGCTTGTATGGGGCTAAGAGCATTCCTAATATCACTATCACCCCCTATACGCCTAGGCCCTGATGGCAGTAGAGCTCCACGTCTCGCTCTGTTTTCTGCAGCAGCTAGAACAGTTTGACGTAATGATGATGGTGGAGGCTGTCGGGAGAACCCACCTAAACGTCTCCCTGGAAGATCAAAACCTTGACCAGTTCCTGTAATTCCTTTAGCCATCAGCTCTTCACACTCCTGCAAAGGAAAATCAGCAGAGTCAGGGAATGACAGGACAAACATATGTTGTTAAAGTATTCCGATCAATCTAACAATAAAGTGACAGTACATCTATCAAATCTATCTCTCCGAAAGATAATCACAAAATCAAATGTTAGGACTATGTGAAGTGAAAGCATCTCAAACGTGGAAAGATTAAGAGAGGTTGAATGACAAATGAACACCCGACAAAGCCTTGGTGTCAATTTTTTCTCCTCTCAGTTTATGCTATTCTTGTATTGATGATAATTCTCATAAAGGAAAGCTAGTTGTCCTGGCAAGAAACAACCAACGCCACCTAATCCATGCCTCTATCAAGAAGGCCAAAAGCTTAATACCCATCCAGGCAGAGGCCAAAGGTTACCGCTTGCACTAGGATTGGCCAAAATGCCTGTCCTAGGGTGATATAACAAAGGGTGACTGCAAGCACTTATGGATCCTATATCATGTGAGGAAAACAAGGATTGGCACATTTTTGCACATGCACATGAATCAAGGAGCTGCTTCACCAAATTCCCAAATTCCTGAATGCTAGAACAAGTGGATGCCTAAGGAAGTAAATGGGGCAGCTCATTCCATGACAGCTTGGCTTTCTAGAGTCACCATATTTGTGGACCCCTTTTTAGTAGCCAATATGCCTTCTGAGGTCTGGAAATGTTCACTCTTTGATTTTAAATGCAGGCATTCAACCTGCTCAAAGCAAAACTATGTTTTGGATGGTTGAATGCCGTTACATTTGCTAACAAAAGAGAAACGAGAGTGGGGTTATGCCAATTGTAAATCATATAATGCAGATCCATCAAACTCAAAGAAAATGCAGCAGATACCATGCTAACTCCCCATTGTACAATATATGAGTGGCCATTGCTTGGTAGTAACACACTACCACCATTCATCCCATACAATTTTCGGGGCATGTAACAGTTACCTTTCTGATTTCGTCCAAAAGATTGTAGAAGTCAGCATTATGTGGACCATATTCGATATGACAAAGCTCATGCAGCATTGTATCAAGAATCTGCTCATAAGGGAAGAAATCCCACTCATTGTTTGGTCTTCTCAGCCGGAGTTTAATCTCTGCTCCTCCACCTATGTTCAGCCCCAGAAGAGATGGATTGGGAGGACTGAAAATTCAAAGTTTACCAAGAGGATCAAGAGTAATTTAACCAGAAAGCAATCTTACATAAATATATTAGAGAAATAAAGTACAAGGACACAATGAAAAACCAGCATACCAAAATTCTGAAAGAATCTCCACTTTCCATTTACGTTTTCGCATTATTGGCTGAACTTGTTTTGCAACTTTCTCAAGAACTTTTCTAGCATCTTCTTCTCCAATCTTCTTCAGAGGCTTGATTTCCCAAACCTTGTTAAGATCGTTAAGATCCATGATGGAGGAAAATCTATCTTCACAAAGTAAACGGAAAGATTATGCACTGCAAAAATTGACAGAGGAGTTTTAAAGTTTATTCCTACCATAAGCCGGAGAATGACTATACAAGAAGAAAATAACAGTTTCCAAATGGAATACAATATGCAAATTCAAGCAGATTACAGAATTAATATAGCCAGAAAGCTCTTAAACTCTACTGCCACTAGATTTAGTAAGTCCATCTTTCTTTTCCGTGAGCCAGGTACTTCAATAACATTAACAAGTAAGCAAAATAATTAAAGCAGAAAAAGGAAAGGAGAGAGAATAAGCATTGCAAAACTCTTGGCCGACTTCATTCAAAACAAATTATTAAGGTTTATGATATCAGTTCTATATATTTATATATATCCAATCCCACGTAATGAGGGCTAACATCTATGAAAACCAAAAGTTCTACACACATGGGCTTCAAGAGTTCTTTCACCATGCCATCATAAATGTGCTAATAGACTGACAGCCAATCACCTAAACTGGGCACATCAATAATGCCTTCATGTGCAGCGTGAGGAAGCAATATACACCCGTCAAAAGTGGTAAATACATTCTTTGTGTTGGTGAATTAATGTGAAAATTGGTGACTTACTATCAACACAAAGAACATGTTTACCGCATTTTAAGTCGGTGTACCACCTGAGAAATGGTGCACAGTGCCATGGAACAACCGTGCCTATAGCTCATATTATGAATAAAGACATGTCAATTATCAAATTACTAATGGCCTTATACGAGCACATTTGCATTGGCGCGCGCACAAACACACCCCGCACAGGACACCAACTCAAAATTTTTCCTCAGACTCTTAGGTATGTTCACCGCATCTTTCTCTCATCACCGTTATCAGCAAATTCGAAAGCTTTCCCAGCTTTAATCAAGCTCCCAATATATAAAGCACCGAGCTTTTTCTCGGTGTAGTGGGCATTATGACACCACGACCACATAACAAATGAATTACCTTACGCAACACCTCCACCGGAGCTTTGATGTCGCTACTCCGAGAGTCGTCCGACTCCTCCCGATCGTCTTGATACTGATACACCTCCGCTACCGGAGTTTCTACGTGCCGTTTCACGGAAAATTATATCATAAAAATTAGCAGGCAGTGTCGATTACCCAACACCATGCTAAAGGAGAGGGCTTTCCAAGGTGGGTATCCTCCAAATCGCAAATGACGAACCAAAAACCCAAAATTCGACGAATCCCATGAATCTTTTGAACGCATTAACGCCTTCTGAAACGGAACCAGCAGTTGCACGTTGACTAGCACTGCCAAGCATCGACAAGAATTTCCGCTATTCGCATGCAGAGAGAGAGAGAGAGAGAGAGGTACCTCCACCGAGTGCTGATAGGCTTGGAGAGAGGGAAACGAAGCCAATCGGACAGCGATCATGGATCGTCCCTCTGTTTTGATATTTTTCGTTTCTTCTTCGGGAAGAAATCCCATTTTTCGGATGCGTCTCTGCTGACCGCTGAACTCTGGTCTGGTTTACTGACGTCTTCCAGTTCTTTCTGATTGGACGGCAGCATTTTTCACACGGAGATAAAAGGAGTAATAATAATAATGATAATGATAATGATAATGACCCATTGATTATCCTGGTTATCTTATTTTCGTTATGTCTGTTCAGTTCTTCACCGTCGCATTAGAGGATTTTATTTCCATTCCGTTGCTCCTATATGTTATCCAGCACATCATTTTAATGCACACCAAACAACCTCTTGGTGATCCTAACATTAAGCGGAACGTAAGTTTTTTGACATTTCCCTAGGCCGATACTTGCGTGTGGTCTTAAAACATTCTTTTCTATTAATCATGCAAGACGATGACATATTTCATGTAGAAAAACACAATATCGATAATTAGTGATCTGAATTCAATAATATGATCACCCGCGCCTCATTGTGATATTACATTTTCGGTTGTTTTCATCTAAAAACTGTAATTGATATTCGTTCATTCTGCAACACTATCAAACCTCCCAAAAAAATAAATTCCTCTAGGATTAATAACAAAGCATTTTTTGAAATCTAACCCATGCTTCAATCTTGGCACCATTGGATCTTTATTTTTTGTCTCCATGAAAAAAAGGCATAATGGACCTCTCTTGAGTCACTAAGGCTCATTTTGCATGGATCGTAGGTATGCACATCAATGTCTATCCAATCTGGAAATAAGATCGGACTTGCCTATTCTAGATGATTTTTGTGGGAATTGGTCCAATTCCCAATTTCTTGCTAGTCAGGTTCATTCTTTTATTTTTCTATGATAAAAACATTTTAAAAAAAAGAAGGAAAAAAGAAGAAGATACCATTGCTTTCATAGATTGAGAACAAACCTTATCCCGGTTTCCGGTTCATAAATAAGAACCGATCCACCCTATAACCAATCACCCTAATACATGCTTAGAAGTGTATCGAATTCTTGACAATTTCGATGCAAAATCTTTGGTGGTACCCTGATGGATTATTACAAACCCAAAAAAAAAAAAAGGCTTGTGAATTGGTAGGACTAGCCACCAAAACCTACACCGGTGAATTCTCTAATATTTGAATTGGCACGACTAATAACAAAAGTTATTCGGGCGTCTATTCCTTTTACTGTTGACTTAGGGGTTTATTCCTTTTCTGCTTTTCTTCCGAGCACATGACTAGAATCTAATGCATCCTGGGTCCATCATAGTCAGAAAAGGAGGGTCGATGGATCGGGCGTTTTCATTTGTCAGGAACTTTCTTTTCCATATCTTTAAACTTCAGCTTGCTTTTGACAGCAGTGAGTTTTTGCAGGATCAACCGACCTAATTTGTTTCGTATTGATAGGAGTTTCTAATATTCCAATCTCAGCATTACTTCTCGTTCTGCTTTTCACAAAAAAGACCTTCCAGAAAAGGGGCCATTGCTAAAAGCATCTCTCACTATCAACGGACAGTCTATTCTCTTCCATAAGGGACTTCCTCATGGAGTCATGGGATTCGGCATGATGTCCAATTTTTCCACATGAGTAACAAAAGCGAGGGAACCTTTCACATTTGCAATCCACCGATAGTTTCTTCGCTTCGTTACTTAGAATGGTTCTGGCTTAAGAGATGCCAACAATTTTGCTCTACCAATTTTGACAGCTGAAGAGCTCTTAGCATTCCACCTTCAGATCAGAAATCGCCCCTAGATTGCTGGCTATCCTTCTGATTGCTTCCTTTGAAAAAATACTCATAAGGGAGGCCAAGTATCTGATCCTGAAGAGCACAATGAGTGAAGTCATAGCATTTGGGTAGAGAATCAGGTTGGCATTGCTTGAGAAGCAACAAATGATGGACAAAAGATGAAGGTCCAGTACCAAGCACTCTGGTCTTTTCTATTTCGGTGCTATGCAAACGTGAATGTCCCAGGACCTACGTATAGTGAAAATGACAGCATCATTTCGCCATGCTTTCTCCATTGTATTCTGAAATGCTTGAAAGGTTATGCTAGGATTGGAGTACAGCCACCCGAAGAGTGGGAGGCGACACTCGGTCTTTTAACAGAAACGACACCATCCACAAGTTGTATATTTCCTTATCTGACCAGAAACTACAAAACTTTCAGCAGAGCACGCTAATTTGAGCTTCAGCAATGTCACTGGACACCATTGGTGAGCTTACAGACCAGAGCACTGCACAGAGGCAGTTTTATGTAACGCAAAGTGGAGGAAGAGAAAAGCACCTGAAAGACTATGACTTAAGATGGGTGGTTAAAAGCCTGTGGTGGGTTGATGATGGAGATGGTAATGAAGAATGAGGAACACTGAAACATGCTGGGATGATGAAAAAAAAAAAAAAGAAGGGAAAAGAAGACTAAACTCTGATGGAAGAAAAAGGGATGAGAAAGTTACGATGAAGGCATGCGGAAGAAGGGTGATGAAGGCAGTTCAATCTATGATTAACCCCTTGTTTATCTTGACATCCTATTAGCGTTGTGCCTCTTCAGTTTTTCACAACCGGAACTTCCAAAGGGACGATTGTCGAAATTCAGAGTTCGCGGGGGTCGAGCTTTAAAAGTTAAGAAGTTCCTGGTTGAATTTCACAATATTACATAGCGCAATTTGCTCCAAGTTGAAGTTTGAGGAGGTAAATAGAAATAATTGGTAGATCGCAAAGCAGAATGTAAAATATGGAAAGTGAAGTCCTCGTGATTCTTGAGGGCTACAATCTAGACATGGTGTCTGTGTCACTCCATCCAAATTCCATGACGCTCGTTATTTTCCAGCCCACAAGAAGTCGGAAGCTTGATGGGTCTTTTGAAATCAATGAAGATCGCGCTAACATCATCGAATTGGACACTTCATGGACGATGAGAGATCGCGCTTCTGCTCAACATAGAGAGTTGACACAATAACAGTGACAGCAAGGGTTAGAGATGACCCTGCATTTTTCCGATAAAGCAAAATGGTGCCAATTGCACTTTGTAGAACAGATCACGCGCAGAGTGCTCAAATTTTCCTCAGGTTTCCTCATAAAGCAAAGCAAGGGAACATAATAATGTATAACAAAGGTTCAGAACTCTTGGACAAACATAGAAAACAAATTTGGAATCAAGATAACCCACAATAGAAGCAACAGCATAAACATCCGTTCCTGCTGAGGATCCTTTGGAACCACGTCTAAGATGTCGATCTGCAACTCATAGGGCACAAACCTCACGCCGGCAGGAACAAGAAAGCAACTGACAACAGATGCTGATCAAAACTTTGCAGGAGATGAAAATGAGAACCTCCCTGAAAGACAAAATTGCATATTGGTCAGCATCCACATCCACATCCACATTCAAAATTTGAGGGAACAAAGTAAACTGCCAAGGAACGTCAGCCACCAACCTAAAAAAATGAAAGCTAGGCATACTGAGTCTTTGTACTATTTTCATTACTGAACGACTTTGATAAATTACATTGAATGCTTAAACAAGTGGCTGCAGTAACAATTCAATTTGCTTATTTATTCATCAGATCCAAGATTGCAGTATCACTTATTAAACAAGACTTGGTACATTTAACATCTCTATAAAAATCAACTATCTATTTCATAATTACATGAAAGCAAGGGTAATGACATATAGAAATAGATTAATAATCCTCCACAATGCATTCTGAAAGCTTAATTCTACCTGAGACTCAAACTCTGAAAAAATGCAAATTAACATAATGTACCTGAGATTTATCGCCTGTCGGTTTTTCCAATTGAGCGCTTGCCAGAGAATAAGTGCTTCGGTTTGAGGGTAGGAATAACCCTGTCTGCCTCTCCCCGACGAGCATTCTTGTTTCTCTTTTTCGCAGATTTCTTTGCAAGTTTTATAGCTTTGATCTTTTGATCAGAGTCCTTGAAACCTGCTCCAGGAACAAATTCATTAGGCGGTCTGGACATTGACCTAGACCAGGATCTAGACCTTGTTCGCAACTTCTTATTGGACTCATCTGTATCCACATCCATAGCATCACCCCTCTCAGGTGACCTCTCCCTTTTCCGGCCCCTTGATCTGCTTCGGGCCCGCTCAATTGCCAAGCTGGGGTCCAGTCCCAAAGATGATAGCTGCCTGCCCATCCTTTTGGCCGTGAATTCACGGCTCTTGTCAAACTTTCTTGGGACAGTTGGCCTACTCTCTGCTGTACTTTTCTTGACCCTGTGCTGCTGTATGAGTATGCTTTTCTTCCTTCTGATCTCAGCCAATGCTTCTTGCTCTTCTGGTGTTAAGTCTTTCCCATCCATCTCAAAATCTTCATCATCCTCAACCTGGCGCATTCCTTCCTCTCTTTCCAGCTCTTCAAGCCTCATTAGAATATCAGGATCTATAAAGTCAGCCACATTATGCCCATCAAGAATTTCTGGCAATATGTCTTCTTTCCACTCTTCATTAGCTAAGATGTAGTTCTTCTTCAAACTAGCAGAGTATACACCTGCACCACCGTTCTCATCCTCCAAATCCCTTTCAGTTTTCCTCTTCTCCGTTTCTGCTGCTTGCTGAGCTCTAGCATCCAATACTGCCTGAGGTATGCATGACGGTCGTTCTTTTTGGTCACGTGGCTTTGGTATTGCAACATGAAATCTGTTCAAACAATCATTTATCTTCTTTGATTTCATCTTTATTTCCACTCTCTGATTCAACAACCTCCCGCAAGCTGCATTCTTTACAGCATTTATTCCGTCCTCTGTCAAAGTACTCATAGTCAGCAACACTCCCTCGTCATTTGTGGCCTCACCTCCTTGACCTATTACCGTTTTCATAGCTTCAGCTTTCATCTCCATAACCAATTTCATGTCCTCTTCTGAGAGACCCTCCAGTGGTTGCAGATCAGTCTTGTTGCAGACTATCATCAAGGGCTTGTTCAGAAACAGAGATTTGATGCTATGAAAAAGAGCTGCTTGCTGCGCAATGCTGTAACCACAAGACCCCGATATGTCCAAGAAAAACAAGACAGCAGAACGTAGATGGGCCAAAGCAGTTATGCTGCACATCTCAATTATGTTACGGTCTTCAAAGGGACGGTCCAGAATCCCAGGAGTATCGATGACTTGATATCTGAGATATTTATAGTCGGTATGACCGACAAAGAGTGATTTTGTTGTGAAAGCATATGGCTGCACATCAACATCAGCCCTTGTAATTTTGTTCATGAAAGAGCTCTTGCCAACATTAGGGTACCCACAAATCAAGATCGTGCGAGTATTCGGGTCAATTGAAGGTAGCCTGGCCATGTGTTGCCTAATCTGTTCCAAGTAAGCCAAACTGCCACTAAGCTTCTTAACCAGGGTGCACATTCGTCCAAGAGCAGCAACCTTCAGAGACTTGCAGCGATAGAGCGAGTCTCCATACTTCAGTAGCTTCACATAATCTTTAGCAACCTTTCCAATTTGATTCCTTGCCGTATTGATCGCCCCCAGAGCGAGCTTGTAATGATCCTTGTTGTAAAGCACGTGAAGAAGATCGCCATAGAAAGGATGGATGTCATCCAGCCGAGGGAACTCCTCAATGATGGTCGAGAGCTTGTCATGAAAATTCTGTTGAGTGTACTTCACCTTTCGCATGTAAAACTGACGGAGCCGCGATATAGCATACCCCTTGTGGACAACAGTAGGTGTCTGCCGCTGGGTGCGAGAAAGGATGATGTTGATGAAATCAGTCGACTTAGGCACCACCGTGATCTTCTTGAAATTGTATTGAACCATCTTTTATAACCTCTGCAGCAAAGCAAATACGCCGGCATCAGATACCCCACGCGCACATGTTACAGACGAGAAAATTTAAGCCGACTCCCACTGACCAACCCAACTTGGATCCTCTAAAATCCCAAAAAAGACAGCTCGAACTACTATACGGCATCCCAAAACCGATCAAATTATAGTTTTTACCTGCTGAATATCTTCTACTATATAGACTACCTAACGAATAAGGATTGATGCGGAGCCATCGAACTCAGCCAGCATCAAATACGACACCTACGTCGGCAATCGCCGCATAGTACGAAGAACAATCGAACTCTCGCGTATGCGAAACCTCTCAAACACAACCTCAGGTGATGAACAAGACATGCGTACGAAACCGAAGCAATTAAACGACGCTGTCGATACAAAGTCCGGCGGCCCACGAACCCTTCAGCTAAACGAGCTCGCAGTAATCCTAACAGACCGCGAGACAAAGGAGAGAAGCGGACCGAGTTCAGCTCACCTGGACGCAAATCCGCCGCCGTATCGCACTTCAGGTCGCAACGCTGCCCTCCGGGGGCGAGGAGGAGGTTGCCGCTTCTTCGCAGCAGGTACGGCGCGAGGGGAGAGAAGTGAGGGAGACGGTGGTCGAGAAGTGGCGACCCAAGGGGGGTTTTGTTAGGGTTTGGAGATCCGTCTGGTTTAAGGCTGGAGAGAGTTTGTGGGCTGATTCGAAGTTGGGCCTCTCTGTCTAACCCGGCTCATTAAGAAGGATTTCCGACATTCTTTCTTCTTTTTTTCTTCTTTTTTTTCCTTCAAGGTCGGCTCTATTTCCTCAGAAAATATATTGTATTATGTAAATGACTAAATCTACCTAATTTTTATTTATAATATTTCCCTTGATCATTCCATTGCAATTTAAAGTGGTGATTATTTACTTTCCTTTTTTTTCTTTTCTATTTTTATTTTGGATCTAGTCATCGTAATTAAGTATTTCGCAAGTTTTTTTTTTTATTTTATGGATACCACATGTATATTAGAAGCATTATGTTTTTCTTTATTATTTTACTTACGTTGAGATAATTTTTATTGAAAAAATAAATTTCCAATAAACCTAAAATATATGGGTATATTTTAATGTAAAATCTTGGAAAAATTTTAACTTAGAAATTTTTTTTAATACATTCACATGTTCATTAACTTTTACTTTTGTCATTCAAATCATCATTAAACCCTTTCTTATCTTAAAATTTTTTATAAAAGCTTTACGAATGATTTTAATTTTTGTTGATCCAAATTAATGACATTTCATTGGCATTAATTTTTTTTTTGTTTTAATTAAATCTCATCTTTTAAAGTGAGAATGTAACTCGTGATTTTAATTTGGAAAGCCTTTAAAGAGGAATTTTTTTTTTTATTTCATTCAATTGTCCTATTAAATGTTTATGTATATAAAGACAATTGAAAAAAAAAATTGGTTTAATGGTGATACGCATAGCACAATTGAAAGTTTATAAATAAATAATTGTGTTGAAAAAGTTTCTATGCTAATTTTTTCTAGATTTTGTTTGACAATTAATTTGCGGATTTCTTCAACGACATAAAAAAGAATCGTGTTTCATTGAAATTTCTCTTTTTCGACAAAACTAATTTTTAAAGACGTAAAATCTAATAATAAAAAGAAACCGTAGTGCCTTCAATACATTGTATTTCACATACAAATAATAACAAAGCAAGTAATATTATCATTTACGGCAACAAAATCCTTCATAGAAACAGAATAACTAGATAAAGAAGGAAAGTAAATAAGTTCGAGGCCGCTTCTTTCAACGGAATGTGAATTACGAAGGGCGATTTTGATCTTTTTGATGAAAATCGGATGAATTTAGAGTCATATAGGAGTGAAAAACAGGGTGCTCTTTTTTCTAATATTTGCAGAAATTGTCTGTTTGGAATAACACCGATCGAACATAATTGAAAAGGAGTTGGCGAGTATAACGGGGTTTAATGGCAGCACCTCGTACTCTTACATACACGAAGGGAAGAAAGCAATGGCGACCCTCCCAGTTATTGCGTGCGCAGAGACGAAGGGCATTCAATACCTTTCTTCGGCCACCTGAATCGGAACGTTGCCTATAATGGTGGGGCTAAGAAATTAGAGGAAGAGTAGAAAATAAAAAATCACATCTAGGTCCGTTCGTTTCATGAAAAATATCATGTTTCCAGAAAACATTTTCCTATAAGTCATTTTACAATAAAATGACTCTATTTTCTGGTATTCGACCGAAACCTAAACTTTAAGTGGAAAATATTTTCCACCGTTCGTTAGCTAATTTAATTGTTTGGGAAAAATTATCAAAAATTGAATTTTAATATTTTTAATTGACCAAAAAATTAGTTTTATTTTTTTTATATTTTTAAACAAATAAATTTTTAATTATTTGTATTTTTTAAAAAAAATTATTTTTATTTTTTATTTTTTCCTTTTTCCTTTTTCTTTTCCTTCCTCCTTCCTCCGCCACCGCATGCTTGACGATGGCTAGATTCGATAAGCTCAAGGCTTAACTGATCTCGCCCGAGCTTGCCGGAGGTTTGCCGATCTCTAGCGAGCCGGGAGCCTCGCCGGCCCGAGCTTGCCTGATCTAGCAAGACCCGAGCTCGCCGAGCTCAAGTGAGCTCGGCCTCCCCAGATCAGGCTAGGCAGAGCCTCGCGGGCCTGAGGTGGAGCCTTGCCTGGCTTACGGCCGCTCACCGGCCTGGGGCATAGCCTTGCCTAGCTCGTGGCCGCTCGCCGGCTTGGGGTGGAGCCTCGCCTGGCTCACGGCTGGTCGCCGGCCACCATCGTGGCCGGTGACCAACCAAGGCTAAGGAAGAAAGATGAAAATGAAAGAAAGAAAAAAAAAGGAAAAAAAGAAAAGAAAAAGAAAGCATAAAATTAAAACAAAAATGTGTTGGTGAAAATAAGTAAGGTGGAAAAAGTTATGAAAAATCTTTTCCACTTTTGAATATTGTTTTTTTCAGTGATGAAAAACATTTTTCTTGAGTGGTTTATTTTCCGTGAAACGAACATCGAGAAATCCAGAAAACGTTTTTCTAGAAGTCATTTTCCGTGAAACGTACCCCTACTAATCATAGAAAAAATCTTGAAATGGAACAGGTCCCCACAAATCGATGAGTCCATCAAATCATGTTTTCACAGGCATTGTCCAAATGCATCCACCCTAAATGCTGAAGGTTACCCAAAGTATAAAAAAAAAAAAAAAGATTTTGAGCTCCCCGAGTGACGTGGATTCAATCATTGTACCCCGACTCATGTTTTACTTAATGAAATTATGGCTTTACTTAAATCAGTAGAAGGAAGATATTATTTATTAACCACAACAAAAGCGAATCCACATCGAGCCTCGTAGAAACCTTATCTATGAATAATCAAATAATTTAATACATCATCATGATAGGTGCGCGAGTGAGTAAAGTTAATATATATATATGTATGTATATAATAAATACGCAGAAGAAATATCGTAGGAAGTCTGCAATGTCTCTTTCGCGGTCCGAAATGTCAATGGACCGCCGAAAGAAAACGGAAAGGGGTCCAGTCACCTGTCAATTCCACGTGGAATTTACTTAAAAAATGGACAATCAAAAGGTGCCACTGTCTTTTAAGGGAATTAATGGGGCCACGGTGCAATAAAGATCGCGAGATTTTTATTGTTTCTTTTTTATTTTACTTTTATCTGGAGTAGTGCGTCGTGATCATGAAGTGCCCCGCATGATGGATTTAAAAAAGAAAATAATGCACGCATTTAATAATAATAATAATAATAATAATAATAAATTAGGAGGACTCATTGGCCTCCCTCCATTTCGGAGAAGTTTCTCAAGAATGTGATTCTTAAAGCGACATAGCTTTTGCTTTCTAGTGTCTTTTCTTTAAAAAAAAAAAAAAAAGAGAATTATCAATTACTCAAAAGAATATGTGATAAGTACATGAATTTATTGCAAGAAAAAAAAGGTGCATAAGTTTCAGTACAAAACAAATCGAAATAGAGTAAATTTCTTAATACTGTGATATAAAGCTAAATCCAAAAAATAAAGAGGGTCAACTAAGCACCAATAGAGTTAAATACACACTTGTTCCGGGATTTGTTAAGCAAAACGACCACCAGATTTCAAATCTTCCTTAGGATGAGCATTGACCACACTTTATAAATTCGATTTCCAATAACTAAAGCATTGTTAGTTAGTGGCACGTGCTTAAATTTAGCTTTTTCTACACCATTAGCGTACAAAGACAATCAACAAGTTAAATATCTAGAAAATCAAATCTTTGTGATTTACCAAGACGTCACGGTATAGGATCCGTATTGAATCCCCAAAAGCATATTTGTTAAATTCTAAAATCTACACCGAGAGATGATAGTTCTCATATCTAATTATGAGCCGGAGAAAAAAAGAAGAAAAGAACGATAAAATACAAATAAAATCAACAAAAAAAGTGGAGGTGAGGGTGGCTGAAGGTTGAAGAAGACGAGAAAAACTTTTCGACTCCTTGTGACAATTGGGTCTAAAATGTTTGGCTCGCTCCCAATGCCACTCAAAGGTTTTTTAAATCATCCAGAAGAAAAGAAAGGCGACATCAATTCTACCACGCTTAGAGAAATAATGGGATAATTATAAGGTGAGTCCTAAAATCTGTCAACTTCCTAGTTCGTACATTGAGTGCTCAAACCTTAATTTCATTTATTTAAATCCTAAAACTTACAATCTCGACGCACTGCGAGCATGTATTCGATTAGACAAAAAGTTAAAAAATTTATAACTTGAATGCAAAAAACGAAAATTTTAGAATTTGAATACACAGAACCGATAAGTTTAAAGTTTATTTGTAATTATCCCAACAAACAAGGGACTAGCCGACCTTTTTGACTATGGATGTGAATTGAATTCAATCCCACACTAAGATAAATTTTGCTTGTGTTTCTAGGTTAATGTATGCTATAGAAGCTTTAAACTGAATGACAAATGGTACGTAGGGACACCAACCATAGATGTGAATATTGATAGAGATTAGTAAAAGAATCCATAAGTAGAGTTGATCATACCGCAATCGAATTGACCCTGTATAGTCTGTTAATTACAAAAATAGCATGAACATGTGGGATCTAGATAGATCGCATCTTGACCTTATGAGATCTTATGTCCTCTCTATACTATAGTTTCGATTTAGTCACCCGGACGATAAGATCAAGAAGGTGCATATGAAGTTTCCTCTCGAATTCGCATGATTGATTCATACTTAATTTGCAATTACATGATTATAAATATGTTTTTCTTAGTAGCTAAGTAAGGAAGTACAGGAATTTACGCTTTTGATATTGGATCGAATTGATTATGCTGTCACTGCTTCAATTGCGTACTGTCGGATTTCATCTTTATCCAACGTCCAATGATGTCCGATGGAATTTTACAAGCTCGGGTGGATTGTCCGATAGATGGAATGAGGTTGACATCTTTGTATTGATCCGAGTTAGAAAAATTCGATTTGGCTAGGAGATTTCGTCAAGTTCTGTTTACGCTTAGGGTTTTCCATGTTGCTCCAACCTGGAACTTTCCTTGATCTTAACTGTGCAAAAACACATAAAAAACGGGAAGATGGAGAGGAAGTCAACTCTTGTCAACTTTCAGAGTTTCGATCATTAGACGTCGGGAATTTGCCGTTTCTGCTTTGTCACCTGATCACCTAATGAAATATGAAATACCGACCAAAAATTTAAAAAAAAAAAATGAAATAACTATGACTAGCAAGTTAAACGAATCTTATGTCCAAGTGCTTCTCGGATTCTAAGATTGGCAAGTTAAATGATGGCCATGAGGCCCATGAGGTCGCGACCTGGTTGTTGTTCGTGGCCACGGAGGCCGCCGGTGGTCCAAGCGCCGGTGTCCAACGATGGACATACGCCGGAGGAGCTTTGGCCAAGCAAATGTGAACTTGAATACGATGAACAGTAAAAGGAGCGAGAAAGAAAAGGAAAAAGAAATAAAAGAGAGAAGTCAATTTTTTTTTTTGAGAAATCAAGAGAAGAACGACGTTGTTTTCATCACATCACATTGTACTTATTATATGTAGATTGACCGGTGATGACTGGAGTGTTATATCAAATAAATCTAGCGAGACTTTTGCAAGAGGACTCATGGCATTTTTTCTTAAAGGTTTAAGACTATATTTGTTCACTAAAAAAGTTTGGGACTCGATTGATTTGTGCACGATAATTCCAGGATAATTGTGCAATTTTCCCCTAACAATGCTGGTTAAAAAGCCCAAAAGATAAATAGACTAATAAATGATCTTAATTGGGAACAATCATATTTCCATCTTCAATCCAAAGTCCAAAGATGTCCGATGAAATTCGACAAACTCAGGTCGATTGTCTTATAGATGGAATGAGGCTGAAGTCTTTGTATGCATCCGATTTAGAGAAAAAATCGATTTGGCTAAGGGCGCGTTTGGTAATACTTCTGTTCTTGAGAATAATTTCTGATTATAAATAATTATTTTTAATTCTGTTTCCGGGAATAATTTTTAAGCATTTTAAGCCGTTTGGTAACCGTCCAAAATTTCAATTCTCGGAATAGAATTACGTTTGGTACCGTGTTCAAAATTTCTACTCCAAATCATTTTCTTTTAATTTTTAAATAATTTTATTACTTTTTTCCTTTTTTCCCTTTCTTTCTCTTATTCTTCTTCTTCAAGTGGCCAACAACCTCATCGGAGCATTGCCAGCCCTTGACGAGGCCGGCCCTTGTTGGCAGCTTGGTGAGGCTCGGCTGAGCCATGGTTGGGCGAGCGGCCTCGCGTAGATCTAGCGAGGCCGAGCTCGCCTAACCACCGGCAGGGCTCAACCGAGCCTCGGCGGGGCTGGGCGAGGCCCACCTAGCCATCGGCGAGGCCGAGCCTCATCAAGGCTAGGCTTTCCTCCGGCAAGCTCGCCGGACCGATTGCCGGTGACTGGCGGCGGTTGATGAAGAAAAATAACAAGAAAAAAGAAAATAAAAAGAGAAAATATGGGCTTGATTCTAGAATTGTTCCAGGGAATAAGAAATATATATATATATATATATATATATATATATATATATTTAATTATTGATTCTGTTCCAAATCTACTTCCAGGAACAAAAAAATAGAGATTTGTTCCCGAGAACAAAAATTTTACCAAACACGATTCTAATTCAAAATTACTCCCGATAACAAAAGTATATAAATTTTTACTATTTGATCGGTTACCAAATAGGGCCTAAGAAGACGGTTTCATCTAGTTTTGTTCTATTTTAGGGCTTTTCTTGTTGCTCCAACGTAGAACTTTCCTTCATGTTAACTGTCCAAAAAGACATGTACTTTTAGAAAATACTCAAGCTCAAATATTTTGTTTTTGGTATGGAAAAGGATTAGAGCCAAATACAAAAATCAACGTTGAGAATCTGCTGTCTCTCAATGAATTAGACTTTAGAGGTTGTAATGAGGAGGTGCTGAAGAGTTTGGTAAACCTAGCATCTCTAACTGCTCTTGCCATAGAAATTAGATAATGCAGGGAAGTGGAGTTACCTGTGGAGATAAATCTAGACACTCTTTGGTCTCTTCAAGAGATTATAATTTGCGATCGTGAGGACTTGAAAAGCTTATCCCAGGGTTTACACACACTGTCTCGGCTCACTTCCTTACGATCGATCAAATATCCTGCTCTGGACGTGGAGTGTTTCCCTCCTCTTCCTCATGGCATATCCAATTTTACTCTTCGGGGGTTGTCCGAAAATAAAATCGCTACCTAATCAATCGCATTGACTTATATGCCCCCGTGATCTAAATATTACTAATCGTAAGAGTACTACATACATTCTTGACAGAGGATTGTTGTCCCAACTATAGACACTTAGGGTGCGTTTGGTAACCATTATGTTCTTAGGAACAGTTTTTAATCAGAAATGATTATTTTTTATTCCATTCCTCGAAACAATTTCTGAGCAAAAGAACGCATTTGGTAACTATACAAAATATTTTATTTTGGAATAGAAAAAAAACATAAATGCATTTAGTAATTACATAAAATTTCTATTCAAATTCTAAAATTTTATCAAATCTTAGAAATTCTATTGATTAATTATATTTATACTAAGTACTAAAAATATTAACTAATCAATTTTTTATTAAATAGTAAATAATAAACTATAGTATAAATATAAATATAAATATAAATATAAATATAAATAAAAAATTAAAAATGTATTCTATATATAACAAAATTTCAATTCCCATGTCAAATAATTTTTTTATTTTTTTCCTTTCTTTTTCCCTTTCTTCTTCTTCAAGGTGGCCGGTCGCCGGCCTTGGGATGACCGGCGACCGGCTAGACTAGGGTCGGTGACCTCATCGGAGCATTGCCAACCCCTAGCGAGGCCATGCCTCGTCGGTTGAGCCTTAGCTGGGTGAGCGGCCTCGCCCAAATCTGGCAAGGCCGAGCTCACCTAGTCAGGTGAGGCTCGTTGGTGGCCGGGGGAGGCCCGCCTGGCCACTGGTGAGGCTCGGCCTCGTCGGCGGCGGGGAGCGGCGGATGGCGGTGGCAGCGGCAATAGCACTTGAAGAACAAGAGAGAGGGAAGAAGAACAAGAAGAAAGAGGAGGAAAAGAATTGTTCTCGGGAACAAAAAATCATTTTTTTTTATTATTGATTCTACTCCAAATCTGTTCTCGGGAACAAAAATTTTACCAAACATGATTCTGTTCCAAAACTACTTCCGGGAACAAAAGAATAGAAATAAACACTGTTTGATTAGTTATCAAACCAGCCCTTAGGATATGTTTGATAATACTTTTATTAAAAATGTATTCTATATATAACAAAATATCAATTCCCATGTCAAATCATTTTTTATTTTTTTTTATTTTTTTTTTCTTTCTTTCTCCCCTTATTCTTCTTCAAGGTGGCCGGTCGCCGACCTTGGGATGACCGATGACTGGCTAGACGAGGGTCGGTGACCTCACCGGAGCATCGCTGACCCTCGGCGAGGCCATGCCCCGTCGACTGAGCCTTGGCTGGGCGAGCGGCCTCGCCCAGATCTGGCAAGGTCGAGCTCACCTAGTCAGGTGAGGCTCGTTGGTGGTCGGGGGAGGCTTGCCTGGCCACTGGTGAGGCTCGGCCTCGTCAGCGGCGGATGGTGGCGGCGGCGGCGGCGCCGCAGTAGCACTTAAAGAACAAGAGAGAGGGAAGAAGAACAAGAAGAAAGAGGAGGAAAAAGAACAAGAAAATGGGTAGATTTGATTTTAGAATTGTTCTCGGGAACAAAAAATCAAATTTTTTTTTATTCTTGATTCTACTCCAAATCTGTTATTGGGAACACAAATTTTACCAAACGTGATTCTGTTCCAAAATTACTTCCGGGAACAAAAGAATAGAAATAAACATTGTTTGATTAGTTATCAAACCAGCCCTTAGGATATGTTTGATAATACTTTTATTTCAAGGAACAATTTTTTTTTTCAAAACTATTTCTATTCCTCGAAACAATTTCTCAGAAAAAGAACGCAATTAGTAATTGTACAAAATTTATATTCTTGGAATGAAAAAGTAATAGGAATTCGTTTGGTACAAATTACAAAATTTTTTGTAATGTATTTTTTTTTTTAATTTTTTTTTTCCTATTCTTCCTTACTATCATTGCCACCCGCCACCGATGATTGTTGACATTGTCGCCCGCCTCCACCGACCGCCGGGGTCGACAGCTGATCGGCAGCGGGTGGTGGATGGTCGGCTACGAGCGGTGGTTGACGGCGGTTGGCCGACGACGATCGACCGGTGGCAATGGTCGGCCGGTCGGTGGGTGGCAGTGGCAATGGACTGTGGTTGGTGGCGGTTGGCTGACGGCGGGCGGTAGCGAGGGGTGGCGACCGGCAAAAAAGAAGAAGAGAAAAAAAAGAAAAAGAAAAAAATTTATTTCTAGAAATTATTCCTCAAAATAAGAATTTATTTTTTTATATTTCTTGTTTTTGTTCCAAATTTATCAAGGAATAGAAAAATTAATTACGTTACCCAACCGATTTTGTTATTTCAAAAGAATAGAAATTGAGAAAAATATAAACGTTATCAAACGGAATCTTAGTTTATGGAAATGCGGCAATATAAAGCAGCCGGCGAGGGAGCGGCTTAACCCTCTAACCTCCCTTCAACATTTGGAAATCGACGGCAACGCCGGAGGAGCGGGGAAGGAGGAGGGGGAGGATCTTCCGCTGCGGCTCCCTTTCTCTCTGCTTTTTCTCTGTGTCTCAGATATAGGGAAAGTGGAAAGGCTGTCCATCAGTCTCCCTCCCTCCCTCCCTCTGATCCCTAATTATCGGGCCTGGATGGTCCCCCTTCCCCTGTAACTTCTCTGGATCAGAGCATATGACGTCGAAATGCGTGAGAAACGTGCAAAGCTTTTGCGAAGAGCTTTGGGGGTTGCCTCGGGCTATTAATGAGCGGGGCCAGAAAATCCGTAAAGTCAATCGATGGATGGGGAAGTGGGCATGTGCATTCATGAATCTGATGCCATTTTTTTCTAAAACCCTGTTCGTGGCAAATGGATGCCGCCGACAGTCCGAGCGGCGGCGGGTAGCGGCGGACGAAAGCTTTTTGGGCGAGCAATCAGGACTTTAAAGAGGAGGGACAGCAAGAGGAGCTCGCCTGATGAAAATAGGGAAAGGAAAAGAAAAAGGAAATAACAAGATTACCAAATTTAAAAGGATTTGGAGAAAAATTGCATGAACTAAATTAGACTATTTTTTTGGCAAATAATATTATTTTTTTTTTCATTTTCAGACGTTTCAACATTTGGATCTAAAACTTTATACTTAGGTACATAAATTGCAACGTTGGTTCTTAGGTCTCGACGCTCAAAGTTGGGCCTATTGAGATCGAGCTTGTAACTTTGGAACTCGTGCTCAGATCCACAGCACTCCCACCCGAGTCCCTCGAAGCAAAGCCTAGGACCTCGATGCCCAGACCTGGAGCCCCCAACACCCACATTCCAACCCATTGAGGTCGGGCTTGAAGCCCCGACACCATGCTCTATGCCCTGGCATCTAGGTTTTGGGTCGACAGAGGTTGAGTGTGGGACTCTGGTGTTCAAGCTTGGATTCTTGACACTTGGGCCTAGGTCACAAAGGCCGTGCCTAGGTCCATCGAGGTCGACTCCGAGATCCTCGCTCGGGTCCATCGAGGTCAGGCCATAGCCGGATCTAAGATTTTGGTATCCGTATCCAATTCCTTGACCGCCCATGCATAAATTATTAGTGCCTAAATAATGAATAGACATATAGACATATCTTATCATATTTTTTTATACTAAACCACATAAACTATTTTCACTTTTTTTTTTTTTGGATTTCAATCACTTTATTTTTCTCACACACACACACACACATATATTGTTTAGAAACAATCAAAAGCTAAGCCAGAACCTCTCTTGGTCGTTTTTAATCCATAAACTTGGGTGAAGCAAGTCTGATCCCAGAACTTACCGTTTCTTTGACTTCCCCTATAAATACCAAACCAGATCTCTCAAATTTCACGCTCCCAACCAAAGTCAGAAGATCTGAAACAACCCACTAGCAATCAGAGCCAAAAAAAAAAAGAAAAAAAAAAAGAGAGATAAAGAGAACAAAGCCAACACCCAAAAAAAAAAAAAAACAGAGAAGAGCTCCCCCTCTCCCTCTCCAATGGCGGCTGCTTCTTCCTCCACCAAATTCATCTTCCCACCTTCAATCTCTTCGTCGTCGCCTTCGTCTTCTTCGCATCAATCGAGATCGAAGCTCCTCGCCTTCCTCTCTCCAACCGCCACCACCGCCTCCCCAATCTCCCTGAAGCTCTCCCGCTCCCGTTCTCATTACGGCCGTGCCCCCCGCCGCTCTCTGATAGTTACCAATGCTCTCAAATCTGCCGAATCGACGGAGACGTCGGCGTCCAAATCTAGGAGCGCCGAGCGCGGCGGCGCCGGCTCGGCGGAGGACGGGCCGACGATCCTGGTCTCCGAGAAGCTCGGAGAGGCGGGGCTCGAGGTCCTGCGCGGCAACGGGCGCGTGGAGTGCCTGTACGACCTCTCGCCCGAGGAGCTGTGCGCGAAGATCTCGTCCGTCGATGCGCTGATCGTGCGCAGCGGGACGAAGGTGACGCGGCAGGTGTTCGAGGCGGCCAAGGGGCGGCTCAAGGTGGTGGGCCGCGCCGGCGTCGGGATCGACAATGTGGACCTGCAGGCGGCCACCGAGCACGGGTGCCTGGTCGTCAACGCCCCCACGGCGAACACCGTCGCCGCCGCCGAGCACGGCATCGCTCTCCTCGCGGCCATGGCTCGCAATGTGGCCCAGGCGGATGCCTCCATTAAAGCTGGTACGCGCCTTCGAAAGAAAAAAAAAGTGGGGGCCTCTCGTGATCGGTCGTTATCACTTCTTTTGTCTCTTTGCAGAATTCTACTTTTTCACGTTTTGAATTCCATACTTTTAGCATTTTGTGTGCCGAATCTTTAGAAATTTCGAGGTACCGACACTTTGAAAACTAATTTAAAATGATAAGATTTTGTTTTCCGGTAGAACGAGCGGTCAAAGTTCTGGCTAATTCCAAGCAAATAGGAGGGAAATCAAGAGATCGACCTCATTGAGTAGCGTGTGCTTCAAATGTCCATGATGTCAATATGAAAAAGAGAAAATTTACACCATGGAGCTGTGAAAAGGTCCACTTTTGTATGGAGCGGTTTGGTCTTTAAAGAATTATATACGAATCTATTTTCAAATAAGATGGCTCGTCTCGTTTTGAATTAGTTCTGACTTGACTTTGGAATTTTCTTAGTGATGCTCGAAGAATTGAATGGATTTCAGATGCAAAGCTCACAATATCTCTACTAGAGAAGTCAGAATATTTCTCCTAGATCTAAAGATTTCGATTATTTTAAAGTTAGGTGAACGAGGTCTTTTTAAAGTTGGTAAACAATACTAAGTTGAGCCAACTCATGTATAAATTATTTATGATTGCTCGACTTTAACAAAATTACTTTCATTCCTTCTCAACCTTAAAGATTGATGGTGGGGTGGGGGAAAATAATGCCCGAAAAATCATTAGTCTTCTGAAAAAACTTTTTTAACCAGAAGCCCGTGCAATCAGACGCTCTGTACAGCCTTTGCGGCAGGGAATCTCCATCATAGAGTCGTTGTGTTGGATGAACTTGCGCATGAATTCGTCCTCTTTCATTCAACCCCACCAAAAAAATTTTAAAAAAAGAAAAAAGATAAACATTTTCTTTCTTGTGGGGTTGGTGGTGGTGGTTGCTGCTTTGAATTTGATATTTGTACAGAAGATCTGATGCATCATGAATATAGAAACCGTCCCATCGGATGCAAGTTGCTGTTTCAATGAAAAAAATGATATTAAATGCTTTCTCTGCATCCGCCACATTCTTGGGGGGCCTCCACATGCCCCACATGTGCCTAAACTGTGCATTCTTGATAAACTAATGGGCGCCCTATATGCATCATAAATTCATTAATTATGGAAAGATTATAAATTATTGTAGATGCTGTCTCTAGCCTAGAGTAGGGAGATTCAGCTGTGGTGCATTTTGGAATTTCGTGGCTACCTCAGATCGGTCGAAATATAGGTTTGGATCTCACTCTTGTCATCCACCAACCGAGAGTAATCTCTAGGGCTGCAAGTGGTTGAATGAGAGAGATCTCTAGGGTTGCAAGTGGTTGAATATATGAAAGTGACAACATAATCTAATTTCAACTACCCTTTTATTTTTCAAAGTTGGAAAAAGAATGTGATGTTTCTTTGGTTAGGCTTGGGATTTCTAGAATGGCCATGTGTCTATTAATATGCAGAGCATAAAAAGCCCATCTTCCTCCATGTCTTGGTCGACAGAATTTTGCCTTTAAAAGAAGAGGGTAGGAACTCAAGTGTGATTCCACGAAAATGGAATAGCAAGTGAATACTCGGTTACTTCTTTTGGCAGGGGACAACTTTAACGAAGGATGAAGTTTTGTCATAGCGTGAGGAAGGACAACTTTAGATAGGAGAAATCTAATTTATGTAAAGTCGAGCTGGTTTAGGGAAGCTCTAGTAGAGTTAGAATTATCATTCGCTTTTATAAGTAGCTCTTCATTACCTCGATCCTTCTCAGTTCCCAGTTATATGAGTTGTGTTTAATTTATCATGATTTAAGCTAAATTCTACTTCATAATTAAACTAGATAAAAGTTAAGTTTTTTTTTTTTTTGACTTTTTAAGAGCTAAATGAGACGGTTTATTAATCTAGACTTCGCTACCTTTAAACCTCGTAACTGAACCATGGCCGGAATGATTCTGCCCCACATAAACTGTTTCCGAGAGTAAGAGGCTCAAGTTGTAGAATGTCTCTCTTTCTTTTAGCATATACAAGATACAACAGACCCAACATTTTGCTTTTTTTCGGTGGTTGGGAGTTGATTCGTCAGTGATCAATCAGTGCCGCCGTTCATGTCTGGCTGGACTCATGAAGATGGAGAAAGCAGCTATCGGATATTGGCGGGTCCTTGTGAAGAACTTAGATAATTAAGTATTCTGTTGTTTTATTAGAATTACTCACATTTTTCTGGACTCATGAAAATGCGAATGCCTTGACTCAGATATTCCTGCCTCCCTCGATTTTTTGATCTACTCCCTCTCTAGTGCACGGTGAACTCGATTGCTACTTCCATGTTGCTAATCTAATTTTGCGATTTTCTCAAGGAAAATGGGAGAGAAGCAAGTATGTTGGTGTCTCTCTGGTTGGAAAGACATTAGCCGTCATGGGATTCGGTAAAGTGGGATCGGAAGTCGCGAGACGGGCGAAGGGTCTAGGAATGACTGTCATAGCGCACGATCCATATGCGCCAGCTGACAGAGCCCGAGCCATGGGTGTGGAATTGGTATCTTTCGATCAAGCCGTTGCTACTGCAGACTTCGTTTCTCTCCACATGCCTCTCACGCCTACTACTTCCAAGATTTTCAACGACAACACATTCTCCAAGATGAAGAAGGGAGTTCGCATCGTAAATGTTGCCAGGGGAGGAGTTATTGATGAGGATGCACTGGTCAGGGCTCTCGATAGCGGAATAGTTGCTCAGGTGCATGTGCTCACCTTTTCCCACTTAGTCAAATTGCTCTTGCTTATGATAGTCTTGATCCGGTTATGTGGAAGGATTGTCTGCTTTATATCTTCATATATGAGGGGGCAAGAACTCATGGAGATTTGCTTGTTATGTAACCTCTTAGGCTCCGAACCGAATTGATGGTCAGGTGCTTTCTTTTGCTAACACAAGTGAGGAAAAAGATACATGACATATTCCAACCGTTGATTTGTTTCCTCAATTGAAAGGCTGTCTCTCTGTTCTTAATGTTGTTTCCGAAGACTCAGTGAAGCTTGTTTCTTCTTGTTGTTCTTGCTTGTAACAGGCAGCACTTGATGTCTTCACGAAGGAACCCCCACCAACAGACAGCAAGTTGGTGCAACATCCCAATGTTACTGTCACGCCTCATCTGGGAGCCAGCACAAAGGAAGCACAGGTAACTTTACACTTGAAAACTTAAATAACCCAGGACATTTTCGCTGGCTACATAGCTACATCATCTAATCCACGATAACATTGTACAGGAAGGTGTTGCTATTGAGATTGCGGAGGCCGTTGTTGGAGCATTGAATGGAGAACTTGCTGCAACTGCGGTCAATGCTCCCATGGTTCCCCCAGATGTAAGATATTCTACTGCTTACATCTAAATTGCCCACTTCCAGTAACATATTGTTCATCAGCTAATCTCTTGGTCCTGTACACAGGTTCTATCCGAACTGGCTCCTTATGTGGTGCTAGCTGAGAAGTTGGGTCGGCTAGCCGTGCAGTTAGTGGCAGGAGGGAAAGGAATTCAATCTGTTAGGGTCATCTATAGGTCAGCTCGCGACACAGATGATCTCGACACGAGACTTCTTCGAGCAATGATCACAAAGGGCATCATCGAGCCGATATCAGCCTCGTACATCAATCTGGTCAATGCAGACTATACGGCCAAGCAAAAGGGCATCCGAATAGTTGAGGAGCGGGTGAGCGTGGACGCCTCCCCAGAGTCTCCCGTCGACTCAATTCAAGTGAAGATATGCAACGTGGAATCCAAATTCGCCAGTGCAGTCACCGAGAGCGGAGAGATCAGCATCGAGGGGAAAGTGAAGGATGGGATCCCTCGCCTTACTTGTGTGGGCTCGTTTGGGGTTGATGTGAGCTTGGAAGGGAACCTTCTGCTGTGCCGGCAAGTTGATCAGCCAGGCATGATCGGCCACGTAGGGAACATACTCGGCGAGCGTAATGTCAACGTGAGCTTCATGACCGTGGGGCGGACTGTGCGCAGGAGACAGGCTATTATGGCAATTGGTGTGGACGAGGAACCAAATAAGGAGACCCTCCAGAAAATCGGAGAAGTCCCGGCTATCGAAGAGTTCGTCTTCCTGAACCTATAATTCAAATGATGCGCCTCGAGGTGTCGAGGTCAACTTCTCTGATGAATAAAGCTACCGGCCGGAGATTCGTGGCAATAAGCTCTGTTCCTGTCATTGCAGAAGCGGCGGTGGCAGTTGTGTTGCCGTGATTTCTAGACTGTTTGTTGTGTCCCTCCCTACTCTCATCGTTCATCTTCTAGTCTTTAGCATTGCCGGTTTTGAGAGTGTGCCATGGTTGTTTGTTGTATCCTTCTCGCGTGATATCATGTAGAACTGTATTCAACTTCTCAACTTTCTTCCTCGGATATGAATCGATGAAGTATTTCTTTTGGGAGGAGGAATTAATTACAAAGTCAGGATCGCGTGTCGATCCGACGACTGGTCTTCAAGGACAAGGAACGAGCATTGAAACTAAGCCCGCTGAATTAGAAAAAACATTTCACGGTGTAGATCTTTTTTCATAGCTAAGATAAATCTGTGATCCGGTGTATCGTCTCGACGTCAAGCAAAGGAAGAAATCATCATAGGTCACAACTGAATGAGCATCACCGTATGTCTTGAAAAGCTTAATGTTCATATCAATTGATCCCATTTTGGCCGCATTCATCCTGATTGGAGCTTGTCAAATTGTCCTTGACAGAACAGGTCCAATGCTGCCAAATTGTCCATAAAATAAGAGAGAGACAGAGCAAGAGAGCCAAGTACAAGTACTTATTAACGCACATTTGGGATCTCACGATATTCATTTGTCATTTTACATGTGGAAGGAAACATAACTTTCGAACTTATGTGACAACTCAGGATTATAAAAGACAAAATACGTCATCAAGTGTAAAATACTATAGATAAGAGAACTACTATAGCGATCTTTTTGGGAAGGAAGAGGTGGGTGTGATGAATCTTCTTTGTTCTGAATTGACCTGAGTGTTTCCATATTGAATTTTTTTATATAAGTAAAAATCAGGCAACACACATATTTTGATTTTTTTTTTTAAATTCGAAACTCTTGAAATGTTCATGACATTCAAATACTAAGCATAAACTCATACATACTTTTTAATTTTTTTTTTGAAATTAAATAAATATTTTCTTATTTTGAAGGATAAGGAAAAAAAAACATTTTGCTTGTAAGTCCAAATAAGCATTCCCTATAATGATCTCTATTCTTTTCTTGCTTTCGTTATTTTCGTTTGCGATTGTGGAAAAAAAGAAGAAAATGCTTCTCATTCCTTGGAAGCCCGGACCGGACCGGAGCGGACTCCGGTCCGGCCGCCAAGGGCAACATGGGAAGAAGGGTTTTGAGCAAAATGGAGCGACGATGATGGTGGCGATGTGCCCTAATCCCCAGATTCGTCCTTCAATTCCCAGAGTTTCTTGGAGTTCTATCCGAATCCGAAATCGCCCGGAGTCATCGATCTTGCCGGCGACCAAATCGGAGGAATCTAGGAGGTAGAGAGAGAAAGAGAGAGAGAGAGAGAGAGAAAGGGATATGGCTGGTGCTGGAATGCACCCCTACCACCAGCAATGGGCCCCCGCCACCGCCGCCCCGCCTCCCGCTCCGGCGCCCGCCTCCGCCGCCGCCCCTCCTCCCCCGCCGCACGCTCACCCCTCTCCCATCGCTTCTCACGACGAGGTCCTCTCTCTCTCTCTCTCCCCTTGCGATTCTGCTGGATTTCACGGTTTCGCGCTGCGTGCTTTTTAGCTTTTTAGCTTTTTAGCCATGCGTGTTATTGAGGCGCTCGAGATTTCCTGGAAGCTGTCTAACGCTAATTTGAAGTTCCAATCGTCCGGCGATAGCAACTACTGAGCATTATGATCTTGTGCTGTGGCGTGATCTCAGTGAAATCTGAAAGCTCAATACGTCGTTTTAGAGCATGGACTTCTTTAATCTATTGACGGCCTGTGATCTATGAGCTCAGCTTCTCCTTCGCTAGAAGCTGGTGAAGTGATGGAGTGTGTGTTTTTGTGTGTGTGATGTGTTTAGGTCCGGACGATCTTCATAACCGGCCTCCCCGACGATGTCAAAGAGAGGGAACTCCAGAATCTGCTCAGGTGGTTGCCTGGCTATGAGGCGTCGCAAGTGAACTTCAAAGGTGAAAAGCCCATGGGCTTTGCGCTGTTCTCGACAGCTCAGCTCGCTCTTGCTGCTAAGGACACCCTGCAGGTTGGAAGTGGAATCGCGCATTGTGCTGATTGATTATAATCTGCCGTTTCTCCTCTTTGTGTGTGTGTTGTTCGGCTTTATTTCCTGTATGCCGTGTTGACTGATTTTGTCAACGGGGTTGGTTAGGATATGGTTTTCGATGCGGATACAAAATCTGTCTTGCACACTGAGATGGCCAAGAAGAATCTGTTTGTCAAGAGAGGTGAGCTCTGGCATGCTATATTATGATTACTATCCCAATCCGATAATTGCTGTATCCAATTTCCATTTGAAATGGTGGGAAGAAAATTTGAGACTGCCTATAATTACTTGGTCATTTCTCTAGCATTGTTATAATTATATCCAGCTTTCTCACTCAGACAATAAATTTGAGATTCAATTTTTGCAAAAACAAAACCTATAGGGAGCAAATGATGCTCAGAAATTTTATACGTAAATAGATAACTCTGTCAACAACATAGTCAGAGGGGACATTCATTGATTGAACTTGAAGGGAAAGATGTTTGCCGTTATGTTTGGGTTCTGCGCGAGATAGCTTCTTTGTACTGATAACACCTTTGTGGCTTTAGTTGACCTTGTTATTCTTTCAATGGAGCTGACGGATATGAAACAGCCAAAGGGGGGTCATTTACTAATTTTTAATATTTTCAGTGTTCTCTCGTCCTTTCCAACCTGTCTGTTTTACTCTTGATAGAGATTAATCCAAGCCAAACATTGGGAAACCTCGGTCATTGGTAGCCGAAAAGGATGAATTAATTGATTCTCTTTGTAGTTTTTTTTACTATTAGCACCAAGCATGACCATCTATACCGGCAAGCTTGTTTTCTAATTAAAACACCAAAATAATGGTAGTTGATTCAAAGGCTGTAGGTAAGCTTATTTAAGGTTAAAAAAAAAATAAAAATTAAAAGGTTAAAAAATTTGCCCCTCTAAATAGTATGCCTTACTTAGTTCACCTCTCTGCTTATTATTGCTGTTTGATCCATGATTGCAACTAAAATTCTGGATTTTGATATCCATTTATATGCAGGAATTGTGGCAGATTCTGGAGTTTACGATCAAAGTAAGCGCATGAGAACTGGTGGTGACTATACTCATGCTGGCTATGCCAGCCCCTCTCCATTTCATCCCCCTCCAGCACCTGTTTGGGGACCACATGGGTAACAGATACTTTTTCCCAGTGCTTATGTTTTATAATGGGAAGGATTTGCATGGATGGAAAAAGATTGAACTGAATGAATGGTTTGAAAAAGGCTTGTGCTGCTGTCAATAAGGAAGCACCTGCAGCAGTGTTCTCACCAGATACTGTTTATGTAATTTAGGTATATGGCTCCCCCTCCTCCTCCACCTTATGATCCTTATGCAGCTTATCCTGTACCTGCGGTGCCAATGCCTACTCCTGCTCCTGTTCCAGCACCTACCAACTATGTGCCTGTACAGGTAGAGTTGAATTGCTCTACTTCAGTTGTGACATTTATTAGTGTTTGCTCTGGCAAATCTTTCATTTGGATGTCAAACTTGATTTTTTTTTTCAAATTATGACTTTTATGATAACTTAATCAAGCTTGCTTGCATCATATTGTTGTCAACGTAATTGAAGTGGCTTTGATTTATTGCAAAGTTGAAGTGGTTTCCTGTACTGTTGAAGTTGATTCGATCATGAAAGTGAATAGTTGCTTTTTATACGTTGTTATTGAATTATTTTCTCTCCACCTGTATAAGCGAATGACGCTTCAAATGATGTCAACTTGCTGGCCTTGTTCAATAGGCATCTTGCTAATGCTTCTTGTGCCAGATATTATTTCTTGATCGCGTAAATGTAGAGCATGCATTAGTTCAGTACACAGACCATCCTGTTGACATGATATGAGGATCATCTTCTTGCAAACTTTGTCAATACCGTTTTGATTCTCTACTCTCATCAATCTTTTGTAAGGATATTGAGCTAGGGGTATGCTCATAGACCTTTTAAAAATATTATAAGGTCCTTTTCAAGATGCCGCTTTGACAAATCACGCCCAAATAATTCCTTGCTTATGTCTCCTTGCCATTTGGGTCATTAGCAATTCTTACTTGCTTGACCTGTGAAGCTTGGGAACGTACTAATTACTTAAGTGAATGGTGCTCATCCTTTCCCTCGACCAATGAGTCTTGTTTGTCTGTTTATCTCTCTCTTTCTCTCTGAGTCTAATCTGTCAATAATAGATTTGGGCAGGGGCACTTCTGTACTTCTGATGATTAGTTATCTCAGTCTTTACGGTAGAAACAAAATGATGGAAAAATAAAAAATACAAGTAGATAAAATATGTATGTGCCTCAGTATTTATGTACTCAAGCATTTCTTTTGTTTCCTTTTTGTCTCTTTATTTTTTTATTTTTTAAAGAACGAATCCAAATTGTGGCTGTTCATGTTTGGTAAATTGTTAGAAAAGCTACACATTCCTTATGATGGTTTTGCAGAACATGAAAGACAATCCTCCATGCAATACCTTGTTTATTGGGAATCTTGGGGAGAATGTTAACGAGGAAGAACTCAGGGGTCTCTTCTCTGTGTAAGAAATTTTACCTTTTCATGCTTCCCCTTGCCTATTTAGGACATGGCCGCTGGAGGAACTTCATTTTTCACCTATTTGGAATCTGATTACACAGGCAACCTGGTTTTAAGCAGATGAAGATCCTTAGGCAGGAAAGACATACGGTTTGCTTTATTGAGTTTGAAGTAAGAATACTGCTACCATGCTAGTTTTACTTCATTTGATGCTAAGAACATTGTTTAGGATGTCTCATGCCATAAATTCATTCATTTGTTTGGACAGGATGTCAACAGCGCCACAAATGTACATCATACTTTGCAGGGTGCTGTTATCTCCAGCTCTGGTTCTGTTGGCATGCGAATTCAATATCCTTTTGCCATCTCTTTCGCTATTGTGAATGGGTTGTTTATTCTTGTCATCCTCTCTCTTTTTTGAACCTTCATTGCACTAATAGAACTTTGTCAGCTCAATTTATTCTGAGGATCTCTAGAAAGACACTGATGCAGAATAACTATCTGGTAGGAACTGCCTTTAGAATTGGGTGTTATTCTCCAAAAGTTGCAGCATATGGATTTACAATTATATTAAGACTTTAAGTCAACACTCTAGGGTGGAGGAGTTGTGTTCACGTGGGTGTTTACTGTCATTGTTAATTCGACTGTTTTAAGCAATTGGCAGATTTATCCATCAGTATACCTTAATTGACATCTTGATTTCTTGTCTAGCTTCGAATTTAGCAGTTACTGAGATCATGACTTTGGAACTTCCATTTTATGTGCTCTTTTTTTACTTACAAGGCATGTTGACCATGTATTGTCAGTTGTTTTACATTTATTCTTTATATCATCGTGGCTTTTTATGACTTGTCTTGTCATTTCTTTGACGTACGATTACATACTCAAAGAACCCATTTGGGAAAAGAAAGGATGCCGGCCAGCTTGTTGCAGCTTCAGGTGCTAATGGAGCTCCACAGACGATGACTTATCAGTAGCTTGAAGGGGACGTACTCTGTTTCTCATGCTCAACAAAATCGAACTACCTCATCATAGGATGCATCTTGCAGCTGTTCCATGCATCCATTCACCATCAAGTCATGAACATTGGCATCTCTCTCTACATGTGGATGAGACCACCTAGATAGTTGTATCACTAACATGTCATCTGGCCATGTTATAATTGCTGAAGTCATGCATTTGTTAAGCAGGACAAACTTTTGCCTGGATTAGTTTATAGAGGCTGTCATATTTATCTGTATGTTTGTCTAGTGCATCAGTCTGCACAATATTTGGTTTATTTGCTTTAGCACCTCAGTTGCCATTCAGTTCATTGGCATAAGCAATCACAAAGTCCATCAGTAGATGACATGTCATGCAGATGTAGTGGGCTATTGAACGCCTAAACATATCATGGACACAAGGAGATAACGATATTTGGACATTGGAAAAACATATCATTGCTTTAGCACCTCAGTTGCCATTCAATTCATTGACATAAGCAATCACAAAGTCCATCAGTAGATGACATGTCATGCAGATGTAGTGGGCTATTGAAGGCCTAAACATATCATGGACACAAGGAGATAACGATATTCGGACATTGGAAAAACACCCTCTATCATCTTAACTGTCTCATAGCATTACTCTTGCCATATTAACAACATCGGTCATAGACATATAGCGAATTCAATATCCTTGTGTCCCAAGCGAGGAAGTCATTACACTGTTTTAGCAGAATTATTCAGAGAATCGAGATTACAAGTTGCTGTGACTTTGATACAGGCTCAGTAATTAACCAATGAGAAAGCGCCGTACTTCTGAGGAGGTCCAAGCGCTGCAGCTGCTTTTTCTAACAGGTGATTTTGCTTTTAGGCAGGAGTGCTCTTAGATTAACACCCCTTCCTAAGTTGACAGATCCACAGGGCAGATCTTATCTTGAATTTAGAACTGTACAGAAAGTTTTTTTGAGGCATATCTTCAGCAGATTCATTTTTGGTCAATCGTAGTCGTAAGAGCTTTCTGATGTATGAACTTGAAATTTAAAAGTCAGTTCCTGACATGATGCGCTCGCCTGATCCTCCTCCAATTTGTTTAATGTTTCTGTTGCGAATTCTATAATATGGGATGTGGCTGATACTATATATGGGAGCATTCCCACTAAGCATTAGAATAGTTCCTATGGTTTCTTAGTTAAAGAGATCATCGCTGCAATGGGACGGTAAGCAATAATTATGTCTGAAGAAGAAAAAGCTGCTTAGGTTTCGACACTGAGGCCAGATATGGGATGAAATAACGTGGCTTTGGAACTGCATGGTCACGTTTGCTACAAAACCTGTAATTTGATCATCATTTCGAGCTTTGGTATCTTGACCTTCAAGATCAAAATCGTTGTTGCATGTGCATCGTGCCAAAGAAGCTGGATCAGATACTATGCGCGCTTCTCTCACATAAGCCGAGAGGAGAAGCATACATGGCGCGAAACACCTAAAGAGGGAGCTGGATGGCTTCTTTTTCTGTGAAATCGGACTATCTGCAACTCTCCTGTGCAAGCCTTGGCAACGTCGGGCATAACCCCTGCCGAGCATGCCCCTCTCTCTCTCTCTCTCTCTCTCTCTCTCCCTCTCTCCCTCTCTTCCCTTCCCTTTGTCAGTAAAGTCAATTGGTATTATGAAGTTGGCATTTGAACTTTTTGTGGAACCAGAGATTAGATAAACAAGTTCTTCTCGTGTGCACGACCGACTTGAAGCTAATTCGAGTATATGATCTAGTTTATTAAGTATAGCCTCGACCTGTTACGGAAATCGGTGTACTTCATAAGAAATTTGCAATTAGATACACCAGTTGCATCTAGTGTGCAATTTACTTCACTGAATTGTTGAGCTAGAAACGTCCTGACTTTGATGTGGCCTGGACCAATTGGTGCAAGATTATCGAGGGTGCCAGACAAAGGAGGTTTAAAATCATCAAAAGGCAAAGGCTCGGTCACAGCGGCAACCACGATTAAGTCAAAACCCCGAAGCCACTGCACAACCTAGTCACGTCGATACTAGAAATTGTCCTTGAAAGTATGTTGCTGATGCTAGTAAGAAAAAAAAATGGGAACGGGACCAGCTACGAGGAAAAGCTCATAGAATCAAGTGAAGGCCAAACCTGCCAGACCATCAGAGATGGTAACCATAGACTTGCATTGATTTTTTTTGGCATTTGTGCACTTGAGTAGACGGTTTTTGGGTTTTCCTATGTTAATTGATGCCGATGATGAGTTTGGTTTTGGCTCCGTACACTTTGTCAAGGTGTTCGAGCTTTCGTAGGTGTACGTTTTTTGGCTGAACAAGGAGCAATTTAATCGATGTAATGGCTTTATTAGATGTTGACTGATTGAGTTCTTCGAGTGCAAATTGGTGCGTTATCGGGTCATTATCCATTGACGGAGCTTCATTTATTGACTGTTTTATTCATATTCCTTCAAATTTGATGCTTTATGTTGAACTGATCTAAAAAAGAGCTGGACATCATATATCCAAAAACAAGACACGGAAGTTTCATCGATCCAATCTAAAAAAGAACTGCCTACATTCACAGCAAAGCATCACTAATTCACTTACACTTTCAAAAAACATGTAAAGCCTACTCTTGAAATTATCTGAACCAAACAGAGAACTATGGAAGACTTGAGAATTTTTCACCAATTCTAACATAACACACAATGATACAACAACGCAACACATGCATAGGACAAATGTCAATTAATATATTGTAATTTTTTTTTTCACTTGTACAAGCTCCTCGTTTAAATGTCTATGCTTTGTCCTTTAGGTCTTGATTTCAGCTCACGATGAACCTTGTCTTTTTCAACTAGTTGGGATTTGCATAGTGCTTGATTCCTTTAAAGGAGGTCAAGCATTATGTCCTTTGCTCGATTTAATATCTTCAAATCAATCCACATGAAAGCAACAATTTGAGTCATCGAATCATCGAACTGAGCACACAAACAATGGAATCTTCTTACTTGATTTTCTTTGTCATGAGAATTGGTAATCGAAAACCACAATAACATATTTGTTTCGAGTTGACTTCATTAGTAATTGCATCACTTGATTCAATTGTTGGTGCTCTCATTCTGTCGATCGCCACTTTTTAATTTGATGTTAACATGGCTCAACCTAAAATTAGGGATCATGATTCAATTCCAGAGCTTAGTATTGACAACACTGTTTTCACAAGTCCAAAGGGGGTAAGAAGGACGTCGTTTTAACCCATGTTGGATAGCTTAGTTAAGAAAACAATCATGTAGGAAATAAAAAATTGTAAATAAAGCGACGTCATCATTTTCCACCTAGTTAATGGAGGAACTTAATTATATCGAAATTACAGGTTTTAGGATATGATTGGATGGTGTAAAAATTTTATGACTTAACTATATTTTCACGATTAGTTTTAGGGTTTTTAGTGCATTGATCCTAATCCCAAAAAAGAAAATGGGAACTAGAAATAAACCGGAAATGAACAGATTTTAATGTTCGTCCGTTCTCGCTCTCGGACAAATCTTTCCCTCCCTCTCTCTCTCTCTCTCTCTACTAGGGTTTAACAGATGCAAAAACCCCCGAACACCTCTCTCTCTCTCTCTCCTTCGTGAAATCCAGGGTTGTCCCCTCCTGCTTGAGCTTGTGATATGAATTCGGCGAGCAATGTTATGGCGATTTCCATGGACATCGCGTCGTTGCGCTCGAATCCGCGCCCTTCCCAGGCTTCATTCCTCGTCTCTCGCCGGTCTCCCTCTTCCGTCGCCGGCTCGACCCTCCATCCGCAGAGCTCACACCACTTTTTCCCGAGAAAACCGCCGGCGAATTCGCCGATTTCCCGTTATAAACAAGCCTCTCCTGACGCCCGACGTCGTGCGCTCCACTCTATCGAGCTGCCCCTCCGATCTGATCGCCCTGAGATTCTTCCTGTGGTGTGCCGAGCAGCCTGATTATTTTCACGACCGGGGTTCGTTTCATCGCATGGTGAGTGTGGTCGCGCGCCTCGGAGATCGCTACGGGACGGTGAGCCGCGTCGTCGGGGAGCTGGAGAGTATTGGGTGCGCGATAAAGGCGCAGACTTTCCTTCTCCTGTTGAGGATATACTGGCATGGAGGATTGTATGAGTCGGTACTTGAGACTTTCGAGGAGATGGGGAGGTTCGGTTTTGCTCCCAATACGTTCGCGCGCAACATATTGATGGATGTGCTGTTCAAGATTGGACGGGTTGATGTTGCTCTTGAGGTCTTGAAGCAGACTCAGGTTCCCAACTTTTTGTCTTTTAACATTGCATTGTGTAATTTGTGTAAAGTAGACGAGCTTGATAAAATAAGGGATATGGTCAGAAGTATGTTGAAGAATGGTTTTTATCCTAATGTTGCGACGCTTGAGATGGTTTTAAATGCTTTTGTAAAGAAGTGTAGGTTAGTAGAGGCAACTCAAGTGTTGACACTCATGATAACTGGGGGTGCTGCTGTATCTGTAAATGCGTGGAGCATGTTAATAAATGGGTTTTGTCGGCTGCAGCGATTGGATATGGCAGTATATTTGTTGGAGAAGATGGGTGAAAGTGGCTGTACCCCTAATGTTGTTACATACACGACTCTAATAAAGGGATTCATGGAATCCCAGATGGTTAATTGTGCATTGAAGATATTAAGTGTCATGGAGTCAAAAGGGAGCACTCCTGACTTGGTTCTTTGTAATGTGCTCATAGATTGTTTCTGTAAGAATGGGCAGTTTGATGATGCACTTTGTATTTTCATTAGTCTGTCTGAACGAAATCTGGTACCTGATTCTTACACCATCTGCTCATTGTTGACGACCCTTTGCCGTTCGAGGAAATTCTCTCTTATGCGCAAGTTATTGATTGGACTTGACATTGAGGCAGACCTAGTGCTTTATAACTCTCTTTTGAGTTACTATTGCAAGGCAGGTAAACCATCGCTGGCTGTGGATTTGTATGACGATATGATCGATAGTGGTTTCACACCAGACAAATACAGTTTTGTTGGATTGTTGACTGGACTTTGTAGAGCAGAGAGAATTGGTGAAGCAATAAATGTGTACAACGGTATTATAAGGACAGGTTCTGATCTCGATGCTCATGTACATACAACCATCATCAATGGTCTAATTAAAGTTGGTAAATGCCATCAAGCAATTAGATTTTTCAGGAAAACCATAGAGGAGAAATATGAGGTGGACGTTGTGTCCTACACAGTGGCCATCCGTGGACTTTTTAGGTGTGGTAGAGGTCAGGAAGTTACTGCCTTGTATGATGAGATGAAGGGTGGTGGCATATCTCCTGATATGCAACTGTATAATATGATGGTCTCTGGTTTTTGCAAAGATAAAGATGCCAAAATGGTGACCCAGATACTGCACGAAATGGTCGATGGGAGGATAGTACTAAGCTGTAATAATTATAATAAGATATGTCTTTTTCTTTCCAGATCACGCAGTTCACATTTGGCTTTTGGTCTGTTAATTGAGATGCAAGATTTGGGATTGTTTCCTGCTGAGGAAATTGCATTATGTAGCCACAGACTTGCACAGGATGCATGTATAGGAGGAGAGATACATTCTCTGGTTCCCTCAAGCCTTTCAGAAAGTAATTTGTCTTTGGACGCATCTTGCTCTGAGGACATGTCAGACATGGCTGTTTCTGTGGGTTGAGGAATGATAAGTGGACCAAGTACTGAGCCGAAGCAACAGCAACCTGTGATTATTGGTACCGAGGAAATTCTGCTTGTCAATGGTATATATCTTGGGGGACGATATTGAGGTACCTTTTTTCTTTGTTGTTTTTCACTAGTCCAGGATCATATCAGTCTCTCCTATTTTCTATGTGTTTTGGAGATGAACTTAGAAAACTAGGTTAATGATGTTTAGTTTTGCGTAGTGGCATTTCTGTGGCTGATAAAAACATCTACAATGCCATGGTGCTATCTCAAAATGGAGATTTGACAAGGTTGTGTACATTAGAGTGCTTGAAATGGTGTCTTGATATAGAAAATTTCCTAGCATAAATTAGGGTGAATGAGTTGGAAGGAGTAATCTGCATCCACGAAGGTTAGTTATATATATATATATATATTTTTTTTTTTTTGGTGGTAATTTGATTAAGAGTTGGTGTAAATTTTGGAGTGGCATGTTGTTGTGCAACTTGTTGACCAAAGCATGACAAGCTAATTATCATTTTTTACTCAACACTTGTTTGTCATGGATCCTCTTCCGCTGCAGTTGTGACTTCCTCCCTGGCTCCAGGTACTTGAGTTTCTGTTGAAATGGTTGGCGCCAGTCACGAGACAATGATATTTGCAATCTATGCCCAATTCTTCTTCCTTCAAGATCCTTTTAGCAGCAATTGATACTCATAGGAAGATACTTCAGAAAGAATTGACTCATTTTGTGCCAGCCTGATGTTGTGGAGAGATCTGAAGTCTTTCTCTTCATTTGAAATTGCTTCTGCTGGACTGAAATCTGCTGCCGGTGTTATGATACAGATGATCCTAATATTAATGGAACTTGCAATTTGGTCCCATGCAGAGCAACCTCAATGCTGCCCCTGTTCCAATATTGGAGGTCTCCTTTGCCTATCTTCATTGGTATCTTTTCCTTATTTGTTTTCTTGGCCCATGAGAGATGGAGGGGTAATACTTGAAAGTGGTGCGAGGGTCTTGTTCATGACTTATTAAGAAAAGGTGTTTAGGTTTTCTGCCACGGTTTTGATTTACTTCACTGAACGTTGAATTGATTTCTCTTGATATTTCAGGAGGAGAGAGTTGATTGCTCCATGCCGTCGCAAAAGAATCCCAAGAGTTCATTGGTGTTATGTCTCGATAATTGAGGTCTTGTAAGGTAATTTCTTTTTCTTTTGCGGAAATCTTCCTTCGTAACATGGTGACCTTGTGCTGTGGTTTGGCACATGAAAACTAGAACCGGATCATGGACCTTCATAGAGTATCTGCTGTGGTTCTGCATTCATTAGCTTAGCTACTAGGTTGGCATCCTTCGAGTAATTAATCCAAATTTCTTGCCTCTTTTTGCTCACGACTCTCTTCCTACATGCCAGGAGGGTCTTCCTTTTACACTCACTGTACAGGAAGCAGGGCGTGCTTCTCTGTTATATGCGGATGTGCCGCCCCGATCGCTGGTGATTGCAGTTGACACTCCCATTCCTTGCTGCTAGCGATCTCATCAGCTAGTCCTGTAATTTGTTTAACGATGAAAGTTGTGTCTTTGAAGCTAGTAATGCCACCACCTTTAGTTGAGTGTGCCGCTCTCGATGGCATGGCATCCACTTTGTCTCGCGGCATCGTGAATTTTGGATTGTATTCTGTAGCCAAAAAAGAGAAAAAAGAAAAGAAAACAGAGTATTGAAGTTTACATTTGTACTCTGTAAACATATTAGATGATCAGTAGAGGGAGTCCTTTATGTTCTGTCGTATTTGTTTGTCAAAACTTGCATCGGCAACAAAGCAGGCAAATAATTTTATCATGGGAAAGTTGGTATATGCTGCTCACTTGGATATTTTACAAATTACGAGAAAAAGCGGGAAATTACTACAGCTACATGGCAAATTCCTGTCGTGACGAACAGGTTATTTACGAACAAGAAAAATATATTACGTACGAAAAAGGTTATTTACGCCTGAAAAAAGGAGTAATGCAAATCAGGAAGGTAATGTTTAAGCGAAGGTATGTAGGGAACTAAATGGCGCATATAAGAATATAAGGTTACGCAAATACAAAATTTAATTATCAAATACCATTCTTGGGAATTCACAAGAGAAGTTACGATAAATGAAGTGGGAATTTATGAGAAAACGAGGAAAATAATAGAGATAGCTCTCTTCCGAGATTCGGAGATTAAGTTTTTGGTTCGTAAGTTACCTTTCCATTTATATTAATATTGCTGTTTAGTTACGTACTATTTTGTAAGTTTTTCTTAGAGATAGTAATTCTCATTCGGTTGTAACTTCCATGAATTTTATGGTCGTAATTTCCTAAGTTAATAGTAAGTTATGGAACTTTCTCTTATCGTTAGTAAACTATAGAGTTGTTACTGTAACTTTCTTTGAGGTTTCTAATTATCCTCACTAATACTAATTTGCACATTGAAAATCCTTCTGAGGCAATTCTATAGAGAAACGTAATTTTGCTTTCACTCTCGTAAGTTTTGTGGGGCTACGGTTCGTAAATATATCAAAGAAAGCATTAAATGTTCCTATATTTTTTTTTGTCGGTTCTACTTCACTCCTATTCTAACTCTCACTTTCAAACTTTTTACCTGCCTCTGTGTAGAGCGTGGGAGTCAAAACCCACTTCTAAAACTAATTCGTCCCCACCCCAACCTCCCTGAGAAGATGGGGATTCGAATCCTCTACCTCCTCCTACCAAGTTGGAAGGGTAGCCATTGGAGTAAACCTCAGTAGTTAATGTAATTTCCTTCTCGTATTGTAATTAAGCCACCTATTGGTTCGAAAATTTTCCTTTGCGTTTAAAATTATCATCACTAATAATAAATTATTTGTTACTTATAATTTTGTGACCTTTTTTTTCCAAGTTAATTCGACAATCCACATGAGCTATAGGATCCATCCCGTAATTTCAATTATAAGAGAACGGAATTTTCTAAGGGCGAGCAACATGGATCGGCCAAATTAGGAATTGCTTGGAATGGATTGGCCTGTTCTGGATGGTTCACGAGGGTGTTGGTCTAGTTCCTAGTTTCATAATATTGGAATCGGTGAATTTCAGTTCGATCTTGATTCTGAGAGAGAATTGGACCGATGATTTTTTCTTTCTTTTATCTCTCATTAAAAATTCTTTATGTTCCCTTCTCATGTGTCCTGCAACCGATTTCATTAGACCGTTTTGGAACTGGATTGGATAAGTTGATTTGGTCCTCGACTCTAAAAACTGAGAATCGATCTTTCTGGTCTTAGTAGGATCGGACTATATTGGGAACCGATCGCCCTTAGAATTTTCCACCAAAACAACGTCGGTAAATCTATTGTCATTTTGTGGGAAGGTGTGAAAATACAGTATGAACATACAGGCAAGCGTGCTGACTAATATAGTAGGGTCATCATAAATAATTAATTTCTATTGCGTCCGTTGGATTTATGTTGTCTGGGGGTGAAGTCGCTTTAAAGTTTTTAGCCATTTGATTAGTGCAAAGCTAGCCCTTTTTCAGTTCTTAGTCAAACCGAGCTGGGGATAGATAATGGATCCTTTCTAACAACCCTATCCTCTTTGTTATGCCCGGAAAAGAAAATATAATCCGTATTGACTTTTCGAGCCTCAATTTTCACCTTTTGACATGCCCCCAGATTGAAATGTATTTAAAGAAAAAAGAAAGATCACGTCGGACTTTAGAGTGTGGCATCAGCTAATTCGATCGCCGGTTTGTCGAAACGACCGAATTGCACCCGACGGAAAAACACGTACGACTCGATTGCGTATTTTTAAATACGTAGTGCTCGATACGCGTCGCACTTACGACTCGATTGCGTATTTTTAAATACGTAGTGCTCGATACGCGTCGCTTAAATCGATTAAGAAATTTCTTTTTTCTTTTTTTGGTCGGACTTAAATTGATTTAAGATGGGCGGTGCAATTTTGGCTCTTTTTCGCTCGGACATCATCCTCGGCGTCAGCCCACACTAATTCCCATGTTGGATAGATTCCTTAAGGAATGCTAGGGCCACTGCATTTTGCACTCGCGCAGGTACACTCTCCACCGGGAACTTACAGCTGCCTGTTCCGTTTGTGAACTTTCTTAAAATGTGTAATTACTAAATTTATGATTTTTTCTGAAAATATTATCTTCATTTGATTAAGGAAAAGATGACACTAACAATTAAACCAAAATTCAACAACTATGGTTATCATTTTCCTATTAGTTAACTAGTACTTTAGAAACATTTATTGATATGATCCATAAAAATTAATCATGTGCGTGTTTAAAGTAATTACAACCATTTTCACATTTACCATCTGAGGGGGGACTTGTAAAGACCCCTAAAAAATTAATCATGTACGAAGTACGAATGGGAGTCTGGCAAAAAATAATAAAAGAAGGTGTGAATAGAATAAATACCATAAAAATCAAATAGCACTCGGTCGCCCGATAGGGCAGTGTCCAGGCGAGGGTGTCCACGCGAGTGGAGCTGGCACTCCTCTGGTCCCTTTCTTGGTCAGTGTGAACCTTCGGAACCCTTTGATGATGGTCAAACGGGTCCAAAAGCAGACATTTTGAGGAGGGTACCGAAATCCGACAAGGGAACTTTTGTTGTTCCACAGAACCGCCATTGAAGGTAGAGAGAGAGAGAGAGGGAGAGAGAGAGAGAGAGAGAGAGAGAGAGAGAGAGAGAGAGCTTATTGTTTTTTCAATGGCAGAACAGCAGGGCTTACCTAATTATCACTTTTGGGTTTTGATTTTCGAGCACTATTGTTTGACGAAGCTAGGCTGGATCTTCAAATCTTATATGTATGCATAAAATGAAGACACGAAGAAATTTCTTGATCCGCTTGTTTCTGCAGACATCGAAGTCGAACTAAAAAGTGTGCGAAGAAAAGAGAAATCTTTATTAAACATATTCAATATGAAATTTCGCTAGCGAAATTTCATTACATATGCTGAAAACTAAACATCAATTTATGGATTTGTCGAGTAAAACTATCTTCATGGACGTTGTTTGAGAAGAGTATTGGGTAGCTTCGGCTTTAGTAAAATTGAAATAAAAAAGAAAAAGAAAGTAAGAAAACATCTTATATCAAAAGCAGGGTGCATGCGGAATAATGTCATAAGGGATATAGAAGTCAACCAGAAGTGGAAACAGTACAAGAATAGTCAACAAAATTCAATTTTTAAGTACTGCGGATGCAGAAACTGATATACACGGGACCAGCAGCGACATCTCTGCCTACTCGCCACCAGCTTTAAAAATCCAAACTTTGCAGTTATTGCTCCGGTATCATTGCCTCCCCCCACAAAAACTCTCTCTCCCCCCTCCCTCAAATCCCAGCATTCCTAGAAAGTCTGTGAGTAGGAGGAGGAGGAAGACAGGGTACCAAGTGAGAAATCAGGAGCTGGGTCTTCTCAGAAACCTGCAACTAGCATCTGGGTAAGTGAGTTCCTCAACAACACTCCCATCTTTTCCCGTGTGATGGAGCTCGTCTTCGCCCGCTTCTTGCTTCTACTTTGCTTCTCTGTGTCCACACTCGCCGTCTCTTCTTCGAGCCCCGCTGGCCTCGTTCCACTGCTCTCACTCATGGCTCGCTGGACTAACGTGCCCTCCGCCATAAGCTCTAGCTGGAACTCCTCTGATCCCAACCCCTGTAAGTGGGTTGGTGTGGAGTGTGACCCTGCTGGCAATGTGGTCTCTCTGAACCTCTCCGGCCATGGGCTTTCGGGGCGGGTAGGAACCGAAGTCGGGTACTTGACCCACTTGCGGACCCTTGATCTTAGCCGCAACAATTTCACCGGTGAAATTCCTCTGCAGTTGGGGAATTGTACCCAGCTTGAGCACTTGGACATGTCCCAAAATGGGTTCACTGGGGAAATCAAGGACGACTTGAGCAGGCTTCGGAATTTGAGCTACTTGAGCTTGTTCTCGAACTCGCTGGCAGGCGCGATACCCGAGTCATTGTTCCGAATTCCTAGTCTAGAGTATGTGTACTTGTACTCGAACAATTTAAGTGGTTCCATTCCTAAGACTGTTGGTGATATGAGAGAGGTCACGTTCCTATATTTGCATGATAATCATTTGTCAGGTGCCATTCCCGATTCCATCGGCAATTGTAGTAAATTACGAGAACTCATTTTGACTGGGAATGAACTCGTAGGAGTTTTGCCGTCAACCCTTGGTGCTCTTGAGAACCTTGTTTATTTAGATGTTAGTCACAATAACTTTGAAGGGAAGATCCCTTTGGGTTCAGGCTGTTGCCAGAATTTGGACACTGTGGTCTTGTCATTCAACAATTTCAATGGGGGTCTCCCACCGGAATTGGGCAATTGTAGCAATCTAACTACTTTAGCCGCCGTAAGTGCCAACTTGACCGGAAACATACCGTCTACAATAGGCCAGCTTGAGAGACTCTCTTTTCTCTATCTCTCTCAGAATCAATTGTCTGGAGAATTGCCTCCCGAACTTGGCAAGTGCAAGTCCTTGAAAAGCTTGCAAGTGTACTCCAACCAACTTGAAGGGGAAATCCCTCGGGAAATTGGCGACATCAGTGAGCTCAAAGATCTTCAGTTGTTTCAGAATCATTTGAATGGTGAGATTCCACTTAGCATCTGGAAGATTCCATCCCTCGAGAACCTTTTGGTCTATAACAATTCTCTCTTGGGAGAGCTACCTCCGGAGATAACTGAGCTCAAGAACTTGAAGAACATCTCTTTGTTCAACAACCATTTCTCTGGAGTCATTCCTCAAAGTTTGGGTATGAATAGTAGTTTACTGGAGTTGGACTTCATTAATAACAAGTTCACTGGCCCAATACCGCCCCATCTGTGCTGGGGAAAGAAATTGGAAGTGATGAATCTCGGTGTGAATCAACTTTATGGTAGCATACCTTCTGATGTAGGAAGCTGTTCAAGTCTGAGGAGGTTGATCCTTAAAGAAAACAACTTTACCGGGGTCTTGACAGAATTTTCAAGGATGCCTGACCTTTTGCTGATGGATATCAGCAAAAACAACATCAGTGGGAGCATCCCCTCTAGCTTGGCTAACTGTAGCAATATCACCACTATCAACTTGTCCATGAACAAACTCACAGGATTTCTACCCTTGGAGCTGGGGCACCTTTCAAACCTTGTCATGCTAAATCTCTCTCACAACAATCTGCAAGGTTCCTTGCCATCTGAACTGTCACATTGTAAAAGATTGGAAACTTTTGATGTTGGGTTCAATCAACTGAACGGTTCACCTCCGTCAAGTTTGAGGAATTGGACAAGTTTGTCAACACTCATTTTGACAAGGAACCGTTTCGATGGAGGCATTCCACTTTTCTTGACAGACCTCGGGAAATTACTAGAGCTACAAATGGGTGGGAATTTGTTAGGAGGTGAAATTCCCTCTTTGATTGGATCACTGAAGAGTCTAACATATGCGTTGGATCTAAGCGAGAACAGATTCACGGGGAAGCTTCCTTCAGAAATTGGGAACCTGATCCTGCTTCAGAGGCTGGATATATCAAACAACAATCTTTCTGGAAGTTTAGCAGTCCTCGAAGAACTTGATTCGTTAATGGAGCTAAATGTCTCATACAATCACTTCACAGGTCCGATACCAAACCTGATCCATTTGAACTTAACTTTTTCTTCTTTTTTGGGAGACTCAGGTCTGTGTGTCAGATGCCAACCATCCAGTTCAGTAACTTGCTCTGGGAGTAACGGTCTCAGTCCTTGCGACAGTCCAAGAGACCCAAAAAGCCTAACAAGAGCTGCAACAATTTTGATAGCTCTGGCTTCTTCTCTAATTTCTGTTGTTGTGATCGTCGGATTAGTTTTCCTGGTTGCTTCATGCAGAAGGAAACACCAGGAAAATGAGATCCCTGTTCAAGATGGCTCGTCTTCTCTACTAAATAAAGTGATGGAAGCTACAGAAAACCTCGACCAGAGGTATATTATTGGCAGAGGAGCCCATGGGGTGGTTTTCAAAGCTTCTCTAAGTCCAGACAAAGTTTACGCACTGAAGAAGCTTGCATTTGGAGCATACAAAGGAGGGAAATCAAGCATAGTTAGAGAAATCCAAACAATGAAAATGTTGAGGCACCGGAACTTGGTCAAATTGGAAGATTTTTGGCTGCGAAAGGATTATGGCCTGCTTTTATATCGCTACATGGAGAATGGAAGCCTGTGCGATGTTTTACATGAGAAATCTCCACGACTGTCCCTAGAATGGAAAGTCCGGTACAAGATCGCGGTTGGAACTGCTCACGGGTTGGCGTATCTCCACTTTGATTGCAATCCTGCTGTGATTCATCGGGACATCAAACCAGAAAACATACTCCTTGATTCAGATATGGAGCCCCGCATATCGGATTTTGGTATCGCCAAGCTTCTCGATCATTCTGCTTCTGCCACACCTTCCATGGCCGTTGCAGGAACGGTTGGGTATATGGCACCTGGTATGTTCTGTTTCTTTCTTCTTCCGGTCTTTTATTTGTGTTGCTCTTTATATGGCGCACTAATTTTCGATGTCTATTTGTTTGTGTTAGAAAACGCGTTCATGACGAAAATGAGCAGGGAATCTGATGTGTACAGTTATGGGGTGGTTTTGCTCGAGCTGCTAACGAGGCAAAAAGCAGTGGATCCCTCAGTTGCTGACTCAGACATCGTAGGTTGGGCAAGATCGGTTTGGAATAGCACACGGGATATCAATCGGATTGTCGATCCAAGCCTCGCAGAAGAATTTCTGGACACCAATATCATGGAACAAGTTGCTGAAGTGGTTTTGGTTGCTTTGAGGTGTACCGAAAAGGAGCCAAGCAGGAGACCTAACATGATAGATGTTGTCAACCAACTGCTCAAAGCGAATGTACCCCAGAGAAACAAACGTAGCTTGGTTTAATGTGGTAGATTTTGGTTCTCAGATTCATGTAACATTGCGTTTTGATAGAAGCCAGTAAGATGATGCAACAAAACGATGGTCGTCGACGCGTTGCCGAGGAAAGAAAATTTAGAAAAGTAGATTCTCATCGACCCTCCCCTTTTTTTCCACGTCATTTTATCTATCAGAAAATTCAAGGCGAAATTTCAATATTATGATCGAGAAATGGAACCTGTTGATAATTGATGCCTTAATTCTGATGATGGGTTGATATTAAATTCACAAAATCCATTTTACACTGTAATGTCATTAAGCATCAAGAAGCATGAAATTACTCGGCATCTCAAATGGGTGTAAGTCAGCCCGCCGCTTCTCTTTTGAATTATTTATCGACCTTTGCCTTCGAAATCAAAATATTATGTCAGTTTAGAAATATTGAAGAAGTATGCATACGTTGGCGTTTTTGAGGTCCAAGGTATACGATAAATGTATTCAAGATTTGCAAGAGTTACTCCCACATAACTGGCTTTCATAGTCAACAAAAATTCATACCCTCCAAAACGTTGAACGAGTCTTCGAGTACCTTGGAACTGTTATAATTAGTGGATGGATTCCAGGTTTTTGCTTGATTATCGATCTGAATGCACGAATCAAAGCTTCCTGTTAACAAGAAGAGTCGGTCCTTTTGACAACCTACACACGAGGCTCCAAGGATTGCTTAATCCACTGATAAGCTCCAACATACAAAGAATAATAAAATCGTGATAAGAACGCGAATTAAAACATTTACAATGTCAAGGTTCTCACTCACCCAGATGAAAGAATCCCTAACCATAGCATCATTCGTCATGCTCTACAACTAAAGAGAACACTACTGCAACGAAATCGAAAGAAAAATGGCGAGGCAAAAATTTGCTGACTATTGATGCAAGAATTGGATCACGCAAACCTAATTGTCCCTTTCCTTTGTAATATACAGATCTGAGACAAGTGCTTTCAGGAACTCCCATGAGACCTAACCGATGAGATTGACTGCGCGGAAATAGAAGCCGTCGGGCTGTTAATTTCTGTCTCCGTTGATGGCTCTGGGTTTTCCACTCAGTCTATCAATTGCATCCTGACAAACCTCATTGAACCACTCATCCTCAGGTAGCACACTGCAAACAGAACATTTCAGCCTCAGGAATCAAGGCTTGCATTGCTCAAATCTATGGCATTTGCATTAGAAGATTTGGTATCGACGGAAATGTACCAATCTTGTAACAAAAAGCTATCAACGTCCTCTGCCAGCATAATAAATTTATCAATTTTCAAAAATTTGAACTTATAAAGGAGATAGTTCAATAAACACCGAGATCCTCCCCTCTTCAAAGTCCATAGCTCGCATAGAACTATATGCACAAGCGACGGAAAACTAACCCAAAGAGAGAATACTCAATGTTGTACCTGTATGGATCCATTCCTGTAGCAGAAAATGCTGCAATGGCTTTTGATATGATCTCATTGACAACTCTTTGAAAATTCCGTGACAAATATCGTCCTTGGGAGGCAAAGCACATGACAAATTTCATATCCAAATAAAACTGCATTTGTGGAAATTAGAAGGAAAAAGTCAAACCAATTATTTTGCCCATTAAAGGAGAATTACTTGCTAGAAAGTCACACTCAAAAACCTGCTGCAGACCAACAGGACCTAAAGGTCTTGGCCCTTCTTCAATGTCGTCCCAAAAGCTCTGGTCTTCAGAGAGCCATAGGATGACGGTTTCTGTTAATCTCATCAATAACAATGTGGCAAACCGTTCCCTGCCCACGAACATATCTGCAGCCATACTGGCCATCCTCGTCAATTTTGCAAACAGCTCCTGTATTGCAGCAATCACATGTCATAAGAAACAAAGCACATGAATAATTATAGAAAACCCTGAAAAAAAAATTAAGCAAAAAATCTGGTCTTTGTCCGAGTGTTTAAACACCGGAAATCCCATTTCATCAGATAAGAAACCAGCCCCAAAAAAATAAAAAATCATAAATAAAGTGGTGAGATTTGGTCTTCGAGTGTTTAGGAATCAGGAGCTGCTCAAGCCAGGATGAACAAATCAGTAGAAAGTAATGACTTTTTTAATGAGGTATTCCCGCTCTTGCCGTTGACCTTTTTCATCAGACAACCAAAAAAAAAAGTCCACAGATTTCAAATATGATTCCATATCGAAGGTTACATTTAAACAACTATCCTTCTACCTTAAACTCAGAGCCCGGATTTTGAATACGAATCTCAGGAAAAACAAGGGGTGGAGATGTCAATGAGTAGAAGCTAGAATACTTCTCATCAGGCAAATGCCAACAGCAATTTTTTTTTAATGATACTGACACATGTAGCTATAATTCAAAATACATCGTGATGCACCTGTAGACCGCAGCACCTAGAATACTTCTCATCAAGCCTTGCACGGGATAAATGCCCATAAAACAGAATGTTCTTGTCTCACAGTGAATTTCATTAAAAACAAACGTAGCTCTTAGTAAACATGCACACTTGCATGCATTGATAAGCCATCCAGGTAGCATCATCTGGTCACTCCTAATGAAGTGGTGAATAAAGAGACACAAATTACAGAATGTGTGATTCAAAAACCAGCTCAGTTTGCTCGACTCAGTTGAAATTCCAATCCATAAGGGGGTTTAATTATTTAAAAATTACGGGAAAAATAGAAGGATAATGTCATTTTTAGACACAAGTCAAAAGAGAAATTTCCAAATTTGACTTGAAATATATCAAAGAAGGTATCTGTCATTCAAACAATACCTAGAAAAATAGAGAAGGGAACCAGTCAATTTCATCTGCATTTCCATCCATATTTATGTACATATTTGCAGTAAGATGGTTGTTGACTTTTTTTATTTCAAATCAATAGAGATGTCAGTCCCACCCACCTTCCTTATGGTTCGTTACGGAGTTCTGGTCAACTTCACTTGGCAAGAGGACGAGTTCATAGACCCTGGTTTCCTGGATACGGTTTTTACATTGATCATGTTCGTTTGATTGTGGATATAAGGCCTCCAATGGGGCATGTCACTCTTGGGTTTGCTAGAATATATGCTTGTATCAACGAGCGCACGCTGGGTCCTCTCTCGCTGTTCCCCAATGGACCAAGAGACAGAGGCAGCCCCATTGTGTAGAAAAGAGGTAGGAGGGCAACTAGATTTTTGAGACTTGGAAGATTTGTGGTGGAGCTAGGGGGTTGGGATTAGGTGACCATGTGTATAACTAGGTTGGGATAAGATGACCAACTTACAATTGGTGTAGTTAGAAGTACTGACCCTTTTGAATTCCCCAATATACCTAACTTATCGCTTGATGAATATATAAACAAATAAGAAATGAAGTTGCCCTGTTTATAGAAGTCCGCATGCACCCCAGGATTACTTTAGTCCCTTACGCTTCCACATACTTAAGCAAAAGAGAAACGAAAAAGATAACTATACTAATAGTTCTACCTTAGTTGTGACGCACTAGGGGCATCACAATGTTGGGAACTAAATGGCGCATATAAGAATGTAAGGTTATGCAAATACAAAATTTAATTATCAATTACCATTCTTGGGAATTCACAAGTGAAGTTGCGAGAAAAAAAGAAAAAAAATAAGTAAATTTGGTGTGTGTATTAGCTACATCACTAATTAAATGAAAAAAATTAGTGAGAGTAGAACGTTCATCGGCCAAAGAAGGGCTGCCTCTTGAAGGAATGAGTCGAGCAAAGGTCCACTCTATCTTCAAACTCACCTTTGGAAGAGGGAAAGATGCAAGATTCGAGGCAATCAAATTTAGATATTTGACAAAACTTGAGAAATGAATGCTTGGATCTAAGGCAATTAGAGACTTTTGGCATGAATTATGTTGAATTATCTTATCCCAAGATACCTAGGGAGAATTAAGTGGCCATGAACCAGTCCACATAGAAAAAGATATTATGGGGTTTATTCTTTTATTTATTGCTTTGCACACCATAGTCTAAATGAGGAAATTGGGTAAGATAGCTACCTAGTTTGTTTTGATCAATTGTCGAACTATATGCTTACCTTAGCCTAAATTCAATCCCACGGACTCAACCATTAATGTCATTTGCTGTCCTAAGACCATTCAATACCAGCTGTTCACAAGTTTGATCTTTGGTATCACCCTCAAAAAAGAAAGCCAAAATCAAGATGTCTTTGGGGGGTATGTATGATTTTCAAGGAGAGATATTTCCATCTAATTGTGAGAAATTTCAATTGGTCTTGGATTTTGATTCTTGCTCGATACCATCACTAGTAGTCGGATTACAAATGATTAATTTATCATGAATCATCTTTTATAACTCAACGAGCATGGTGTTAGAGACCAACAATACTATCAGTCTTTCTGAAATGATTATAACTTCATCATAATGAATGCCCACATTAATCAAGTAGATACTAAGCCAATGATAATTTTGTAATCATCACAATATCACAGGGAGTTTCCCCAACAAATTCTTTAACGTCTCATTGAGTTTGAGGGGATGTTAGAGATATTTTAGATAATTCATTAAATTTTCCATATCTTACTTTAATTGCATATTTTATCTTTATATTACCTTAAATCATCATCTAATAAAATCTTTAGATAGGCTCGCATATTTTTCATATTCCATAAAGTAATATATAGAGGAATACATAAAGCTTATACAATTCTTTCTTCAGCATTATTTCTTCACATTGTCCTTTTTTTTTTGTAGTCGAATTTTAGGGTTAGACTTGGTTAGGTAAGCAAGAACTAACTTCCAGTAGACTGTGAAAGAGCAAGGAAACTTCTTTCCAACTTCATAGCATACGTTTCGTGTGAAATGGGTGTCTCTAATTTGTTTGGAATTTAATATTGCATCTATAATTTAATTCGTGTATTGAACTTTGTGTATATTAGGTTAGAGGAATCATGAGAGGCACTTTACACAGGACAGTTCCACTGAGATTAGAGTGCATGATCAGTGTAATTGGTTCGGTATTACAATGATCTCTCTCTCAATAAGTTGAAGGCTTGTTAATCAAAAAGAGAAAAGGCTGGAAAATTGGTCCATGATCTTACCCTTCCAATGGGTTAGAAATTTTTAGACATCACCAATAATGACCATGACTTCCATGAACCATTGAACACGTATTGACCCAAAAGTCAACACATATAGAACTCTAAAAGACCTTGACTCCTTGATGGATGTCTACAAGTTCCTTACATACAAGCACGCTTGTTACATTCTTTTTTTTTTTTCTTTTCATTTTGCCGATATAGCTTGTTTAAATTCTCATTGAATCATAAAGCCAATCACTCAAATTACATTGGCATGAAATTAGTGCCATAACTTTTAAAAACAAATCACTCAAATTACATCGGCGATTTTTCTTACTTGAAAATCTATTGTGGCATTAATGTAATATTAAATCTTCCAACATTTGGTTTAGAATAGGGTCATCGTAAACAATTAACTTCTCTTGAGTACGTTGGATTTATGTTGTCTTGGGGTGAAGTTGCTTCGAAGTTTATAGCCATTTGATCAGTGCAAAACCAGCCCTTCTTCAGTTCTTAGTCGAACGAACTTGGGACCAATTATTCCATCCTTTCTAACAACCCCAACCTCGTCGTTATCCCAAAAAAGAAATGAAATCTGTATTGACCTTTTAAACCTCAGTTTTCACATTTTGACATGACCCCAAATTAAAATGTATTTGAAACGATTAAGAAATTTCTTGTTCTTTTTCTTGGTCGGACGTAAAGTTGACTTTGGATGGGCAGTGCAATTTCGGCTTTTTTTTCGCTCGGACATCATCCTGGGCGTCAGCCCACACTAATTCCAACGTTCGGTAGATTCCTGGAGGAATGCTAGGGCCACTGCATTTTCCACTCGCGCAGGTACACTCGCTGCTTTAAAGCGCCGCGTGGCCGCTGTCGGAATCTAAGGTGCTGCATGGTAACCTTCCCCAGCCCAAAAATTTCTATTCTTTTGTTATCTGGAACAAAAAAAAGAATAGAAACCTGTTTGATAACGGCAAGTTGATTTCTATTCCCCGGAATAGAAAAGTTAGCTCGGGAATAGAAACGAGAAACAAAAAAAAATTGCTTCTTGTCTTAGGAACAATTTCTAGAAATAAACAAATTTTTATTTTTATTTTTGTTTTATTTCTCTCTCGCCGTGGCCACCTCCAACCGTCTCGAGCCACCGCCGACCGCCGCCGCCGCTGGCCACCGCCGACCGCCGCCGCCGCTGGCCACCGCCGACCGTGAGCAAGAATAAGAAAACAAATAAAAATACAAAAAATACAAAAAAACGAAAATAAATAAAAAACAAATAAATACAAATAAAAAACAAACGCAAGAAAAGTAAAAAAACAAAAAACAAATAAAAATAAAGCAAATAAAGCAAATAAAGCAAATAAATACAAAAAAACAAATAAAAAACAAATAAATACAAAAAAAATTAAAAAAAACAAATAAATACAAAAACAAATATAAAAAAAATAAATACAAAATAAAATAAAATAAATAAATACAAAAAAAAAACAAACACAAGAAAATTTTAAAAAACAAAAAAAAAATAAAAATAAAAATAAAAAAATAAAAATAAAAATAAAGCAAATAAAGCAAATAAATACAAAAAAACCAAATACAAAAAAAAATACAAAAAAATAAATACAAAAAAATAAAAACACAAATAAATACAAAAAAAATAAAAAAAATAAATACAAATAAAAAACAAACGCAAGAAAATTTAAAAAAACAAAAAAAAATACAAATAAAACAAATAAATACAAATAAACAAATAAAAAAATAAAAAACAAATAAATACAAATAAATAAACAAATAAATACAAATAAATACAAAAAATAATAAAAAAAACAAATAAAATAATAAAAACAAATAAAAGAATAAAAATAAAATAAAATAATAAAAACAAATAAAAGAATAAAAAACAAATAAAAAACAAATAAATACAAAAAAGAATCGTTGCGTTACCAAACGCATTTATATTCTTTTTCTATTCCAAGATTAGAAATTTTGTGCAGTTATCAAACGGGTTCTTTTGCTCAGAAACTGTTCCCCGGAATAGAAATAGAAAATAACTATTTATGGAGAAAAACTCTTCCCCAGCTAAGAAATTTTACCATGCGCACCCTAATTCTACAGGGAACTTACCTGCCTGTTCCGTTTGTTGACTTTTTATTGATAGATTTTATTTTTGGTCAGATTTTATTGGTAAATTCCAATTGCCGTTGTTAAGTCTTTTTGGGGAATTTTTTTCTACCCTGAAAATGTCAGATTTTGTATGTGAACTTTCTTAAAATGCGTAATTCCTAAATTTATGATTTTGTTTTGAAAAATATGATCTTTATTTGATTAAGGAAAAAATGACACCAACAATTAAATCAAAATTCAAGAACTATCGCTATCATTTTCCTATTAATTAACTTAACTAGTACTTTAGAAACATTTATTAATATGATCCAAAAAATTTAATCATGTGTGTGTTTAAAGTAAGTTGCACCCATTTTCACATTTACCATCTAATGGGGGACTTACAAAAACCCCTAAAGAATTAATCGTGTACGAAGTACGGATGGTTTCCTTCCAAATAGCACACGATCGCCCATACTCTCTCTTGAAACTCGCGGCCACGTGGCGCAGCCAGATAGGGCAGTGTCCAGGCGGGGATGTCCCCGCGAGTGGAGCTAGCACTCCTCCTCCTCTGGTCTTTCTCTTGGTCAGTGCGAACCTTCGGAACCCTTTGATAACGGTCAAACGTGTCCAAAAGCTGAAATTTTGAGGAAGGTACCGAAATCCGACAAAGGAACTTCTGTTGCTCCACAGAACTGCCATTGAAGGTAGAGAGAGATAGAGAATGTTTCTTAGGATTAACGCATTGAAAAATCTTAAATTAGTACACGTGTGATGCGACAATTATTTTTTTGATCATGAAATTTTTTAAATTAATAGACATATAATAAATTTATCCCAATTGATCATAAAAAAACCCAAGCTAATTTGTGACAAATTTACCTCAAATTAATTTATTCAACTGTCAAAAATCATAAACTTGTACATTTATGACAAATATATCCCTCGTTAAATTAAATTAGTATCACAAAAAGAGAGTAAAATTACAAATTGATATATCAGTCAACTGTCACGTATAATTTAATTTAGTAATTTTATAGTAAAATTTAACAGAAAGTAACACGGGGTAAATTTATCACAAATGAACCAATTTGGGACATCGATTTGAGGTTTTCGATGGTTAAAAAATTAGTTTGGGGTTTGTTATGAATGTACCGGTTTTGGATTTTTCAGAGTATTAACCTTATTTTTTACTCAATGGCAGAACAGTAGACCTCTACCTAATTATCACTTTTGGGTTTATCACTTTTGGGTTTTGATTTTCCAGCACTGTTGTTTGACGATGCTAAGCTGGATCTTCAAATCTCATCTCTATGCATACAAAGAAGACGCGAAGAAATTTCTTGATTAGCTTGTTTCCGCAGAGATCAAAGTCGAACTAAACAGCACGCGAAGAAAGGAGAAGTCTTTATTAAACATACTCGAAGGTAGGATGCTTGAGGAATGATGTCATAAGGGATGTTGAAGTTGACAAGAAGTGTAAACAGCGGAAGAATGATCACCAAAATTCAATTTATAAGTACTACGGATGCAGAACTGACAGACATGGGACTTGCAGCGACTTCTCTGCCTACTCGCCACCAGCTTTAGGAATCCAAACTTTGCAGTTATTCCTCCTGTATCATTGCCTCCCCGCCCAAAAACTCTCTCTCCCCCCACTCTCTCAAATCCTAGCATTCCTAGAAACTCTCTGTGAGTAGGAGTAGGAGGAGGACAGGGTTCCAAGTGAGAGAATTCAGGAGCTGGGTCTTCTCAGAAGCCTGCAACTAGCATCCGGGTAAGTGAGTTCCTCAACAATACTCCCATCTTTTCCCGTGTGATGGAGCTCGTCTTCGCCCGTTCCTTGCTTCTACTTTGCTTCTCTGTGTCCACACTCGCCGTCTCTTCTTCGAGCCCCGCTGGCCTCGTTCCACTGCTCTCACTCATGGCTCGCTGGACTAACGTGCCCTCCGCCATAAGCTCTAGCTGGAACTCCTCTGATCCCACCCCCTGTAAGTGGGTTGGTGTGGAGTGTGACCCTGCTGGCAATGTGGTCTCTCTGAAGCTCTCCAGCTATGGGCTTTCGGGTCGGGTAGGACCCGAAGTCGGGCGCTTGACCCACTTGCGGGTCCTTGATCTTAGCAGCAACAATTTCACCGGTGAAATTCCTCAGCAGTTGGGGAATTGTACCCAGCTTGAGAACTTGGACATGTCCCAAAATGGGTTCACTGGGGAGATCAAGGACGAGTTGAGCAGGCTTCGGAATTTGAGCCACTTGAGGTTGTTCTCGAACTCGCTGGCAGGCCAGATACCTGAGTCATTGTTCCGAATTCCTAGTCTAGAGTGTGTATACTTGCACTCGAACAATTTAAGTGGTTCCATTCCTAAGACCGTTGGTGATATGAGAGAGGTCACGTCCCTGTATTTGTATTATAATCATTTGTCAGGTGCCATTCCCGATTCCATCGGCAATTGTAGTAAATTACGAGAACTCTTTTTGACTAGGAATGAGCTCGTAGGAGTTTTGCCGCCAACCCTTGGTGCTCTTGAGAACCTGGTTTATTTAGATGTTAGTGAAAATAACTTTGAAGGGAAGATCCCTTTAGGTTCAGGCCGTTGCGAGAATTTGGAGTATCTGGTCTTGTCATACAACAAATTCAATGGGGGTCTCCCACCGGAATTGGGCAATTGTAGAAATCTAACTACTTTAGCCGCTGTACATGCCAATTTGACCGGAAACATACCATCTACAATAGGCCAGCTTCAGAGACTCTCTAAACTCTGTCTCTCTGAGAATCAATTGTCTGGAGAATTGCCTCCCGAACTTGGCAAGTGCAAGTCCTTGAAAAGCTTGCAAGTGCGCTCCAACCAACTTGAAGGGGAAATCCCTCGGGAAATCGGCGACATCAGTGAGCTAGAAGATCTTCAGTTGTTTCAGAATCGTTTGAGTGGTGAGATTCCACTTGGAATCTGGAAGATTCCATCCCTTGAGAACCTTTTGGTCTATAACAATTCTCTCTCGGGAGAGCTACCTCTGGAGATAACTGAGCTCAAGAACTTGAAGAACATCTCTTTGTTCAGCAACAGTTTCTCTGGAGTCATTCCTCAAAGTTTGGGTATGAATAGTAGTTTACTGGCGTTGGATTTCACTAATAACAAGTTCACTGGCCCGATGCCGCCCCATCTGTGCTGGGGAAAGAAATTGGAACTGATGAATCTCGGTGTGAATCAACTTCAAGGTAGCATACCTTATGATGTAGGAAGCTGTTCAAGTCTGAGGAGGTTGATCCTTAAAGAAAACAACTTTACCGGGGTCTTGATAGAATTTTCAAGGATGCCTGACCTTTTGCTGATGGATATCAGCAAAAACAGCATCAGTGGGAGCATCCCCTCTAGCTTGGCTAACTGTAGCAATATCACCGCTATCAACTTGTCCAGGAACAAACTCACAGGATTTCTACCCATGGAGCTGGGGCACCTTTCAAACCTTGTCATGCTAAATCTCTCTCACAATAATCTGCAAGGTTCCTTGCCATCTGAGCTGTCACGTTGTAAAAGATTGGATATTTTTGATGTTGGGTTCAATCAATTGAATGGTTCACTTCCGTCAAGTTTGAGGAATTGGACAAGTTTGTCAAAACTCATTTTGACAAGGAACCGTTTCGATGGAGGCATTCCACTTTTCTTGACAAACCTTGGGAAGTTATTAGAGCTACAAATGGGTGGGAATTTGTTAGGAGGTGAAATTCCCTCTTCGATTGGATCACTAAAGAGTCTAAGTTATGCTTTGGATCTAAGCGAGAACAGATTCACGGGGAAGCTTCCTTCAGAAATTGGGAGCTTGACTCTGCTTCAGAGGCTGGATATATCAAACAACAATCTTTCTGGAAGTTTAGCAGTCCTCGAACAACTTGATTCGTTAATGGAGCTAAATGTCTCATACAATCACTTCACAGGTCCGATACCAAACCTGATCCATTTGAACTTAACTTTTTCTTCTTTTTTGGGAGACTCAGGTCTGTGTGTCAGATGCCAACCATCCAGTTCAGTAACTTGCTCTGGGAGTAACGGTCTCAGTCCTTGCGACAGTCCAAGAGACCCAAAAAGCCTAACAAGAGCTGCAACAATTTTGATAGCTCTGGCTTCTTCTCTAATTTCTGTTGTTGTGATCGTCGGATTAGTTTTCCTGGTGGCTTCGTGCAGAAGGAAACACCAGGAAAATGAGATCCCTGCTCAAGATGGCGCGTCTCCTCTACTAAATAAAGTGATGGCAGCTACAGAAAACCTCGACCAGAGGTATATTATTGGCAGAGGAGCCCATGGGGTCGTTTTCAAAGCTTCTCTAAGTCCAGACAAAGTTTACGCACTGAAGAAGCTTGCATTTGGAGCATACAAAAGAGGGAAATCAAGCATAGATAGAGAAATCGAAACAATGAAAATGTTGAGGCACCGGAACTTGGTCAAATTGGAAGATTTTTGGCTGCGAAAGGATTATGGCCTCCTTTTATATCGCTACATGGAGAATGGAAGCCTGTGTGATGTTTTACATGAGAATTCTCCACGACTGTCCCTAGAATGGAATATCCGGTACAAGATCGCAGTTGGAACTGCTCACGGGTTGGCGTATCTCCACTTTGATTGCAATCCTGCTGTGATTCATCGGGATATCAAACCAGGAAACATACTCCTTGATTCAGATATGGAGCCCCGCATATCGGATTTTGGTATCGCCAAGCTTCTCCATCATTCTGCTTCTGCTACACCTTCCACGGCCGTTGCAGGAACGGTTGGGTATATGGCACCGGGTATGTTCTGTTTCTTTCTTCGTCCGGTCTTTTATTTGTGTTGTTCTTTATATGGCGCACTAATTTTCGATGTCTCTATTTGTTTGTGTTAGAAAACGCGTTCATGACGAAAATGAGCAGGGAATCTGATGTGTACAGTTATGGGGTGGTTCTGCTCGAGCTGCTTACGAGGCAAAAAGCAGTGGATCCCTCATTTACTGACTCAGACATCGTAGGTTGGGCGAGGTCGGTTTGGAATAGCACACGGGATATCAATCGGATTGTAGATCCAAGCCTAGCAGAAGAATTTCTGGACACCAATATCATGGAACAAGTTGCTGAAGTGGTTTTGGTTGCTTTGAGGTGTACCGAAAAGGAGCCAAGCAGGAGACCTAACATGATAGATGTTGTCAACCAACTGCTCAAAGCGAATGTACTCTAGAGAAACAAACGTAGCTCGGTTTAATGTAGCATTGCGTTTTGATAGAAGCCAGTAAGATGATGCAACAAAACGATGGGCGTTGACGCATCGCCCAGGAAATAAAATTTAGAAAAGTACATTCTCATATCGACCCTCCCCTTTTTTCCACGTCATTTTATCTCTCAGAAAATTCAAGATGACATTTCAATATTATGATCGAGAAATGAAACCTGTTGATAATTGATACCTTTATTCTGATGATGGGTCAATATTAAATTCAAAAAATCCATTTTACAATGTAATGTCATTAGCATCAAGAAGCATGAAATTACTTGGCATCTCAAATGGGTGTAAGTCAGCCCACTGCTTCTCTTTTGAATTATTTATCGACCTTTGCCTTCGAAATCAAAATATTAAGTCAGTTCAGAAATATTGACGAAGCATGCGTACGTTGGCGTTTTTGTAGGTCCAAGGTATACGATAGATGTATTCAAGATTTGCAAGAGTTACTACCGCATAACTGGCTCTCATAGTCAACAAAAATTGATACCCTACAAAACGTTGAAATGAGCCTTTTGAGTACCTTGGAACTGTTATAATTAGTGGATGGATTCCAGGTTTTTGCTTGATTATCGATCTGATTGCACGAATCAAAGCTTCCTGTTAACAAGAAGAGTCGGTCCTTTTGACAACCTACACACGAGGCTCCAAGGATTGCTTAATCCACTGATAAGCTCCAGTATACAAAGAATAATAAAATCGTGATAAGAACGCGAATTAAAACATTTACAATGTCAAGGTTCTCACTCACCCAGATGAAAGAATCCCTAACCATAGTATCATTCGTCATGCTCTACAACTAAAGAGAACACTACTGCAACGAAATCAAAAGAAAAATGGCGAGGCAAAAATTTGCTGACTATTGATACAAGAATTGGATCACGCAAACCTAATTGTCCCTTTCCTTTGTAATATACAGATCTGAGACAAGTGCTTTCAGGAACTCCCATGAGACCTAACTGATGAGATTGACTGCGCGGAAACAGAAGCCGTCGGGCTGTTAATTTCTCTGTCTCCATTGATGGCTCTGGGTTTTCCACTCAGTCTATCAATTGCATCTTGACAAACCTCAATGAACCACTCATCCTCAGGTAGCACACTGCAAACAGAACATTTCAGCCTCAGGAATCAAGGCTTGCATTGCTCAAATCTATAGCATTTGTATTAGAAGATTTGGTATCGACTGAAAAGTACCAATCTTGTAACAAAAAGCTATCAACGTCCTCTGCCAGCATAATAAATTTATCAATTTTAAAAAATTTGAACTTATAAAGGAGATGGTTCAATAAACACCAAGATCCTCCCCTCTTCAAAGTCCATATCTCGCGTAGAACTATATGCACAAGCCACGGAAAACTAACCCAAAGAGAGAATACTCAATGTCGTACCTGTATGGATCCATTCCTGTAGCAGAAAATGCTGCAATGGCCTTTGATATGATTTCATTGACAACTCTATGTAAATTCCGTGACAAATATCGTCCTTGAGAGGCAAAGCACATGACAAATTTCATATCCAAATAAAACTGCATTTGTGGAAATTAGAAGGAAAAAGTCAAACAAATTATTTTACCCATTAAAGGAGAATTACTTGCTAGAAAGTCACACTCAAATACCTGCTGCAGACCAACAGGACCTAAAGGTCTTGGCCCTTCTTCAATGTCGTCCCAAAAGCTCTGGTCTTCAGAGAGCCATAGGATGACGGTTTCTGTTAGTCTCATCAATAACAATGTGGCAAACCGTTCCCTGCCCACAAACATATCTGCAGCCATACTGGCCATCCTCGTCAATTTTGCAAATAGCTCCTGTATTGCAGCAATCACATGTCAAAAGAAACAAAGGACGTGAATAATTAGAGAAAACCCTGAAAAAAAATTAAGCAAAAAATTTAGTCTTTGACTGAGTGTTTTAAGACAGGAAATCCCATTTCATCAGATAACAAACCAGCCCCAAAAAAATAAAAAAATAAAAAAATCATAAATAAAGTGGTGAAATTTGGTCTTTGAGTGTTTAGGAATCAGGAGCTGCTCAAGCCAGGATGAACAAATCAGTAGAAAGTAATGACTTTTTTAATGAGGTTTTCCCGGTCTTATTGTTTTTCAAACAGCAAAGCAGAGCTGCAGGAGCCCTGCAGGATAAGTGCCCCTTCCTTGCTGTTGACCTTTTTCATCAGACAACGGATTTCAAATATGATTCCATATTAAAGGTTACATTTAAACAACTATCCTTCTACCTTAAACTCAGCCCGGATTTTGAATATGAATCTCAAGAAAAACAAGGGGCGGAGATGTCAACGAGTAGAAGCTAGAATACTTCTCATCAGGCAAATACCAACAGTGAAATTTTTTTAATGATACTGACACATGTAGCTGTAATTCAAAATACAGCATGATGCACCTGTAGACCGCAGTACCTAGAATACTTCTCATCAAGCCTTGCACGGGATAAATGCCCATAAAACAGAATGTTCTTTGTCTCACGGTGAATTTTCATTAAAAACAAACATAGCTCTTAATAAACGTGCACACTTGCATGCATTGATAAGCCATCCAAGTAGCATCATCTTGTCACTCCTAATGAAGTGGTGAATAGAGAGATGCAAATTACAGAAGGTGTGATTCAAAAACCAGCTCAGTTTGCTCAACTCAGTTGAAATTCCAATCTATAAGGGGGTTTAATTATTTCAAATTTGGGGAAAAATAGAAGGATAATGTCATTTTTAGACGCACGTCGAAAGAGAGCACAAACATAAATTTTCTAAACTTGACTTGAAAATATCAAAGAAGGTATCTATCATTCAAACAATACCTGGAAAAGTAGAGAAGGGAACCAGTCAATTTCATCTGCATTTCCATCCATATTTATGTACATATCTGCAGTAAGATGGCTGTCACCTTCCTCAGTGAAAATAAGATCCAGAGCATGTTGCCGACAGAAAGTGTCTTTTAGTCTATCAACTGAGCTCACAAGCCGCCTCCTCCATTCTCTTTGTTCAGGATGACGATTTTGTCTATCTGCAGGTCTTCTCTGGAAATCATCCTTATAATGAGACTGACTCAGTGGAGAAAGCTTCATAGCTGCACGGGGGAGCAGCTCATCTGCCAATAATGATGCATTTGCCAGCAAAGCAATCTGCTGAGCTTCAGTCTCAGCCAACCGAACAATCTTATTCCCAGAACCTTCAAAATTTGCTTCATCCTCCATTGAACCAGGTAAGGCTTTTATAAGCATGTTCACATAGGAGTTAAATACCTGAAACAGACCTTCCAGTGTTTGACCTCCCAATTGCATACTTAATAATGGCCCTACATCCTCAAAGAAATCCTGTTTGAGATAGAGGAATCAACCATTAGTAATTGAAAGAAGTGTGACAGATATCTAAAGAAAAAAACGACCACCTGATAGAGATAACAAAGATCAACAATGATAAGGGAAAAATCTCTTGCAGGATGAGAAATGCAAAGAGATGTGAGTGGCAGAGATCTCTAGCACCCAGTGCTATGTTGCTCGGTAAGAAGAAGGAATCAGAATATCTGTTCATGCCGACATATCCACAGAATGTGCTTTTAACTATCAAAGCTGTGCGCCAGACTTATAGGGTGCGTTTGGTAACTTTTCTATTCTGGAAAAAAATTATTTTATTCTATTTCTATTCCCTAGAATAATTTCTAAAAAAAAGAACACGTTTGGTAACTATAAAAAATTTCTATTCTCGGAATAGAAAAAAAATAGAAATGCATTTGGCATGAATTTTTTTGTTTCTTTTAATTTATTCATAATTTTTGTAGATTTCTCTTTTTTTCCTCTTTTTTTCTTCTTGCTCCCTGCCAGCAGCCGGCGACCAGGAGAGGCAGTGATGGCTGGTTGGGGGGGCGGCGAATGGCGAGGGGTGGCGAAAAAAAAGAAAAAAAGAAAAAAAGAAAAAAACTTATTTTTAGAAATTATTCCTGAGACCGAAAAGCTACTTTCTTCTACCTCTTGCTTCTATTCCAAAATTATTCCTTGACTACTTTTCTATTCCGGGGTATAGAAAAATTAATTAATGTTACCAAACGGATTTCTATTCCTTTTTTGTTCCAGGGAACAAAAGAATAGAAAAACAAAAAGATTGGAACATTTCCAAACATAATCATAGTAACCAACCTTCTATCCCCTACCCAACCCAAAGACAATAAGAAAGAAAACAGAGAGAGGAATGGGAGCTTAGAGGAGATAAAATTGACAAAGAGGCATTAGCCGGATGGATGTGATGGGATGAAATTGGCACTTCCAATTGACCAATAATAGTTCTAAAGTAAATGAAAAACCACCTGCATTTGCCACCCACTGGCACAACAAAAATTGTGTCATAAGGTCACACTTGTCACAACTATTCAGGATCGCAGGAAAGCAATACACTGAAGTGACTATCTCTATTCATTTGATTGTTGACAACAGCATTCTAACTTGCAAGGAAACCAATGTCACATCAAGCTAAAAGAAAGTTATTATGACCTATTCAATAAAACATTTTCAAGATAAAGAGTTCAAGGGGAAAAACCATTCACCTGGACCATTAAATTGAACCGATGTGCACTACTGGTGAGTCTATGCTGAAATGCAGTAGTGTTCCCAACAGAAGCACTCAATAGCCTGCCAGATTGGCGTGTGGCAGTAGGAGGGTAAGTGAGAACCCAATCATCAGCAGCGGCCAGAGCAGCAGTGCTCTCCTCAATCCTTTTCAAGTTAGCCTCTAATGCCTGCTCCACACTAGGCCTGAACAGCTTTAGGAGGGTGGGGCAAAGGGCAAGGCCACGAGCTTCCAGCAATGAACAATGTCCTAAAGCAATTTGAACACATTCTGCAGCAGCTCGTAGACCTCCAGCAGCTGCTGATGAAGACAGTGCATGTCTTTTAACAAGAAGACCAAAAGCTTCTACTTGCTTTGTTGCCCACATCACAAGCTCTGAAGTATAAGCTGGCTCCTTGCCAAAAATAGCTAAAGAATCACTGGCAGCTAGTGCAATAGCAGAAAATACCAGCTGGGAAAGGGCTGCTGTATATGCCCCTCCATAAGATGTGCTTGACGGACGAAGGGTTTGCATGTTATACCGATACCTCTGAAAATGTGCATTAAGAAGCAAAGTGTGAGCCCGAGGTCCATCGCCAAGTTTCTTGAGAGCAGATATTGCAGAGCGAAGTTCACTACCACGGGTTGAAGGTTGGCAAGCAGATTCAGCAAGCTGATCCGCTAATTTGTTTGTACGTTCAGTTATAGCTGTCTGTAGTGAAGCAAGTAAAATTGTGCTCAGAGCTTTTGTTTCTTTTGATTCAGCAACTACATGTTCTCCCTCATCAAGGGCTGCCAGAGCTTCATCGATTCTCCTCTCAGCTAATAAAACATCAAGAAGATCAGGAAATTCCACTGCCCACCTCTCCAAATCTGAAGGTTCTCTGTCTTCAAAATCTGAGAGAACATTTTCACTTGAGTCTTCGGGCACATTGGTAGATGAGGACTCTAGATTAACTCCATCAGCTAATCCATGAATTAAGGTAGCTTGAGTCGACAGCAGGTTCCTAATGGACAGAAGCTCCCCCTCTAAATCTGATATCTCTTTGGATGTTCTGCAAGAAAAACAATAAACAAAAATCAAATTAACGAATCCCCAAGGTAGTCAACTGTTTATCATCAGATTTCATTTCCTGATGGATCTTCTGGTACCATGATAGACTTAGAAAACAACAGGCTAACATGCACTGTTGGTCACCCCTACTCCAGTGAATGATGAACTTGTGAACTCACTTGATGAATGCTGCATAATTAGCATAAACACTTCTCCGCATTTCCTCAGCGGAAGCTTTCTTGAGGTCCAAGAGGTAGGAACATAACTGTCTTATTTCCTGCAAGAAAGCAACAAAAACTTGTTTCAAGTGTCTCAATGCTCAGAAAGGTTCCCCTACTTCTCAGAATAAGTGGAAAGATGAGATGATCTACCCAAAAGCAAAGAAAAAGCATGTGTTGAGGGGCAATAGATAGAATGAAAAGCAGTAGAAGTATCTGGAGCACAAACAAGTTATGACATCTTTTCTGAAGAGCTTTTCAACACACCACCTAATGAAATGAGCATCTAGCGCATGGCATAGTCAACAGCACTTACATAGTTCATAACAAATTGAACTATGGGATCATGGTTAAAGAGAAAAAAGAACTTTTAAAAAACTGTAGCTTGAAAGAGGCGTGAATTAGAAAGAACAAATTAAGAATAAAAAGGTTTTCACAAAGCACACAAGAGGCTCTAAACAACATGAACAGAACAGAAAGCACATAATTCAATGATTATTCAAGTTATGGACAAGTGCTAAATTTACACATATAGGGAAGCCATGTGTCTACTTAGAGCCAAAAGAGTTCTCAAGATTTCCAAGGTATTTCAATCGAGGAAAGACTTTGATAACAGAATGAATAACAAGATTAATACTAATCTGATAATTGTGGGACGATAAAAAGGACCTTTGTATCTTTATTGCAACCAATTTATCAAAAGTAGGATGGGTGTCAACAAGAATAGTGGCTCAGGAGTTGCAGGCTTTTCAGGCCGCCCAAAAAAAAAAGTTGTAAGGCTTGAATAGAATGGCAACAAACCCAGAAAGAGGAAATTCTCCAGAGTTGCATTGGTTTGGGCAAATAAGAGAAGAGCCTTTGACAAAAGTGATGGATTGTCGTTTTAATCTTTAATTTCTTTTAAAGGATAGGTGGATCCAGAGTTTGCAATTTTGTATTTCAAAGTCTTTTCATAAATGATTAAATGATGTTTACCTTTTAGAACACTCTTCTTGATGATAGTATAAAACCCACTCGGTAACCTAGCCATGACTCTTTTACTTGATCAAAGGAGGAAAAGAAGAAGCTCTTAAGCAACCCAGGTTTTACTTGAAAGAAAGTACAAAGTGACTCATGATGCAGTGCGATACTGATACATGATTACGCTATTCAAAATTTATTTATGCATGTGAATATAGGACTTCCATTCTGGGAATCGATCATTTTCAAATTAAGAGGTTCAGTCTAGAAGACTGGTGTTCATCAGTACCATGGACTGCTTCCTACAACCCAAAAATAGGGCCCTTTCACATGAGGCGGGATAGTTACATGGATCTCTCGTGCATTCCAGAATATAGTACCGCGTAAATCACACTGTCCCACCATTCAAGGAGATGATACCAGTTGCATCCAAAATATGCATCCAATTAGAGACTTTTTTTACCAAACAGGCGATGAAAGAGAGCTCCAAACATGATTTAGCATAAGGAACAAGTGTGCCAACTTTCGAGCAAATGCAAACCACCAATCAGCGCCCCAGATGTACCACTCTCAATTGTCCTCTAAGGGTTTTGGTTGCTCATTACAGGCTAAATGGCACTATTGGTGTGAAATCTCAACAGGATTGTATCGGGTTAGAACCCCATTTCAAGTGCGTGAGGAATGGAGGTCACAAAACTAAAAAAAGCAAGAACTTTCAGCTCCTCTTCATGATTTCAAGCATCGAAGAAGCCAAAAAAGGAGAACTTGGTCCTCAAACTCCAGTTTCCTAAGTGAGCAGAGCCCACGAACGACGAGGTAGAAACCACGAACATCCATCTACAGTAACGCATGCCCAAAGTCTCAGAGATTCCCGCAAACAGGCGCACCGAATCGATACACAATCAAGCAGACACAACCCGAAAGGACCGATCGAAGCACCCGCAGCTAACGCCCAAAATCAAACGCAACACAACACAACACAAGAGGGCCACGAGAAGGAGGGGAACCTTCTCGTTGAGGGTGCACTTGGACTGGACGTAAGCATCGGCGTCGAACTTATCGGACTTGAAGACGGTGAGCCCTTCCTCCAGCTTCGCGCCGTTCTCCTTCACCGGCGTCCCCCGCGATCGCGCCGCCTTCGCCGTGGCCATCCTCGATGGAATCGCAGCGCGAGCGCTCAGATCAGATCAACCGTGACTCGAAGAGCAAGAACCCGGGCAGATCTAAAGCAAAGTAATGATTTGAGCAGCTGGTGGCGAGAGAGAGAGAGAGAGAGAGTTGGTGGGGGAAGAAGAGAGAGGGTCGAAGAAGGAAGCGTGCCCGTTCGAGCAGTGAAAGCTAAGAATCGGAGCTGGCCCGAAGCCTCGCGGGAGAGAGAGAGAGAGAGGGTCAGTCTCCTACGTTTCTTCCGCAGAGAAATCCCACCTCCGATCGGGCTTTTTCCCTTCTCCGGGTCGTGTCTCCTTCGCTTCGTTTGACTTTCAACTGAGTACGGCTGCTGGTATAAGATGTTGTCTTCCCTGCATTTTTCTGTAAGATTAGGAAGGGCGTTAATTGTAGTTTGTTAATTTCGACGTAATTTCTCCCCTTTTCTTTTACTTTCGCAGTTCACTGGGTCTCCGACGCGACCGGAAGACTAGCGATTTTAATCATCAGAAGACGATGTCGTTGACCTTGCGTGGGCGTGCAGCGGAAGGTGAAAGGACGAGATTCGACTGGAGACGACCCTTGCAGTTCGGACCACGCGAATGGCAGAGAAAGCAATGGACTTTTTTAGATTAATTAAAGATACGCCGGTGGTCCTCGCTGGATGATCTGAATTGACAACGTGAAGTGGACAGGAGCAAAGCGACAGCGTCCAGCTTAGGAGTGCGCGTGGATAGATGGGAGCCGGTAGAACTAGAGCACTGCTTTGGTCAGACCTTTGTTTTCATTTGCGTCAAACTCTGGTCTGTACTTTGTCCAACCCATATTTGCAGTGGTTGGAACCGCATCCGGCTGTGTCAACCTAAAAGGCGAATGATAATTTATGCAAACGACGGGGATGGGGGCCGGCAGGTGATTAACGTATCGGCATATAAACAAAAACATTAATCATATTGTTGCCAGCAAGTGGAAAGCATGAGAACGCCGCGCGGCGCACGTGTAGCATAACTCAAAAGTAGCTCGACATGAGTTTCATCGCATAAGTTGAGCAGTACATTCTGCATATGGCAAGAGTACCATTATTTCGACTCAAACATCAATGGGTAGACAGGAAAATCCAGAATCAGTCTCATAAGGTATAGTCATCACAGATCAACAACAAAATGCCCGACTCAGACTGAAAGAACATCAGCTTCACAAGACATTCACATCCCCTTTCGGTTTATTGATCCTATGTCATTGCTGTCACTCTTCCCCCAGATCCGAACGAATTACTGCAAAAACAGAAGTATGTCATCAGGTCAGTTACCAAGAACAACTCAAACTTGATATAAATTCTATTGTATCTTAGCTCAGACATGGACACATGTCCAGTATTAAATAAGTAAAAGTGCAACGGCTATCCTATTAAGCATTTCATCCATTATAAATCTAAACAAACACAGAAAAGCAGCACCAGAAGTATAGGTAATAAAGTTCTGTAGAACCTGAGCTGTCCAAGAATAAGCCAAGGGGACCTCCATCATTATCAAAGCATAATTAGGAAAGGTCAACCCAAGTACCAAATACTACAAACATCATTTTCAAATAAGAGATGACAAATCAGCTCATACAGGGCAGCAGCAATCCCAGATCCCATTCGCAAATGATACAAATTATGGAACATGCCGACCAAGCCAGGTGAGAATATGCAAAGAATCAATAGACATGCTTAGTTACACTGAGAAGGTTTAGTCAGCACTACTATATGGCACTACTGCGCTAGCATTTCCTATCCAAACATCTCTTTGACATAGCTACTCAAACAATCAGTGGGAACAATTGGTACAGCTTCACAACTCTAAAGACCACAAAATATATTTATACGTCTGCCTTATGATGAACAGAAGGCAGTTCATAATATCCATGTTTGTAGAATTAAACTAAATTAAGATGTCAACAGATGAAGTTATGTACCATACTATGGTTGAAGTTTTCATGCATAGGAATTGGCATGACAAACAGAATTCACATGCACAGAAAATTAAAGTGGTGACCATGGTACCCAATTCTTCAAGCAACATTAAGGTAGATCCAAAAGGCTGATAAAGGCCGAATTTATGGCAACAAATTTCCCAAACTTTACCGTGGACATAGATGTTATAATTTCTACCCATCCCACACCGTTGGACACAATATAAAAAGTACCCAGTCATGAACCAGGTCATAACACAAAGCATGCAAGACACCCAAATCACATGCATGCATTAAACCCGAGAATGAAAATGTTTCATCAAATGACAAAGCCCTATTTACTGATGAACACTTATGCAAATTACCTTTCAATATTTGTTTAAACTAAAAAAAGTGAGTTGCACTGTTGTCATTCATCTGATATACACAGTTTATGTGTAGCATCATTGGGACAACAGAAGATTAGCAGCACTAGTGATTCATCCATTGAGCACAAGCCTTTTTCATTTTATATTGGTCTGTGGGTTGTAGGTGGGGGTGACTAATAATTATCCTCTAATTTTCAGAAAGTTAAGCATAAAGCAGGTGAAAATAACGAGTAACATGAACAAGCAAATATGAGTGGAGAGTGGATGTTATTTACATTTCCCACACAACAATATTCAAAAACAGAATGACGCCATGAATTGATGATGAATGATCACAGCAATGCAAGGGGCAAGCAGCAGAAAGAAAATAATCTATTAAAAAATATAGAGTTATCAGAAAATATCAGGTGTCCCATTTCCCTAGTTAGGCAGTTTTTGTTTACAATGCTCAAAATCTAAATGCAGTACCAATCCTACCCCAAGGACCCTAAGTCAGGGAGCAACTGCAACACAATGCGGATAATCTTACTGCAACACAATGCGGATAATCTTAGAACCTTTGTCAACAAGAATTACCTCTTGGATTATATCACATAAACCTAAAGAGAGCAAGACAGACCACCTAACAGATGCAGAAGCGACTCCTCGGGAAAGTGGACATGAAGGGGGGAACTCACATTTCTAGATACTGATGGCAGAACACAAAACTAGGTACAATTAGATATCCCATACATGAAGCAAATCACAAGCTCTACTGACCTATCACGATTATCTAGTCAATGAAAGATAAAATATTCTAATCCTTTTAGAAATGGATACTGACACTACCAAGAATAAACAGGCAACTATTGCCCTCTAGGAAAATTAAACATAAGGAAATTTCTCAGGACAAAACTTAAGGATGAATCACATATAGAGTGAGAGCCTATTGCACACGCATAGGGTCCTAGTAATGCTGATTGAAGGGGATCAAAAGCTTATTACTCTAGAAAATGAAGCAGATTGATCCAGCTCTTCATGACAGTTTTTTGAGCTTCAATTGATGTGAAAGTCTAGAGAACGCGTCGTTTTCTCATCCAAGGATCGTTTTTTATATAGGTAAAGGAAAATGCACTACACAGCACTGCAAAAGGCTCTCAAAGAAACAAAATTTAACTCATTTACAAGGCGAAGCATTGATGCAAGTACATCCACAAGCATGTTTCCACACCGTATAAAAAAATGTGAGATTTCGAACCAGTTTACCCAATTAAAAAGCTAAGCACCCACAATGGACAGACAAGATCTACACAATCATTACCCCCCAACGAGCCATCCCCAGCAGTCGATCATTTCAGCAGTTCAAATTCTTATTAACCCATGGGAGGATGGGTTGACCACTCGTGCATTAAGAGCACAACTGAACGCGAGCTCAAATCAACCGAAACCCTATCCGCATAAATCGGAATCATCAACAAACGGCGAACAGCTACAGCAATCCAGAGAACAACTATAGCAGCAGAACCGACGAGAAAAGAGAGATCGAGCGTGGAGACTGAAGGATAGAGCGTTGAAGTACCGGGCTTCTCGGCCTTGCCGTCCTTCCAGGTGGCGATGGCGAAGTGGACCTTCTCGCGGTTGAGGGCGTCGGCCTTGTGGGGCTCCTTGAGGCAGTTCCGCACCAGACTGGCGCAGATGTTGGAGTACGTTACGTACGTCATCCCGGCTGCCCTCCAGAACGGCATCGGCGCGCTCATCTTGACCCCGTCCTCTTCCTCTCCCTCTCTCCCTCTCTCTACTTTCTCTCTCTAGCCTTGGAGTCTCTGTGCAGGCAGGAGAAGTGGAAACGATCGCCTCCCTCTCTCTCACTGACCTAAGGCCAATGGCAAAGGCCGTCTGGTGAGTGGGGAGTCATGTGGGCCGACGAAATGGGCCCGGACTTCCCCATACTGGGCCCAAGTCCCACATGATATCCATGGGCCAACAAGTATCAATTTTTCTTAGGGTAAAGTGCATTTCTAGTCTGTGGCCCAAAAACTAAGTTTTCGATAATCTAAGGGTGCGTTTGGGAAGACTTTTGAGAAAAGTCCTTGAGAAAATATAAAGACTTCTGGCTAGTTTGTGCTTGCCCGAGCATTTGCTAGTTGCTAACTCACATAGAAGACCCTCTCCCCCAACACCCAAGCATGGCTCAATTCAGACGAAGCCTGTTGGAGTCAAAAGAGGATATACAGAACGGAACGTGACATCGATCCAGGAACTGGGTGAGAAAGGGCGATGGGCGGCAGTGGGTGGCGGTGGGAAGGTGGGAAGGTGGGGGTCGAGAAAGATCAATCTCTCTCTACTATGTCAGAATCTGAGGAAGAAGATGAATACTGGAATTGTAAGAAGAAGAAGACGTGGGAGAATTTTCTTTGTATTCACTTCTATATTGTTGATGTACAAAACCGATCCCTATATAATACAAAATATCGAATAATAAAGAAAGAAAGATGATATTCCTTCAATCTATGTGCATATGATCTAATCCTAAATTGACTAAAATAAATTATCAAGATCTTTTAAGATATATTACAAGATCAGCATCATATCTTCCAACACTCCCCCTCAAGCTGGTGGTTTGTATATATCTAAGACACCAAGCTTGTCTAGAAGATATGAATGTTGTCTTTGACATAAAGGCTTGGTAAATATATCGGCAGGTTGTTCCATGGTTCTGATTCCTCTTGCTTCGATTATTCCTTCTTGAATCTTCTCTCGAGTGAAGTGACAATCGACTTCTATGTGCTTCGTCCTTTCATGTAACACGGGATTTGCAGCAAGCTTAAGTGCTGAATCATTGTCACAAAATAACAGAGTTGATCCCTCGACCTTCACTCCAAGGTCTAGAAGTAAGCCTCGTAGCCAAACTACTTCACAAACAGCCTTCGCCATGGATCGATACTCTGCTTCTACTGATGACAGAGATACAGTAGATTGCTTCTTCGTCTTCCATGAAAGCAAGGATTCGCCAAGTTTGATACAGAAACCAGTGATGGATCTCCGACTCATAGGACAAGTTGCATAATCCGCATCACAATAAGCTGTCATTTTCATGTTGCAATTGCGGGAAAGGAGGATCCCTAATCCCGGGCATTTCTTCAAATACTTTACCACTTTCAAGGCAGCATTCATGTGAGACTGTTTTGGGCTATGCATGAATTGACTGAGTGTCTGAACAGCATAACAAATGTCAAGTCTCGTCATAGTGAGATATATGAGTTTCCCAACTAGCCTCTGATAGCTTGACGGATCCTTGAGTAGTGAATCATTTTCTGTGGACTGAAGGCCCGCATCATATTCTGCAGTGGTTAACTTGACATTTTGCTCGATAGGAATGACTGCTGGCTTGCAACCTGATAATCTCGCTTCTGATATAATCTCCAGTACATATTTTCTCTGACCAAGAGAGATACCTTCCTTTGAACGGGCTATCTCAATTCCAAGAAAATATTTTGGTGATCCCAAATCTTTGATATGAAACTTGGAATGGAGATTTTCTTTAAGGTTCTTCACAGCAAGCTCATCATTGCCCATGATAAGTATGTCATCAACGTATATCATTAAGTAGACAGATGACGTACCTTTTGTCCAAGAGAAAAGTGCATAATCATGCTTGGATTGTTTGAATCCAACAGCTGTAAGTGCATTGGTGAACTTGGCATACCACTGTCGCGAAGCCTGCTTGAGACCATAAAGGGATTTACGGAGACGACATACATTGGACCCCCCTGTCTCCGTAAACCTGGTGGAAGATCCAGATAAATTTCTTCATCTAAATCTCCATGAAGAAATGCATTATGAACATCCATTTGATGTAATGACCAATCACGAAATGCAGCAATGGATAAGAAAGTACGAACTGTAACATCCTTTGCAACTGGAGAGAAAGTTTCATGATAATCAAAACCTTCTTTCTGAGTAAACCCTTTAGCCACTAAGCGAGCCTTGTATCTTTCGATGGACCCGTCTGCCTTATATTTGATCTTGTAGACCCACTTGCAACCAATTGGCTTGCGATTTGATGGTAATGAGACAATATCCCATGTATGGTTTTCTAATAAGGCATGCAATTCCTTTTCCATGGCTTCTTGCCAACGAGGATCTTTGACAGCCTCATTATAATGAGATGGTTCTTGTTTCTCAGATACTCGACTAATACAACACATATGGTTGGAGGATAATCTTTGGAAAGACACATATGTGGAGATAGGATAATGTGTACCTGATGACTTTGAAGCTGTACAAATATAATCCTTTGTCCATGTAGGCGGACGGATAGAGCGTCCTGATCTCCTGGGCATTGGAGACGGTTGGCTAGAGGATGCAATCTCCTCATTCTGTGGCACTTCTTCATTGTTGACATATCCAGGAGACGTTACATCAGCTTCTTATGTATTTCCAATAGAGTTATCCATAAAAGACGCTTCAGAAATTGGGAATGGAATGCTCGATGTACGTTTTGGATGTGTGAGAATATAGGTATGGCCAAGGGATGATTCTTCGTCTAATTTAAACCAAGTATGGTTGGTGTCCCTGTCAGAATTTGTAGAAATATTTCCTCATGAAAGACAACATCCCTGCTTATAAAAAAGGCTCCAGTAGATGGCTCAAAAACTCTATATCCCTTCTGCAGAGTTGCATATCCCATAAAAATGCACTGGCGGGCTCGAGGACTCATCTTGTCTCGAGCTCCTACTGTAGTTACATAGCATAGACAACCAAAGACTCTTAAATGATAAACTTTCGGTTTCCTTCTATAAAGCATTTCATATGGAGTTTTTCCAGCAAGCACCCGACTCGGCATGCGATTAATCAAATAAGCAGCTGTGACTACACAATCTCCCCAAAAATTTTCGGGAATCGAGGCTTGAAATTTCAGAGCACGTGATATCTCTAATAAATGCCGGTGCTTACGCTCAATGATGCCATTTTGTTGTGAAGTATAGATATAGGAGCTTTGGGATAAGAACGCTTCAAGTGCCATAACTTGGCACAAAGGGACATTTAAGTGCCATAACTTACGAAAGGTACACTTAAGTGCTACATTCGAAGAAAAACGGATCACTTCAGTGCCACTCCGGCCAAAATCCGGCCAAAACGCCGACGTGGCATTTTTCCGACGAGGCGAGCCCAAAACGACACCGTTTTGCTTGCTAACGTGGCCAAATAATGCAAAAACGGCGTCGTTTTGGGCTGACGTGGTAAAAAAAATTAATGAAAAATTAATTAAATTAAATTTAGTTAAAATATTAAAAAATAATAATTTTAAAATTAAATTTAGTTAAAATATTAAAAATAATTATTTAAAATTAGAAAAATTTAAAAAAATTTAAAGGGGGGGGGGGGGAGCACCAGCCCGCCACCGAAGGGGCGGCACGGAGTAGGTCAACCCGGTCGCCAAGCCCCAGCCAAATTTAATTTTTAATTTTAAATAATTATTTTTAATATTTTAACTAAATTTAATTTATTTTTATTTTTATTTTTTTACCACATCAGCCCAAAACGACGCCGTTTTTGCATTATTTGGCCACATCAACGAGCAAAACAGCGTCGTTTTGAGCTTGCTTCGCCGGAAAAATGCCACGTCGGCATTTTGGCCGGACTTTGGCCGGATTGGCGCTCAAGTGATCCCTTTTACTCCGATTTTGGCACTTAAGTGTACCTTTCGTAAGTTATGGCACTTAAGTGTCCCTTTGTGCCAAGTTATGGCACTCCAGGGGTCCGCACGTCCAGGAGCTTTCATGCAATATTCCATTTGAGGAGAAAAAAATCTCACATTCACTACTGAAGAATTCCTTTCCATTATCAGTGCGGATGCGCTGAATAGACTTCCCAAATTGATTTTTGGACAAGGAGAAGAAAGTTTTCAGATAATGAAAGACTTGGCCTTTGGACTGCATCAGAAATATCCATGTGGCTCTTGAAAAATCATCCACAATTGTTAGAAAAAATCGAGAACCATCACGATTTGGTGTGTGGTAGGGTCCCCAAATATCAACATGGATTAGAGAGAAAGGACTTTTTGCACGAGAAACATTATTTGGAAAAGGTGCACGAGTTTGTTTTGCTAGTGGACAAATTGGACAATGAGAACAAGGAATAGAAGCACTATGACCCAATCTTTGATGACTAATAAGATTTTTATCATTGGCAGCAGAATTACACAATGACAAATTATTCAATTCAATACATGATAAATGTGAACTGCTAGGAAAATTGATCCAGAAATATAGCCCTTGAGAGATACTACCCAAGCCCATCAGTCTGCCAGTCGAAAGGGCCTGAAATATACATTTATCAGAATCAAATAGGACTCGGCAAGAATTTTCTTCACAAACTCGAGACATTGATATTAGATTGAAATTGAAATCAGGAATGTATAATACGTTCTTGAGAGTTATGAGTGGGCTAAGATTTATGTTGCCAATCATCATCACAAGTGTGGAATTACCATTGGGAAGCTGTACTGAAGCTGGAGTAGGCAATTTTTGGATTTTTGAAAAGAATTTTTTATCACAAGCAATATGATCACTAGCCCCAGAATCAATTATCCACTTTTCATTGGAAATTGAATTTGCCAAGCAATATGAAGTACCTGTGAAGCTTCCAGCCTTGTCAGACGTGTCTAGTTTTTTGAAAGCCTTCATGAGTTCTTGATATTGCTCTTGATTAATTGGCTGATGTTGTCCTGTGACCTGTAAAGCAGTTGAAAAATCCTTCTTTCATTTTTCTCCAGGCTTGCCATGTAGTTTCCAACAATTATCGATTGTGTGATGTGGACGCTTGCAATAATCATAGTATAATTTACCTTTGCCTTTGAAATTTCCCCTTAATGTTGCAGCATATGGCGGCCCAATTGGATTTTTTAAATAGGGAATGGACACCGCTTCTTGAGGACCGTCGGATGTGAAGAAGGAATGTGGACCGTTGGATCCTGTCGAAGGCGAGATTGCACGCGAACCGTCCGATGCTGCCGAGAAGAGTCCTCGGTGACCGTCGGATCCCATTAATGGATGGAGACCTCGCGAGCCGTCCGATCGCCTCATCCAATCGTGGCCGTCCGTTCCTCTCCTTAGGTTTCGAGGGTCTTCGCCTCTCTCTGGAAACCCTAAACTTTGCCCGATTGTTCCTCGCCCCCTTTTCGACGCTCCTCTCTCGAGAGCACTGCTGTGTACAGCAAGTGCGACCCCATCTTTGGGGTTATCGAGCACAGCAAGACGCTGGCTCTCTTCCTGTGTTGCAAGTTGGTAAATCCGAGCGAGGGTTGGTGTTGGATCCATGGTGAGTATCTGCGTCCGGAATGAAAGGTACGATTCATTTAGGGCAAGGAGGAATCTTGTGACTTTTTCTCGTTCCCGAATCGCTCTGTATTGTTGTAGAGTCGATTCGGGTCCTTCTAATTTTTCTTCCACCGCTTCCAATTCATTCCACAACGCTGAGATCTTGTTGTAAATGGTGGCAACGCTCATATTTCCTTGTTTTAACTCAGAAAGCTGCTGGGTTAGTGAAAAAACACGGACACGATCCAATTTCCCGAACATTTCTTTTACATTTTCCCACATTTGTTTTGGGTCTTCCGTCGGCGGTAATCCGGCCGCGACTTCGGAAGTAACACAGTTTCCGATCCATGTTCGGACTAACTGGTTACACTTCCTCCATAGTCGTGCCTGCCGCTCGTCGGATGGGATTGGAATCGTTCCATCGATAAACCCATCTTTTTCTTTGGTCACCAACGCCCGTCGGAATTCCCGCGACCAGCTGGAATCTTCTACAAATTCTGACAGGGACACCAACCATACTTGGTTTAAATCAGACGAAGAATCATCCCTTGGCCATACCTATATTCTCACACATCCAGAACGTACATCGAGCATTCCATTCCCAATTTATGAAGCGTCTTTTATGGATAACTCTATTGGAAATACAGAAGAAGCTGATGTAACGTCTCCTGGATATGTCAACAATGAAGAAGTGCCACAAAATGAGGAGATTGCATCCTCTAGCCAACCGTCTCCAATGCCCAGGAGATCAGGACGCTCTATCCGTCCGCCTACATGGACAAAGGATTATATTTGTACAGCTTCAAAGTCATCAGGTACACATTATCCTATCTCCACATATGTGTCTTTCCAAAGATTATCCTCCGACCATATGTGTTGTATTAGTCGAGTATCTGAGAAACAAGAACCATCTCATTATAATGAGGCTGTCAAAGATCCTCGTTGGCAAGAAGCCATGGAAAATGAATTGCATGCCTTATTAGAAAACCATACATGGGATATTGTCTCATTACCACCAAATCACAAGCCAATTGGTTGCAAGTGGGTCTACAAGATCAAATATAAGGCAGACGGGTCCATCGAAAGATACAAGGCTCGCTTAGTGGCTAAAGGGTTTACTCAGAAAGAAGGTTTTGATTATCATGAAACTTTCTCTCCAGTCGAAAAAGGATGTTACAGTTCGTACTTTCTTATCCATTGCTGCATTTCGTGATTGGTCATTACATCAAATGGATGTTCATAATGCATTTCTTCATGGAGATTTAGATGAAGAAATTTATATGGACCTTCCACCAGGTTTACGGAGACAGGGGGAGTCCAATGTATGTCGTCTCCGTAAATCCCTTTATGGTCTCAAGCAAGCTTCGCGACAGTGGTATGCCAAGTTCACCAATGCACTTACAGCTGTTGGATTCAAACAATCCAAGCATGATTATGCACTTTTCTCTTGGACAAAAGGTACGTCATCCGTCTACTTAATGATATACGTTGATGACATACTTATCATGGGCAATGATGAGCTTGCTGTGAAGAACCTTAATTTTCGGCTCCGGTCAGTTGCTGAGTGATGAGTCGTAGTTCTGGCCCGTCGGCTGTCGTGGTGTAAAGTGGATCGCCGGGTTCCGGCCGGCTACTGGTTGCGAAGATCGGATATGGGAAGGGGCTCGGTGCAGAAGTCGAGTAGGAATTTGCACCTTGACCTGAACCACCCAAGCCGAAAACGTGACTCGTATTTTGAAAACCCGGGTAGGGATTCGTTCCCATACCTGGTCCAATCGAACCGCCCGTCTGCTCCGGGCCGGTGGCAGGATTTGCCCCATCACTGGTTGGTAGACCGCCATCGGCTCACGCGTTGCTTTGGTAGCCAGACGATGATGCAGTGGGAATTGACCCAGGATACCATGGATATGGCATCCATTGATATGGGTAGCCCGTGAAAGGTTGCCCGGGATTAGCCTGAGTTTGATGTTGCCATTGCACGTGCGGTTGTTGGGTTTGTCTTTCTTGTTGATCTAATGCAGGGACGACATTGGATGAATCTTGATTTTCATTGGTTTGCATCGGTGCTTCTGTTGCAGATGGATCGGCAGTAGTTGAGGTAAGATCCTCTGGTCTTCTCATATTGAAAAGAAAAATTGATTCCTCTGCTGACTCTTTTTGCAGATGAGGTTCCTTGCTTTTAGGCAATCAAACACTGTGATTCCTTCGGCAACACTTGTCTGGAATTTGGAGTTCGTTTACGAGGTAATCGGAGCGGAAGCGAAAAACGGTTCAGAATCAAGGATGCTCTAATATCATGTCAGAATCTGAGGAAGAAGATGAATACTGGAATTGTAAGAAGAAGAAGACGTGGGAGAATTTTCTTTGTATTCGCTTCTATATTGTTGATGTACAAAACCGATCCCTATATAATACAAAATATCGAATAATAAAGAAAGAAAGATGATATTCCTTCAATCTATATGCATCTGATCTAATCCTAAATTGACTAAAATAAATGATCAAGATCTTTTAAGATATATTACAAGATCAGCATCATATCTTCCAACATACTAAAGAAACAAAAGAAATGCCAGCGAAAGAGATGTAGGTATTCGCTGGCGTCTTCATCTGCAACTGGCGGGGCAAAGACAAATGGAGTCCAAGTGCGCGTGCGGAATCTGTGAATTAGTTTAATCCTAATAATGAGCACCAACACTCATTATTATCATTTCTTTTTCATTTCCAGTATTATTAAGCGGTCATTAAAGATGCTATGAGTGCCATAACTTTTTAGCAATATCGACTTGAGTACGGAAAAGTTATTTTTTAGATTTTAATTGTACTTTTTGAAAGTTTTAGGAGTCGATTGCGCTTTCGCTACAAGTTTTAAGACATGATTTTATAACTTAATTACATTTCTATGACAAATTTTAGGACTTTCAATATATTTTATTATTATTTTTTTCCACCTCCTAGTTGGGTGTAATCATCGTAACTTGGAACAACCTGCTCAAGCTGAATCGTCGAGCTAGGCGCAAACACACTGAAGATTCATAATATTACGACATACCGTTTGAAGGCACGGGATCACCTAATCCTACGCTTCTTAAGCTGTTCTTGTGAAGAATAATTATAGGCTTTGTGGCAGCGAGGGAGAACGCATAACCTCATGTTATTGCGCACTGCCAGTGATCCTAAGTTAAGAAAAGAAGATAAATGCATCAAGTTGTTCGCAAAAGGAGGAAGGAATTATGAGGGGAGCCCCGTTTTGTCGAGCCCTATGCAGTCGTTCTGATGTGATTCCTCGAGATATCAATCTTGCTTCAACTCGCCATAATGTACTGTAGCTGAATTCATTTTCTCGTAATATATATAGAGAGAGCATTGCAAACACATATAATTCAAAATTTTCAAACAAATTAGTTATAAAGCACATCAATATTGTGCTTTAAAGAGTTGGATGTAAAGATCATGTCATGGCTTTTTAATAATATACATTTGTTTTTTTTTTTTTCAGTAGAGTTCATTAGCATAAATATTGGCGACTTGAAAGTTACATTGCTTTCAAATTTGACTTTCCAAACAAAACTAAATTCTCTAATCTCCAAGAATATTTTCTTTCTGTCCAGTTTGTTAGTATATCTTACGTCTAACAAGGAAACTAGTTATTTTTAGGAAACAACAAAATTCTATTAAGGTATGGCATCCAGAATTACATCCCTAACAATATTCGTCAACATGGAATTCTTTATCTCCATAAGTATACTCGAGCAACTAGAATTATATGAGAGTCTCAGCACATCTATGCTATACTGTATAGACATGTGTACCACTAGAATGAACAATGGTGGCATGCTTAACACATGTAAGTTGGATAGGAAGTGATGCTAAAACCCCGTAGGTTGAGGAGCAAAATGAGAAATTTGGCCAATCGTCAAATGACGAGTCGCGGATCTATCTAGAATTTGATGATCCCATTTATTGGCTTTTTATCCCTTTCTTCGGTTGACCCTTCAAGCCTTTTCACATGTACCTATCTTGTCATGTAGATCAATCTCCCTACTAAAGAAGCAGAGATATACGCCGGCATCTTAATCTAAAACTAGCAAAAGCAAAGATGCGTGCAAGAAAAGGAGTCCAAATGGCCGTGCAAGATCTGTAAAATGGTTTAATCATGAGAACGTGCATTTCTTTTGCTGGTCCATTTTCTTTTGAAGTTATAAAAATGTATGAGAAGATGATGCATTGCTTCTATTGGTCACATTTCCCACATGACATTAAAATAATAGACCTGTGTTCTCACTAATGGGATCATAGTGCAACTTCAACGTGTGTTTGGACCATAACATGACAGTCAAGATAAGAATAGTTATTCATCAAGTTGGTCTGGACGATAAACTGAAATTAATGTAACTTCCCTAATAGTACTATTAGTTAATAATATCCTTGACAGTATTCGTTAACATGGACTTCCTTGTCTCCACAACTATACTCGAGCAATTAGAACTATATGGAAGTCTGAGCTTGTCTTTTACTATTCTGTATAGATATGTGTAACATTAGGATGAACGTTGACGGTATGTTTAACACATGTAAGTCGGACAGGAAATGATGTTTCTAGTGACGGATAGGTAAGTAACACGTAAGAACCCGCTCTTGGAAGGGGGATAACAGCTAGAAATGGCTGCTAATACCCCGTAGGTTGAGAAGCAAAATGAGAAATCTCGCCAATCGTCAAATGATGAGTGAAGGATCTATCTAGAATTTGATGGTCCCATTTATTGGCTTTTTGTCCCTTTCTTCAGTTGACCCTTCAAGCCTTTCCACATGTACCTATCTTGTCACGTAGATCAATCTCCCTACTAAAGAAGCAGAGATATATGCTGGCGTCTTAATCTAAACTAGCAAAAGGAAAGATGCGCGCAATAAAAGGAGTCCAAATGGCATTACAAAATCTGTAAAATGGTTTAATCATGAGAATGTGCATCTCCTATGTTGGGTCCATTTTCTTTTGAAGTTATAAAATGTATGAGAAGATGATGCATTGCTTCTATTAGTCACATTACCCACATGACATGAAGACAATAGACCTATGTGTTCACTAATAGAATCATAATGCAACTTCAACGTGTGTTCGGACCATAACATGATTGTCAAGATAAGAATGGTTATGCATCAAGCCGGTCTAGGCAAAAAATTGAACTCAATGTAACATCCCTAATAGTACTGTCAGTTAATAACATCCCTAACGGTATTCGTCAACATGGAATTCCTTATTTCCATAACTATACACGAGCAACTAGAATTTTATGAGAGTCTCGGCTCATCTCTACTATATTGTATAGATATGTATACCATTAAGATGAATGCTGGCAACATGCTTAACACATGTAAGTCGGATAGGAAGTGATGTTTCTAGTGGCGGACGGGTGAGTAACACGTTAGAACCTACTCTTGGGAGGGGAATAGCTGGAAACAATTGCTAATATTTCGTAGGTTGAGAAGCAAAATGAGGAATCTGGCCAATGGTCAAATGATGAGTGGAGGATCTATCTCCCTACTAAAGAAGCAGAGATATACGCTGGTGTCTTAATTTGAAACTAGCAAAAGCAAAGATGCGTGTAAGAAAATGAGTCCAAATGGCTGTGCAAAATCTGTAAAATGGTTTAATCATGAGAACATGCATTTCCTTTGTTGGGTTCATTTTCTTTTGAAGTTATAAAATGTTGAAGAAAATGATGCATTGCTTCTATTGGTCACATTTCCCACATGACATGAAGACAATAGACCTATGTGTTCACTTATGGGATCATAATGCAACTCCAACGTGTGTTCGGACCATAACATGACAGTCAAGATAATAATAGTTGTTCATCAAGTCAGTCTAGGCGATAAACTGAACTCAATGTGGAAATATTTGAGACTCATTAGCCAATTTAGGTTCAACTCAGTAAATTACTTGATCGAGAATGGTTTGAACTTGCCTTCTTGAAGTACATTCAAAATCAATGCCCCATTCATTTTTTAAAATTATTTACAAATCGTAGTGGCAATTATCTTATTAGAGATTTGTCGTGTTTACAAAGGCCAATCACATCGAGCTGCTCTGATACTTGAATGATTCGAGAAGATATTCCGAATAGTAGGGGGATTAAATGGAGCAACTCTCAGATACCTTGGATTATTAAGACCCTAATCAAGGTAAGTATTTGAATAGATGAAATTTCTTTAATTCTATTATTAAAAGAGAAATGATTACATAACAGTTTGCCCAAAAACTATTATGCTAACAAAGCTCGTAATGTGAGAATATGAGGTGATGGAAAGCTAGGCGTAGGACGACAAGTATAAGAATATGAATATTGCATTCTCAATTGAAGACATACATGTACAAGCTTATTTATAATACATAAGTTCTAACTAGTTCATGCAACAAGTTTACAGAAAAGAGAACAAGATGATACCCTAATATATAATATCAATCAAAGGGAATCATATCAAATATACAATATCAATCAATTCCTAATCACATCTAATAACCGGCAACGATATGTCAACGTAAAACTTTACTGATAGTGGGGGTCCAAGGATAGAGTTTTCCACCAAACAAAAGGTACCGACCACCTAATAATTCAAGCATGCTGATATGCATCATTAGCTAATCATGACTGAACTAAAAGATGCTTCCCAATAAAATATTCTTTGTATATACTGCCATTTGGACCTCATCCATAAGGCCTGCCAATGAAAGCACTCCTAACTTGTTGTCACAACTTCATCAGTCCTGTACATACAAAATAAATCGTGGAAAGATATCCATACTTTTCATTTAATTGATAACATATTTATAAAGGAGGAAAATGACATAAATAGTTCATAAATTTTGATTTAATGTGCAATATCATCCATGAACATTTAATTTGTTCAATATAATCCATGAACTATAGTCCAATGTGATCACAAAACTTTTAAACAATTTCATTGTTGGGAGGGACTGATGAGGGTGGGCAATCGCAAGCGAGGGCCTATTGGCCTTTGCCAATATCTAGGCAAGGGTCGTAGTGAGGCCCTAGTCAAGGTACAATGACCCCAATCGGCTCTCTCTTACCCTTGTCAGCCCCTCCTGGTGATGGTGGGTAGTGATGGCGAGGGCTTGCAGCCCTGTTTGCATGATTGTTTTCTTTTTTCTTTGGGATATGTATAATAAAAATCCTAAAACTTATCAAAAAAGTACAATCGAGTCCTAAAATTTATATATATAGGCAAATTAGTTCAATTAAGTCATAAAGTTAACACCGTCAAACTTACTAGCTTTTTTTAATTATTTTTTATTTTCCACGTGGCATTTAATTTTTTTTATTCTTTTTTAAATTAGATTTAAAAAATAAAAAGGAAAAGTAAAAATTTTATAAAAAAGAATTCCAAAAAAAAGGGCACCGATGGGAGCTTCCGTCGCCACCCATTGCCAGCCCCTCCGGCGATGGTTGGCCCTGGGTGGTGGTGCCTAGCAAGGGTTGACAAGGCCTTGCCCAGGCGGGCGATGGTTGTCGGCCTCCCATGAGGGTTGGTGAGGCCTCGCCCAAGGCCAGCGTGCCCAGATATAGGCGCCCTCACCCAACTTGGCAAGGGTCACCGCCCCGAGCCTAGGGTCGGCGAGGCCTCGCCAGCCTAGCCAACCCTTCAAGGCTAGCGACCATCCGGGGCCCCTCTGGCTACAGGCGACAACGGCGGCATAAACACTCGCCGGTGCCATTTTCTCTGTTTTTTTTTTAATATTTTTGTTTTTTAAATGAATTTTAGCTTTTCTTTTTTTAGTTTTTAAATCTAATTTTTAAAGATTTTGAATAAAAAAAATTTAAAAAAAGTCACATGGAAAATAAAAATTCATTTAAAATGCCATGTCAGCTTTTTCCGTTAGTAAGTTTGACGGTGTTAACTTTAGGACTCAATTGAATCAATTTGCCAAGTTTTAGGACTCAATTGCACTTTTCTAACAAGTTTTAAAACTTCTATTGCACATATCCATTTTTCTTTTTTAAAATTTTGCTTAATTCAAATAAAATTAGTAGTAAAAATCATATCGTTTTAGTTTTATACTTCATGATTTAGCCACGTCATTGACATGTAGAAGAGAGAAAATATTAAGAAAAGCCATGTTAGCATTCTTCATTAGCCAAATTGAATGAGATTAATGGAAGAACTCGATTGAATCAATTTGACAAATTTTAATACTAAATTGTATTTTTTGTAAGTTTTAGGATTCAATTACACTTTTACGATAAATTTTGGGACTTTTAGTGAATACATCCCATATTTTATCATGATAAAAGAATATCTTCCAACAAAAAAAAAAAAAATCGAATATATAAAAGTACCATATCTCTTTACTACGAGTGAAGCAAGTGAGGTGACTGGTCCTCCTCTAGAAAGGTATCTTTGGTTAAGAATATCCTAATCCTAACCTCAGGTCCATGAATCAACCTTGCTTTATATCAAACTCAATCCATCAGTCCGAGATTGAGAAGGGACATGCCCAATCAAAACGGGAGAAACTTTCCCAACGTCGATGGAATTGATATGACCCCTATATCTTTTGAGCCTACATGTAGATGCATTCATCAGAGCATGTAACGTATGTTGTAACGTATGTTTTCTCCATCAACTTCTTCTTTTTAAAAGCTTTTTGACTCTGAAGTTGGCATGTGAACTTCTGCACAATTCACCAATTATACCACAAGGTTCATAGACCACCATCAGAGCTATCTTCATGCATAATGATTGATGGAGGCGTATTATCATGCCCCTTAGGTTGCACAGATTTAGCCAATCAAATCAATCCTTTCCCTCCGAAGGATTCCCGCCAATAAATTCGTCAGGAGAACAGTCCATTTTTTGTGCTCATAAGATGCACAAGTTGCCAAATTCTCTCTCCATGTGTGCGCGTGCGTACGTGCGTATCCGAGATCCTTTTTCTGCTGTTGCAAAATGAATCACCTTATTTTTAACTTTCCTTCTGAACCAGTCAAGGTTTGTCCCATCAATTCTTTGTCTACACAATTATTCATTGGCAACATGAAGAGAGAGAGCGCAAAGACACAAGGTCGTGCTAGCCTGTTCTTATTCCGAGGCTACAAATGTTGGTCTGGATCTGACCAGAGGATAGCCATATATTCATACTTAAAGATGCAGAAACAGTTCCCAATGATGGCCTCATGTGGGGTAGCTCACACTGCAGAACCCTTCTGCAATATATCTCGATTCTTCATTGCAAGTTGTCGTTTTTTTTTTTTTTTGTAATTATCACTAGTGAAAAGACGTTCTGGTGTATTTGAATTGGGGTCTTAGTGACAATCACTGGTTCGCTTAAATAAAGTGTCAACAGCCTCCAAGGTTAGAGTGACCCAGGGAGAGCGATCATGGCAAAATACAGCAACTGTAGGTTCGTGACAGTTGGTGGGGATCCTGCATTGAAACCAGTCGTTAAGGACCGGAGCAAAACAGCCAAGCAGCTTAAATGGCTTTTGCTGGTGAAGGCGAATAGGGCCATCTGCTCAGTGGCCTTTGTTGGAAATGTTCTTTGCACGATGGTGAGTAGTATCAAGAAGAGATTGCTATTTGGTCAAAGAGAGAGTGGTGAGACTGTGAAATTAGACAAAAGTAAGTTTCTCTTCAGACTTATTCTAGCATTCCTGGTGGTGGCTTTGATTGCTCTAGCAATTGAACCAGTTGCCCACTTCAAAGGGTGGAATAACTTCTCGAGTGCTGGTTTGCTCGTGAATCAAACTTCGGAGATCAGAGCATGGTTTCACAGGGTCTATGCTTCGTGGTTGGAGTTGCGTGCTGAATCTATTGTGCCTTTAGCTCAAGCTCTCTGTAGATTCTATATAGCACTCTTCTTGATACAGTCAGTGGATCGTACGGTGCTGTGTCTTGGTTGCTTATGGATTAAGTACAAAGGGATCAAGCCAAATGTCAGAGAAGATCCATTCAGGTCAGACCATTTGGAAGTTCCTGAGTATGACCACCCAATGGTTCTTGTTCAGATTCCAATGTATAATGAGAGAGAGGTAGGCATTGCATACCTACTGCTTTCTATTAGCATTTGTTTCTGTCTCTCTGTTTTGCAATGTGCAAGCATATTGTAATCTGAGGAATTTGAGCAGATAAGTATTTACGACCATTGCAGCACAGAAAGATGAAGGCTGACGAACAATCATTCATATGACCAATAAAGCTGTAGATAGTCTGCTATATTTTATTATGTGAGCATAACTCGATTGTTTTGTACGGCTTGTTTGTGTCCATTTTTTGACTAATCATGAGGGATCAGTTTCAACAGGATGAGTAACTTAAGGCTCTTTAATATTGCATCCTTGTACTGTACGCATCTTGCTAGTTGTTAGTGATGAATTGACGATTTGGCTGTGAATAATTATACTAGCAAGGAATAGAGAAAAGACTATTGATTTGTGTTAATCTTCTCTGAACTTCACAATCTGGAATTGAACTTAGTGCTTTCAATTTGCGAAAACCTTACCACCCTAAAAGGATTTATGTACCTAGTACTTTCCCTTAATATAGGATGGTCTTCACGTCGATCTTAAGATACAAGATAGTGATATGAGAAGGTGTTGCCGCATTCTGTGCCATGTACTGTCCTCATTCTTGTATGACAGACTCTGCTGTGAACATCCTTTAGGTATACCAGCATTCCATCACAGCAGCCTGCCAACTCAATTGGCCTCAAGATCGGCTGCTTATTCAAATTCTGGATGACTCTGACGATGAGAGCATACAGAGGCTAATCAAGAGAGAGGTTTCGCAGTGGAGCCAAAAAGGTGTGAGCATTATATATAGGCATAGAGAGGTTAGAACTGGATATAAGGCTGGGAACCTCAAATCTGCCATGGACTGTGATTACGTGAAAAAGTACGAGTTCGTTGCGATCTTTGATGCCGATTTTATGCCAAAACCAGACTTTCTCATGAAGACAGTCCCTCATTTTAAGGTTTCTCATACTTTAAATCTTCTTTTAGCTCCTGAGCGGCGCTCATCTGTATGACTATTCTCATCCTGTTTCGCAGGATAATCCTAAGCTAGGGTTGGTTCAAGCGAGGTGGATATTCATAAATAAGGACGAGAACTTGCTGACGCAAATGCAGAACGTCGATAGGTGCTTCCACTTTGAAGTGGAGCAGGAGGTTAATGGGGCGATCCTTAATTTCTTCGGTTTCAACGGTACTGCTGGTGTTTGGAGGATGGAAACACTTCAAGATTCTGGAGATTGGCTTGAGAGGACAACTGTAGAGGATATGGATATAGCGGTCCGTGCCCATCTCAAAGGTTGGAAGTTCATCTTCCTCAACGATGTGAAGGTATATTTAATCTAGATGCTTGATTTCTTCTTTGGTTTCATTCTTTTTCTCGCGACTTCATTTGGAATTCAAGACATCAGCAGTGGTCCTTGAAGAAAAAAGACTCAGACAAGAATAAGGGATTTCAGGAAAAAGTTTGGAGGAAGTTGCACGCAATGTACATAATGCCATCTGCTGAATTTTTTGGTTGATGCAATGGAAGAAACATCAGAGCTGAACAGTTTTGTTCCATAATTTTGGAGTCTTTCTCACAAAATCAAATTTCAAAATTTAGGTGCTCTGTGAGCTTCCTGAATCTTATGAAGCTTATAGAAAGCAGCAACACCGATGGCATTCGGGTCCATGCGATCTCTTTCGCTTGTGCCTTCCATCGATCATAACTTCCCAGCAGGTAATTAACTCTTGCTCTTTAACTCTCTACTTTATTCTGTTTCTGAATCTCAAATGAAAAACCAAGAAAGTAAATGAATTTGTTTTTATATTGCAGATCACTTTCTGGAAGAAAGCAAACCTGATATTCCTATTCTTCCTTCTAAGGAAGCTTATAGTTCCATTCTATACCCTAACATTCTTGTGCGTGATTCTTCCTATGGCCACGTTCGTCCCCCAAGCCAATCTACCGGCGTGGGTGATTTATTATTGGCCCCTAATAATGTTGATATTGAACATTTTCCTCGACCCCAGATCCACCCCTTTTGTAGTCCCTTACATTCTTTTTGAGAACACAATGTCCTTAGCCAAATTCAGTGCTGCAATGTCGGGGTTGCTACAGCTGAGTAGTTCTCGCGAGTGGATCGTCACAAAAAAAACAGGCCGCTTGGCGGACTGTGCTGAAATGAACAAAACCGGTGGAACGTGCAAAGGAGCATCTGATGAGGAGCTCACTAAGCTCAACAAACGAAAGGAAGGTCCAGTGGAACTTGCCAAAACTCGGAAGAAAACAAGCAAGATATACAAAAAAGAGCTTGCAGTGGCTTTCTTACTACTGAGTGCTGCAGTTCGGAGTCTCCAGTTGGCCAGAAAACTGCATTTCTGTTTCCTCTTACTTCAAGGCATCACATTCCTCATTGTCGGTCTTGGTCTAATTGGGGAGCAATGAGCTCTTCTTGGTTAAAAAGACTTATCTAGAATCATTGATAGGGGGCGGTATCGAACTTGGTTAGCTTCTGTAAAGCCAGTGCAAATTGTCATTTTATTGCCTATTCAATGTTATTGGTGGAGCCACGAGCAAATTGCCAACCAGCTATGTTGAAAAAGATGTCTTTTCCTAAGCGTCCATTGCACAATGTCATCGCAAGCTCGCTTTTGTCCGTCTTCCAGATCGATTTGGCGCATGTTCTTAGAGGTTTTGAGAACAGTTCGACAACAATCTCTCTCGCGGAAAATGGGGACCTTCCTCAGTCCAACTAATTAGAGTTACTTTGCGCCCTTATGGGGCGAAACTATGATCTCTCTGTGCGGTTTCTTGATTTCAAACATTGTAAACGATTTGAAAAAAACTACAGAAAGTGTCCATCTCTAGAAATTGCCTTGCTTCATGTGGACGGAGTATCAGGAAGCTGCAGAACTTAAGATTTCGGACTCTTTTCCAGCTTAACTATCCAGAACGAACCAGGAAGCGTTTGTACAGGTACTAGCGACAACATTTTAATCCTGGAAACTCAAAAAAAAATAAAAAATGCTTCTGATAGATGAGAGAAAATTCCAATAGAAAACATCGCGCTAAGCACAATACACGCCTGTCATCAAGAAGAGGGACGAGCGGCTGTGCTTCAAGATGTCGGCTTGGGTTGATCTTTCACTGTTCATCTTGTCATGTCCTGTCAGGACTGCTACCACCTCAGACTGAACATCGTTCGTCATTGATTCAAGTGCACTGAGCGAGAGGTCGGAATCAATGATGAGATACGTTGGATTATTATATAAAAATTATAAAAGAGATTGATGAACGATTTATATATACAAAGAGAAAAAATCACAAAAAAATCTTAAACTTTATCTAAAATGATAAATTTATCTCAAACTTTTTTTTCGTGATATGAAAAACTCTCATCGTAAACTATAACACATTTACCATATTAAAAGTATTTTTATCTTATTCTTTATATTTTTCTTTTTTTCTTTTCTCTTCCCTCCGTCGGCCAGCCAGCGTCGGGCGAGGGTCGCCCTCACTTGGGCTGGCTAGGGCCACCCTCGCCAGATCTGGCAAAGGCACCCTCGCTCGACATCAGCTTCCCTCAACTGGCTTTGTCATGGCCGGTGAAGGGAAGAAAGATGAAGAAAAAAAAAAAAAAAGTAAAAAGATCAAAATACCATATAATTTAAGTTAAATGTGTCACACGAATGAAAGTTCAAGGTATTTTGTGTTATAAAAAAAAATTGGATTAAATGTGTCACAGTTAGCAAACTTTGAGATTTTTCATGTCACCAAAAAAAAGTTGGTGGTAAATTTGTCATCTTAAATAAAGTTTAGGAATTTTTTGTGGTTTTTTCTCAAATATGAAAGAAAAATTTCATCCATAAAATTAACTTTTGAACCGAAAAATATCCATGATCACTAATGTGGATTAGGCAACCGCAGAACAAAAGGGGAGAAAAGTGACCTCATTTGGTAGATGGTATTTTTTTTTTTTGGATTTTTTTTTAGCTAAACTAAGTATATTAAATGGCACCCTCAAAGGAAGGCCCTCCAAAACAAAGAACGCCTCAAGCTGTGTAACAATGGAGGCGGTCGCCAGCAGCTGCAGCAACTCCTGGTGCACTCGCCGAACCTCCTCCCATCACCACCGCCCATCACCATCGCTCTTCTTTCCTCCTTCACTCCAAACTCACTATCCCATTCGATGGCCACGTCTCGCGTCAGGTGAGAGCTCATGACTCTCCCTCCCTTCCTCTCTTTCTCTCTCTCATCCCATTCAAAGACTCCAACTTTCCCGCACTCTTGATTTTTTCTGCTCATACTCGCTTCTGAATCGCCTGCTTTGTCATGTTTTCAGCAAAATTAAGGTGGGTCTTTCATCCATTTCCCCACTTTTTAATTTTCGTAATTACCCAGTTATCAATTTCTGTGCTTCTCTTGCTCTCTCTTGACTCTGGAATAACCTGAATTCAGCTCAATAAAGGTTCGTTCTTGGTGCATTTTTATAACTGGGCGTTTGAATTCACGGTTCAACCTTGTTTCTTAGGTTTGAATTTGTGGACACATGGATTGGTGTCATCCTCTGGAGGCACGATGAGAGCTGTGAATGGAAGCGAGATGGGATATTTATCGCCGTGGGACGATAACCCTTATGAAACATTGCCAGATGGTAAAATAGCTTACTTGGATGAGCAAGATGTGGTCACATTTCTTGACCCTCCCAAGGAGTTGATTCCTCTTGACCCAAGTTCTTATAACCCAGCTGCTTATCTATGGTAAAGAATAATTCCGCAAGAATAATGAATGTATAATCAAGATACAACTTTTATTGCATGGCTTCTTTGATTCAAAATGATTTACGCAGCATGCTACTTCTTTCACTTTTGGGTTCTGTCGAAGTCGACAGGGGAAGGGAGTCATCTATAATTTTGGGTCTTGTAAATTTTCAGGAAGAAAATTGAAGACATTCCCGAGGAAAGGCGCCATCAACTACTACGCTTGCTAAACCCAAGGTTTTCTCTCCCTTGAGCACGTTAGTATGTCTGTTTTGGTGCTGCTGAGAGTATTGATTTTTGTTATTTGAGCTTGCCTGTAATGATTTCAGTGATGAATAGTGAGTAATGTGAAGCATACTTAATGGTAAATGAACTGGTGGTTTTGTGGTTAAACTTCGTTTCTGAAAGGCCTGGAAATATGGTGCAGGCTTATATCAAGAGCCTGGGAGATAGCTGGCACACGCTATGAGGATCCTAAGTTAGCAAAGAAAAAAGCGTCCAGTTTGCTCTCTGGTGAAGCTAAAGAGACATCGCTCGAGTATTACTATTGTCGAACCAGTGGAGGTAACACACACTGGCATATTTGCTAGTAACACTGACAACGGTTCCTTTGGCATTATAGAAAATATTGAAAATGAGATTATGTAGTTTCAGACCCTCTTGAGGTTGATTTTTCTTTTTAAAACCCTTGTAAGACAGGTCCTCCCTCTGTTGCTTGGATAAATTTCTTCAAAAAGGTGAAATCTGGATTCCTTGACAATTCTGAGTTTATCATGCTTCCAGTTTTTGAGTCTCTTCTTGAAAAGTTATCAGGTGTGCATGTAACTAAGTCCCGTTTCTTACACAGGCTATATTCTGTTCCAAGGATGAGAAGAAGTATGGCCGTTTTATCGGTAAACCCTTTTTCTCTCACATAATGTTCTGGACGTTGCTTGATAGCAGATGCAGTGACAGGTTCATGAATTTCAAGCTTTCATGTACCATTGAGGTTGCTTGATATAGAATAGCACAATTTTCGTGAACTAGTCACCATTTATGCCAAAGCATGAATTTTGGCCTTTTCTCTTGTTTCTTTTTGCTTGCTGCTTGCGAGTTGTTATACTCCAAATTCAGATGTAAGGCTGGTTGGTGAATTTGCTGGATACTGTGGTCTAAGAACTTCCTCTTTCTCAGGTGAATCGCTGCTAGGTCAATTAGCAAGTTCCTTTCATCCACTGTACTTTGTGGTGACACAAGCCAAGGAAGTAATGTCCACAGAACAACCTTGTGATCTAGCATACGAATTTGGCGATGGATTCCTGGATCTCTGTGACTACCCAGAGAGCTTCCCTAAACCAGGTAGGTTCAGCCATTCCACTAGATGCAAAAAGGCCGATGTGAGTTCTTGTAAATATAATATATCTAGGGTAAGTGCAAAAACAGGATTTCAGGTTTTGCCCATTGGTCAATAGAAGAGTTAAGGTTCTATTTCGATCAATTGGAGATTGAAGCCTTAAAAAAAGCCCCAATTAGGTCTCAAGCTCACGTGAGTGGAATTTAGGCACTGGACATCTGACATGCCATGTGTAATATCTGGTCATTTGTCATGTGTCATTTTCGATGCCTAAACTTGAGACCTGATTGATGTTCTTTTAAAATCTTACATTCTCGATTGAGCGAAATAAAACCATCAATCCTCAATTGTCTAAGGATCAAAATCTTTAGTCATGTTTCTGCACTTGTCATGATATGTCAGACAACAAAGATTATGACACTGACTTAAAGACTCTTAGTATTGCTATAGTTCAGTCGAGAAGTTAATTCGCTTTCATGATCCTCTTCTTTTGCAGGGAAGCACCCTTATCCTTTCGATGATGAAGTTGTCGTGTACCTTCGTCACATTGGGCCTGGAGTCTTGGTAGGGCAAGCATGGCAAGAAGGAAAGAATTTGCAGCAAGTGCCTCAAAAGTTGTGCAGCGAAATTCTGATGGTGAAGGATTATGCAGTATGCTGAGGACCTATCGGCATCCAATTTCTGCCCCCGCTCTCTGCACTGCTCTTCTAAAGCCGTTTAAGACCGATGCTTCTAGTTCAGTTCGACCATCAGATGAGCTTTTCTCATTGTTGTGATCATGTGAAGATACTCTGTGAAGAAGCAAACTAAGAGGAGCCTGATCTGACCGCAAGCATAGTGGCTTGTAAGCCATGAGGCGCCTGTGCACAACATAAAGAAAACGTGTTGAACCCATTGCTATTGAGAGATTCTAGCATGGATTGAATTCAGAGATTTAAATAGCATCACACCTTCTAGGGATGTCCAGTTGTGCTCTCTATATACTTTGTCACCTTCCTTAGCTGCGAATCTTGTCAATGATTCAGTATACTACATGTCCAGTTAATCAGTCTGTAAAAAAAAAAAAAAAGAAGCGATAGTCGAGTCTACATAATATCCACAACTCATTATGCTAACTTTTGTTGGTGAATACGATTCAGACCCAAAAAAGAGGAAAAAGAAGAAGATTAAATCAGAAACAAATAGATAATGAACAGTAATTTTGTGACATTGTTGAGGACTTAGATAAACAGTCTCATAAAAGTCTGTTGCTTAAGCTGCACATGATAACGTTTTTTTGACTGGGGAAGAGTTTTTTTTTTTAGAAATAGTTCTTTTTTATTTATATTCCAGAGAACAACCTCTGAATAAAAAAACGCGTTTGGTAACTATACAATATTTCTACTCTTGGAATAGAAAAAGAATAAAAATGTGTTTGGTAACGAAATAGTTTCTTTTTTGTATTTATTCGTTTTTTATTCTTGCTCATGGATCGCCAACGGTCGATCGCCGGCAGTTGTGCAGCGGCTGCGGCGGCCGGCGACGACCGACGGTCATGCAACGGCGCGGCGCCTGTGACGATGGCGGTGAGGCACAAGTGGCGGCGGGCTGTGGCTGGCGAGCGGCGGGGGGCGATGGCAGGCGGTGGCTCTGGGCAGTTGGAGATGGCCACAGCAAGAGAAAGGACCAAAAGAAAAAAAAAAATTGACTTATTTCTAGAAATTGTTCCAGGAAACAAAAAAAAACTTTTTTTTATTTCTCGTTTCTGCTTCAAATCTATTCTCGGGCTAACTTTCTATTCCAGGAAATAGAAAAACAACTTGGCGTTAAACGGATTTCTGTTTTTTTTTTTTGTTCCGAAGAACAAAAGAACATAAATTCTAAGGAACGGAAATGTTACCAGACCCTTAATGATTGGGACACGATGTGATTCATTGATTTAAATCAATGGTCTTGTTTGTTATACGAAGAGGGATGAGGGGATGATCATCAAAAAGGCCAGACGGTCTAAATATTCAGAGTTCCATACCAAATTCTTTGCGATTTGTCTAGTAAAGTCAATGGTTTTGTTTGTTAAATGAAGGGGATGAGTGGCTCATCAAAAGACCAGGTGGTTTATCTATTCATAGTTCCATACCAAACTCTTTGAGCGGCGTCGTTCTGCAGTTCCTCAGGGACTTGGCGCTGACCACATTATCAAAACTGGAGACGAGTCTGAACAATCCATCCCCATCCTCCTCCTCCTCCTCCTCTCTCTATCCGATCTCTGGGATGGTTCCTCTTCTCTTGCGTAATCATCAATCGACTCGTTCCCTTGATTGCTTCTCTTGAATTTCTCAGTTCTAGCTAATCTTCTCTCTCTCTCTCTCAAAATGCTGCTTCAAGCTCAATCTCTGAGGACCCATTTCACTCCTTCACCGACCCTTTTCAGACCCAACCTCAAGACCCAATTTTTCCCTCGAAAATCGTGCTCGTTCCCGAAGTTACTGTGCTTCAAGACCCTGAAATGCTCACTTTCCGCCGTCGCCGAAGCCACCCAGTTGGGACTGTCCTCCAGTACGAAGCCGTTTCCGGCGGAAGTTTCGAGGACCATCGTGGAGTTGGCCTCCGAGGGGACGCTCTCGACGTTGACCGACGACGGTTGGCCTCTTGGAATCGGCGTTCGATTCGCGGTTGCACCTGATGGCACTCCAATCTTGTGCTTGAACGAGGCTGACAGGCAGTTCCCTGCTGACAAGAGGTCCAGTCTTCATGTTCAGGTGCTTCTTATTCTTGAAATTTCTTTCCCACTTCAAGTTTATACTTGTTCGCGTGCGCTTGAAGAAAATGCAGTATATTTTTGTTATCTGATTGGGAGAAATTTGCTTTTTTGCGGGGGATCATTGAATCAGTTGAAGCAGTGTGGGTTACGGACTCCGCAGTGCACAATTCAGGGCAGTCTTGCTAAGCCTGGAGATAAAATGTTTTCAAAGGTAATGCCTTTTGTTGTCAGCGGAGTTGATTTTCTTACATGCTCTCGTAAATGGGAAGAGTGTCGCATTGTAGTGACCTCAGGAGCTGCCTAGAGGCCTAGAGATCTCGCTTAACCTTAGCATGGAGTTTATAAATTGTGCTTTTGAGTGAGGTAGATGTACATTACTGCGATGATGTAGTCATATGATTTTATTATCTTCTATTTTCTCGGATTTAATTTGCTACTCCCGGTACCCTGTTGTTTGCGGAAGCCATACTTGAATGGTATTGCTCATCTTTGGCTTATCTATGGGCTTTGCCTGGTCCTTTTCCCCTTTTTGGTCGAACTCCTCAAACAATGAGTGTGAGATAGTTACGCGTTCAATTCCTGAAAAATGAATGGTTTGGCACTTACTTATGGAAGTTTTGAAACTTTTTCAGGACTGGCTTTGTGAATTGTTTGCTTCTTCATAAAATTCTGTTTCAAAAATATGAAGCCTCTATTGTTGGCCCTTGCCTAGCAAATGTAAAGCTAACACATTCCATTTCTCGGTTATACATTGTCTTAAAAGATGCAATGGCGGTTGGTGTTATCACCTTATTCTTCATCATATCTGTGATCTTCTTTCCTTTCTAGAGAACGAGTGATGGTGTTTTTGTTTCCTAACTCAGCATAAAAATCTTTTATTTACCGTTTTCATTTAGAAAAATCTCAATATAAAAAAGAGTATCTGAGAAGAACCTGCAAAGATCGTGTGTAAGGTGAAGCTAGGTGTAGCTTAGCAATCATTTGGGGGGAATAACATACTGATCAAGCTTTGTTTAACTCTCAGTTCCAGTATGATTCTGTTTATACTCCTCCCTTAAGACCACTCCGTCATCTGCAAGGCTTATCTATGCTGGTCTTGGAAAAGATATGGAGATGAAAACAGCTATGCGCATCAATAGAGAGATGCATAAATGTTTTCTACCCACTGGATATTGTATCACAGTGTTGGGCAAGTATGCCGGTTTATTTTCCAATAAATATCAGCAATGGCTTGGGAGAAAATAATTACTGATACAGGGCAGAGCACAAATAATTTAGCAATTAATTGTCTTGAAATCAAAATTAATCATGGTGAGCCACGCTTCATGAGAAACCTCATTTCATAACATCATATCTGTTGACAGATTCCTTTTTCCTTTTTCATTTTTCGAAACCTTCAAATAAAAGATGTTTTTACCAGTTCTGAAGTCCAAGACTGACTCTTTAGTCTTCTTTTCTGTTTGGTGGGTGTTATAGAGTACCTAAGTCATCCAATACAATTTCTTTAAAAACATTCTTGCATCATAAATCTCAAAACCCAGTTCTAGTTGTATGAGATCTAAGAAGAGCCAATCAAGAGACCTATGACAGCAAGAGTAGCAGTAGTCAGGCTCTTTTGCCACAGTTGCCGCATAATTTGCCGATGTTCTGGCTATCCACAGATTCCATTCTCATATTCAGTAGCGTAGAGCTTTGATTATGGGTAGGATATAAATCCATTCAAATATTTAGATGATTCTCCTGCCATCCTCATTCGAGACAAATTATCTCGTTTACAAACTAGTTGTGTTTGTGACCTGGATTGTTGGGTTCAAACTGACTCATGGTTGTATTATGGCACTTTAATCTGCAAGCATGTAAATTACAGAGGAAGACATGATTAGTGCTTCTAGTCTTCTAACTTTTCATGAATATTGGGTAGCATCAAAATTAAGTATCCATGAGCATTGAGAAGGTATGTATCTGGTATGGCTGCTCTCATGGATTTTAGTTCCTTCTGTTGAAGGGTTCGCACCCCTTGGTGCCTCATAGTGAATTTTTCTCTACTTGTTGAATTAAAAATGAAAACGTAAAACATTGTCCTTGGATAGCCTTTCTGTTATTTGGGAAACAGACATCCTCCACTGATTGGATGAGTTAAAATTATCAGTATCAAGGAGTCTTGAAGTGCTTGCAATTGTCTTCTGTAGCTGTTGTAGCTGATATGCATTCTCTTGTAATGTTTTAACTTATTGGAGAGTGCTTTGGATTTGAAGATCTTTATTAGGTTAGTCTAGCTTTAACGCTTTATAATTGATACTAGCACCTGAAAATTGGGGCTATAGAGATCCATTTGTTGTGGTTAAAGTTTAAATCCTTTTCACTCTATGGGAGCACAGGAGTGATAATCTGAGTTTACTATGTGCATTCATATGGGTGACAATGAACACTTCCTTTCAGCGGCTTCATTCAGCGTGGACAAAGAGATTTGGATCAGAAGCTGAGGAAGACCAATTGTATTACATAGATGTGGAAAGGGTACTTCAGATCGAAGACTTTAAGGAGGTATGCTAATTTGTCTTTCTGCATGTTCTGTCCCGGTTTCCTTTCTAGTCTTTGTCTTTTTGATCTTCAGTAGAGCAATGACAACCTTTCTCATATTAAAACGTATAGTGCACTTGTCTGATGTTGGGTACCATGTCAGGATGGCATATGGGTCACCTCATCTGATTATAAAAGTGCATCCCCTGATCCACTTCGAGACTTTGCTGAAAAGATCGTCACTGAGATAAACACCAATAACATGGAAGATATTTATCGCTTTTGCAATGTGTATGTTGATTTGGACTTCCAGGTACGCATTATTTTCACTTCCCTATCTTGAACTTTACATCAGAACTGTTAAATTGGAATTGCATACATTGAATATTTCAAGTCTTATTTAAAACTAAAGGCTTTTGAAAAGAGAAATGGCTCTTTAAGTTCTCAGACTGTGCAGAGGCCTTTGACAAATGAAAACTTGCTTGATTTATTTTGAAGAATAATGGCAGTCCTATCTGGCTCAATTGGCCATTTAAAGAAAATGAATCTCAACTATTAAGTGTGCTTTGAATGTGTGCCTGATGCATTCAGCCTGTAACAAGCTTACTTCTTAATGTCATTGCATTACATGTGCATCTTTCTTCATGGTGTCGTCTCAAGGGATTCATACATGTTTGCAGGTGTCTGAGGCAAACATGATATGGGTTGACCGGTTAGGCTTTGATGTGCGCATCCACTCCCCTCCAAGTAGTATATTCGATGTCCGCATTCCTTTTCCAAGAGAAGTTACAGATGAGAAGGGTGCAAAATCATCTTTCAATGGTATGTCTCAAATAGCGTGGGAGGTAGAAAAGAATTTCCATGCCCCCGATTTTAACAAGGTGGAACAATTAAAGCAGATAGCTTAGATGATACATATTTTGTATCCTCTCCCTTCCTGATTGAAGGCCTTCTGTCTGTTCATTGCTGGAGTTTTGCCCAATGTCAGAAGTTTCGGGAGTTGGCAGAAAAAAGAGAGAAGTTTTGGCGATTATTTGGTGGTTGATTGTACCACTTTGTATATCCAATTTTGAGGGAGATTGTATTGTGTCTTAGTTGGTCAAAATTGGAAATCTAGGCTGGTCATTTGGAAAATTGTGGCAAGCGGTGTTGATGCCAAAATGTCACCTTATGCAATATTACAGAATTTTTGGCAGAAATGCCTCCTCCATTTAAATTAATTTGCACGTCAGAATCACGTAATTGTTCATGCATATTGCTTTATCCCATAAGCAAAGGGCAATGAAGATGGTATTTCATTCTGAGTGTTCTTATAGTAAAAAGTCCGGTGAAATTATGAGGTAGTTTTTGGATACTTACCTGTAATTAAGAAGAAGCTATGTAAGTGCCTCGTTGGACTGTGTGGGGAGAGGGGGTGTGCAGTACAAGACTTCCACTATGATCTTTTTCCCTTTAGTCCAGATATCATTGATGGGGTTTTGTTAACTATGCAAATAATACTCCACAAGCAAGATGAAGCGATCAGCAAAAATGAGCACATGTTATTTAAATGAATGCAACAAACGAGTAAGGTCTTTCAACAATCATTATTATCTTTACTCCTAACTAGAAGATACTCGTCGCTTGGACCCATTCCGGATTCTCTACTCTGGTCACTGAGCAAGATAATACATTCTTGTAGTCCCTGTCCTACAGAGTGGACATGATACCCATCAATGGTCATAGGGATGACATTAGGAAGCTCAAGAACAATCACATGTCAAACGCAGAACTCTATCAAGGACCAGAATGGTCAACCTGAACACTAGAAGGGACTAAATCATGCCCATGTCTTAGTTCCACCTCCAATTTTTCCCCCTGCCTCTCACTACAGACATAGTAGAACGCGGTGAACACTGCATAGCCGAAGGAGTTCACCAGGCACAAAAGGATCGTTACGCAGAAGCCGAAACCAACCTTGACCATCGGGGCTAGGTGATCTTCATCGTCTGTGATCATGACATAGAACAGCACATAGATGGGGTAACTCAACAGAGCTAATGCCAACACAAGGATAAAACCTTCCATTTTCTTCCCTCGGATCAGCTCCTCACCTCTCACTCCCAGTGCCTTCACGCCTTGCCAATCATCCTCCACGACGGAAATGACCAGTTCAAGAGCCCATTTAGGAGCGAGGTAGAAGTACAGCAGAAGCATTGCCGCCGCAGCCGCGACAACAGCAAACGCCAACGCGAGATTACCATCAAACGCCCGCATGAAGCTGGCGAATTGCATAAAGAAGAAGAGCATGACGAGGTACGCCGCGGTCAAAACGGAGACACACAGCCATGTAAGGAAGGGCTTCTTCCAGCGGGACCGGATCCGCAACATCAGATCCTTGAGGCTCGTAGGTCTCGTGGCGCGAGGGAAGGTTGACCCATTGATGACCAACATCATCCCGGAGAAAGAAACTAGGGAAAGGGCCAGTAAGAAGAATGATTCAATAAGCGCAAGAGCTCTTACGTCTCCGGGATCTAGCCTCGACTGTTCATAACCATTCTCGACCTTCTCCAGCAAAGGTCCTGCTAGAGAGAAATGGAGCAGCACAAGGAGGAAACAGGGGCATGAGATGAGAAGCATGACTTGGATCGTGAGCTTCTGGTTCCATGATGGTATTCGGATTGCTTCTCTGAGGACCCAAATCGCGTTCGACGGCGATGAGGCCATGGCGGATGATGCCTGGAAGGAAACGATCCTCGGTCGGAATGAAAAAGCTTAAAGAGAAGACTCTACTGAAGGAACTATGATGGAGATCAATGTTATTATATTCATCATTGCTAATATTTTTGCTGGGGGCATTAATTTAATGCCCAAGAAACGTCGGTGGTCTCGTCACTTGGCAATTAGCGTGTCAAAGTTTCTAATTTTCTGCTCTTTTCTTCGAAATTTGGAAAAATTCCAAATGAGGACCTGAAATACTTTCATTTTCTCGAATAAGAGTTTGAAGGGCCTACAGTGGCCATGATTGTTTCAAATAAAGGGTTGACCTCGCCGGTTAAATATTCCGACCGATCAAAAAGGCATGTTCGTCCAATTACAATTCTAATTTTAAATTATTTTTATTCTTTTCTTCTTCTTTTTTACCTTTTTGGTATGGGCAAGTGGCTGTCAACGAGGGCTTGGTGACCTTCACCGGCCGCTGGTAAGGGCCAGGGAGGGCTCGACCACCCTCATTAGCTGTTGGGAAGAGCCGACTAGGGCTTGTCGGCCCTCGCAAGCCCTTGTTGGCCATGGGCGAGGCTAGCCTCACCAAGCCTCACCCGTGGCCGACGAGGGCTCGGCAAGGATGGCCGAGCCCAAGGCGAGGGTCGCCTCCCCCAGGCGAGACTCTCCTTCGCTGATGGCCGTGAGGGCGACCTCCCTCGAGGAGAGGGTCACTTTGCCCATGCGAGGCCGTCCCTCGCCGGTGGCTAATGAGGGCGACCCTTGCCAAATTGAGGAGGGCGACCCTTGCCCAACTCTCTTAGGCATCACTAGTGGTAGGCCGGCCATTGACGAAGAGTAAAGAAAAACCAGAAAAATAATAATAATAATAATAATAATTGACTAAAATGTCATTGACTAGTTCAAAAGTTAATATCCTTATTCGAAATAACATAATCACTTCATATTTTCATTTGAAATAAAATCCAGTTCCGATCTTTATTTGAAAAAATAATAACATTTTAAGTTTTTATTTGAAGACAATCTAACTTCTTATTCTAGAAAATAAAAAAACTTCAAGTCTTTATTTAAAACTTTCCCTTCAAACTTTAATAAACTTCAAGTTTAGCAAAATCTCCCAGCGGACGAGCCCAGAAAATGCGGAGGAGAGGGACGCGTGCGACCTTTTTATGAAACCGATGAGTTACTTTTCTCGTTTGCTCCGAGCCCTGTACCTTTTCACATGGTCTGATTCTTCCTTTCGGAACGTAATAAGCATCGTCGAAGGAACAAACGAAGTACTGGACTAAAGACAGGGGGAGGTGTCAACTGAGGTAGCACTTCACCGTGGAAACAGCTCTTCCAGATTACCCTCAATTATTAAATTGAGGTGGTCCCAACTTAGACAGCAGGTCTGGAATAAGGAAATTAAGCTATATTTTCCATTGGTTACTTACATTTTCATTTAAGGGTCCCCACTGGAAAAGTCAGCCATGACTGAAGGGTTTGATGTTGAAAATGGTTCAGCTGAATTAAGATGATGGTGACCCTTTCACTTATCTAGACGGCTATCTCAGAAAATTAGACTTAAGAATAACCCTAGAATGATGTACTTATGATTGAGGAGATGATGCCAAAAAGAGAAGCGAAACACAATTGTCACTTACTAAAAGTGAACTCAATTTTTGCTCAAATAAGAACACTGGCAGATTGCACAGATCCCATGTCAAATTTGATGAACTGTCCGTATGGATTTGAATATTTATTGGAATTACAGTAAGGTAAAATCATAGTAACACTCATTAGAGTACCATAGCAACAGATCTCTTCTTTATAAGCCTTTTGGATTTGCCACTAATCATAGCATTGGAGCGAACTCTGAGTTTTCTCAGTTCTAATGTTTATGGCACTGACAAAGAATCCTTCTCTCTTGAACCTCAGGATAATCTGTTCCTTAATTACAGAGTCAAGGATGTGTTTTTCTCGAAAGTAGTAATCGCGACACTGGCACTATCCTTCCACTTCCTTCTAATAGACGAGCCTAGACGCTGTTAATGCATCTCCCGGTTTCACAGCAATTTGCGAATCTGATGCATATTTGCGTGCACATTTATCTATCATGTCATTGCAAATCCATCCTTTTTGCGGAAAAGCCAAACTCATAAGATAAGCTCGCAATATATGCCGTTGCAAAAGCCAATAAGATCAGCATGACTATCTATCCACAATTCTTAAAGAGTTAAAACCCTCCATGTTTTCACAAGAAAGAGAGAGTACTGCATTGACTATATGTACATGACCACTTTTTTTTTTCTTTTGGTCGAAACACGACCACTTGAGAAAGCCATAAATACTATGCCCCAAGTTAGGAAAAGCATAGGATACACATGATGTATATTTTCCTTCCACCATCTGTACATAGGAAGAGCATACCGAAGCTAAAACTAAGCAGCAGTCAGAGTAAGGTAGAGTTGACTGGTCATTGCATTTTTCAGATTGTCGATGGGGTAATTCGTCGTGACACTTTTACTATTTCCGAGCTTTCTGTGCTTTGGCTGAAAGAGAGAGTCGAGCATGTTCTCCAAGCCCTGCACAGAATGCTTGATATGGCGGTGGGCACTGTCGTCTGGAGTGATAGAAGTTCTGTATTTTTTTATGTAACTCCCATAAATGGGCGTGATAGCCTGCACCACACGCTGGCACATCTTTTCCCTCAAATCTTCATCAGGGATGATCCAATTATATTGCTTCTTGTACATGTCATCAAAAGCTTCATTGAATGCCTTCAGCCTCTTCTTGAGAAGGTCTCTATCTATCAGTTCCTCTTCAGCTGTTAGATCGGTAGCGGCTTGCGTAATAGGAGCTAGAAGCTTTCCCCAGCTCTCCTTCAGGTAGAGCGTGGAATAGTAATCCTTGTATTGCTCATGTGCTCTTAGCCAAGACTCGCCCATCATGTCGCCAAGCTTCGTGCCTATGAGACTGCAGAAATAGTGGTGGTTGTTCATCATGAAGAGGAAGGAGAGTGTGCGGTCGTGGTAGGCCTTCGACCATGAATCCAAGTTCAGCCCAATTTCCTTCACGATGTTGTAAATCTGATTGGTGAATAGCCCCTCTTGATACTTTTCATGCTTCCAGCTCTGGTGGATCACCAGGATTTGGATCATGGTGGGCCTGTACTTGTCACCCAGCAGCTGATTGCAGTAATCCATGACGAAGCTCACAAGTAGCGGAACGCTGCCATCTGATGGAGGAGGGCTCTGCCTTTGCAGTTCCACTTGAAAGGAGAGCTCCCAGAATATCTCCCAAGCACCGTGAACAACGTTTCTAATGAGATCTCTTGTCAGGGTTTGGATTTCAGCGCAGGCTTTCGTACCAAAGAGCTGAGAAAAATCTGATCTTAGATCGTCCAGGACTGCAAAAACTTTCAACAGATTCAACAGCTTGTCAGGGCTCTTCTTGCTTTCTGCGAACTTACTTCCAAATTGGAGAAACGCTGCAATTCCAGTACGGGAAGCGATCATTGCGAAGCACCTTGTCCAAATTTCCTGCCCCAGCTTCTCGAAGACCTGCATGCTTAGCCTATGCTCGTGCTCAAAGACATGCTTCATGGCATGCTGCAAATGCTGGCTCCACCTTTCCAGGTCACTCTCTATTGTCTGCTCATCATCGAATTGCAAGGTTGGACTCTCGAGATACTCCAAGTGGAGAGCTTGTAAACTTGCTCTAGCATTCAAGGTCCGGGCATCGACATAAGCATGTATGCAGCTTTCCAGCTGGTTGCTCATATTCAATCTATCGAGGATGGCTTGCAACTTCTGCATGACAGATGCTGGAAAAGGTGATGAAGGGACACAAGCATCCTTCGTCGCTGGACATTCTGTCAGTGAGTCAAATGCAGGAGGAGCACTATTTTCTGTCAGAAGCTGCTTAAACTCACATTCTAGTTTGTCGAATGCGATACTTAGAGCTCCTCCATCACAACGTGACTTCATTTCAGAAGATTGCAAATCTTGGAGGATGCTCAATGAACTCTTCAAGTTTAAAACATAGCGCTCGTTGGTCATCCCATTGTCTTCCAAAAGCTCGATCACACCCTGCAACCACTGAATTGCTAGCAAACAGTTGTCAGACAGAAATCTCAGTGCCTGCTCAAGCTTTCTCACGGTTGAAAGATAACACGGTAGGTTAGAGCAAGGGCTTGCCAACAGTGAGTTCTCGAGCTCACGAACAGACTCATAGACTTTCAGGACCGCGTCTGCCGGTCGTATGGCGCAGTCTATATGGTCTCCAATTGCAAGGAACGTGCACTTTTTCCGAGAGACGGGTCTAAATGCAGACTCCAGAGACAACAATCTCCGGTCCGCCGTTTCCAATCTTAGACTCATTTCATCTAACCCGAGGCCAAGAGCCCTCGACTTGTCGAGGCTAGTCTTCAACAAGTCTCTAGCCGCCACAAGGCTCTCGATGCTCTTTCCCTCGGCCATGACTCAGAACAAGTCCCGGCTCAGGATTCCTAGAGGATAAGACTTTTGATTCGGCCTTTTAAATGGCCTCTGCACATTTCATGTAAAAAAAAGACCCCCCTCCTGCTAGTTTCCTTTACACAGCACATCTACTTTCTCACCAACTCACCAAATGTAAGTGAAAAGAAGACCCCTGAATTCAAACCAAACTTCACTTGCAAAACAAACATATCTATTAGATCCGTGTAACTTCAACCAACATGCAACCATCTTCTTGCTTGGATTAATTGCACACCCCTTCCCTCCATCGGGGAGAAAACCTTTGGGGACACACAATTTTCTTGTACTGTGGAAGCGAAAGGTTGTGTGAAAGAATCGAAGTTTGCAAATCCAAATGAGGTAGTCCCCAAGTCTACGCAATTACGCGATCTTAACCTGCACTCCACAAGTCATCCTCCCGGTGACTACAAGTCCTGTCCGATTATCCGGGTCGAATCTTGACCATCTAAAGTCGACACTTCCAAGAGATGAGAATTACCCCTAGATGGTAAATCAAACTGCAATTTGTCAAAAGACAAGAGTATTTAAAACACACGTTCGGGTCTCCAAGTCGGCACATTGAATAACATTCACTTTTGTTCTTGTTCTTCGTTTGGACTTGTTCTTTAAATTATCAGTAAGGGAAAAGGACTCATCTACTTCACTTGCAATTTGCAGTTGTAAAAGTTGCCAGGTCCTTCAAAAGCACGGATCAATTACCGTGCGAGACACCACGTTAAAACTTGATTTTCACTGAAAGCAACATGGATTACGTGACAATCGGACAAAATGGGTTAAAAGAGTGGAAATAATGTGAATTCACAGCCAAGAGTACTGCAATTTGGCGCCTACCAAATCTGAATCCTTTGCCAAGAACGGACTGAAACAATTCCTTAACCACCAACGATATGATATCTTTGAAGGCATAACCGAAAAGAGAAACCAAACGGACACCAACTCGAGTGGAAAGGTATTTACTTTGAGAACTTAAGTCAGCAACATCTGGCAGAAACCCTTACCAAAAAAAAACATCTGGCAGAAACTTTCAAGACTCGGTTCAACCACTCTTAACGCGAGAGACATCCACCCCTCCCTCCCTCATCCACATGGTCAAGTGGAAAACAAGTTTGGCAAACGCTTCCAAACCCCCCCAAACCTACAAACATGTCGGCCCAGGAGTTACATCGTTTTCTCTTTAGGAGAAAAAAAAAAAGGGAACAGGTTTAAAATAATCAGCAATGCCAAGTGGTTCGGCGACCTCATATCATAATGCACCATCGCATCAACAACAGTGAATTTGCTTTAGGAGGCTACACCATCATCACTGGCCTGCAGCCAGAACATGAACATCGGCAACTGGACGCAATAAATCTTCTAGCATCAAAACAATCTGCATATTCTCTCGCACCTCAAAACTCATTAGTAATGGATAATTCAGTGATTTATCAAAATCCCTGCCGATAGTAGTCATCTATAACAATTAAAAGATAATCTCTGTTGCAACACAGAAATCGGGAAAAACTTAAGCAGGACGGGTCATAATACCAATAGCTCAAGGAATATAAGTAGAAATGATGGGATCAGCAGTCAATCCAACAAAATATTAGCTCGAGAAATGATCTGTTCATTTGATTACTCGCAGCGCACCAATACTGTATCTATACCTATTTGCACAAATTCAAGATGCACATCAGAAAGAAATCGACTCTGAAGGGTTGCGAAAGAAAAATAATTTTAAACAAAATCTGAGTCTCTCTGAGCAAAATGACAAAGTAATAATCGGGAGAGAAGAATGCTATGCCAACTACAAAAGCACGTGCATGAAATTTAATAAGGAATACTATGACTCTCAAATAAACAGTTGTAGTTCCATCAAGCCGCTCCCTTCTGCTTCAGAGTGATCTTATCACCAAGACTCAGAGCAATCCCTTGAGTTTTACTCCGTATCCGGATGTATCCACTAAGCTTTCCATCGACTTGCTTTTCAACGCTCACATTCACCAGAGCGTCCTCACCAAAAACACTCTTTGCATACAAATTAGCAGCAAGGAAACCACATTCGCCTTCCAGTGCGGACCTATTGTTCAACAAGCGAAAATAATCAAGGCAAGCAAATTATCTTTATCCAAAGAAGGCAGAGGTCCATAAATAAAGACATCAAAAGAAAAGAAAAATTATTGATAAACACAGACATAAAGATAATAAATGAAGCAAACTTCATATTCAGCCTCTGCAGATTTGAATCAAGCAAATTTCACAAACTTCATATTCAGACACTGCAACAAAATTTGAATCAAGCAAATTTCACAAACTTCATATTCAGCCTCTGCAGATCTTCAATACCACAAACTCCAATCGAAACTATTAAATAAGTTGAACAACCAAAGACCCTTGCTCCGCAAAACCTGTCATCTCAGTGGGTGGAATAAGGCAGTAAAGAAACCACTTTCCAGGATTGAAATGGGATGGACTGCTACATATTGACTTCTGGCACACCCCAGATTTATACTTCAACCAATTGATCTATCAACTCATTCATCCAAGAACTTTAATATTTTGCTATCTCTATCTGTCTAGAATAATCATTGCTACCGCCATAACTATAAAGAACATGGAAGCAAGAGAATGCAAACACAAAATCACATTAAAAAAGAACAAATCCATGCACAAGGAACACTGTGGCACAGCATAGAATATAATAGCAACTTACGGAGGAGTGAGGCACTTCATGTTAGTTGACTTGATGATGTGGTTCAAAAACTCCTTCTCGCCCTGGATAACAGTATTAATAGCAACCTATGCAAAGCATAAGATGTTAGCAGAACAGAACACATGAAAAAGGATACAAGAAAATGGAGACGGATCAGGTGGCAAAAGATTTAGCTAATGAGCAGAAGAATACAGTAAGACCCTCAAAAAATGAAGGACCGCCCTCTCCCCAAGAATAACTAATTTAATAATACAATCAATGGAAGTTTCTAGCCAAACGATAAAGGAACTCATAAAACAAAACATCAAGGACATATATTCATAGATATACCTTATTTTCCCACTCAAACTCAGCCCACATGGTTCTGAAGGCAGCATCAGCACAGGATGCAGGAGATATGTAGTCCATTATGTCAATATGAATGTCATTCAGCACAACTACTGTCCTTTCAAGCACATTTGATGAAGTCTCATACACTATGTTACCAAAAATTACTCCCGTTTCTGTTGAAGAGACTTTTATATTTGCCTTTATCTGCTTGCTTGACTCTGGAGCAAGTGTGTAATTCTGAGGGCGCTCCACAAGTTTAAGATCACCCATGGTTGCAAGCTCTAAGCACAAATTCTGAAGAGTATCCTTAGTGCGATTAATGACAGTGACATCCAGCACAATGTCATAATGATGAACCGTTACATATGCTTCGGCATAGACAGGATCGCTGAATCCAGTGAGCTGAAGAATGCGATTGAGTTTATTTGCATCATCTCCATCCTTTGTGAACTCTCCAGTGGCACGTTTAAGATCATCCTGGACCTCATCTTCCAATTCAAGCTGGCTCATACCCTGGAAAAAGTATGCAAAGAAAAGACTAAGTGGCCAAACCTTCACAGTGCATAGTTATGCGATGTAAAGTGCAGAAGCCAGAAACAAAACATGCCATAATTATTAACCAAAAACAAACAGAAGAGGAAGGGAGAGGGATGAAAGAAATTGCACAAATTTGATTAACAGATATTGACAAGCACATATAGGCTCATGGCACGTTGTCATTATAATCTACTCTGACTCAGTATCCAAAGAGAATGAAACGAGAAGGCAAAACATACACAAGCAAATGCACAAGTACAGCCAAATCTCATGATTACCAGATGTGAAAAACGACCAGGAAGAAAGATCAGGAAGTAGAACTTTCATTGACTAGAAACCAAGAGAACTCTAAAGTATGAGTATCGATCACTTAATATTGACCATTAGTTAGCTTGCTAGCACAAAAGTCAACTCAAATCAGAGACACAAGAAAAACGATGTTGCTTACCTTCCTGCTCTTCAAGTGGTAGAAGTCAATCAGATCATCTGGTTGAGCATGAGATATCTGAGCTTTTGCTTTAATTTCCTCCGTCTCTTGGAGCTGCTTTTCTGCAAGCATCTTCACAAAACTTTCTCTGCAAGATTGCAACCATATCTGCCTTATTTCATCACCAGTGTTGCACAACAGCCTAATGCAAAGGATGACTCTGTCATGAGAGTCATTGTCAATTGGGTGTGGAAGAACTGGTGACTGACCCAGCTGTAGCATAGATACCATAATCAACAAGGCCTGACTGGTTGCTTTGTTAACTTCCACCTTTGACGGTTGGACCTCCTCCAACCTCAATACAAGTTTCGTCAGGGTACATGCCACAACCGCCCCAAGGAAAAAATCACCTGAAAGGATCAGTGATCTTAAGTTTCCTACAGATGTCAATGAGCCCTGAACAAGGGTTGGAGGAGACATGGCAGTTTCCAGAGCTGCACTCTGGGTAGCATAAGTCCCATCAGCGAGTATTGCAGGTCTCCTAGAAGATGTAGCCGCCACATTCACTGGCTGAGAACTCTTTGATGCATCTTGTCCCTCACCCTCTTCAGCAGCTGCCGTGTAGAATGGGAGGTCTCCAAGACACTGTTTAATAGTAGAGATGCCACTCTCAACTTCTGAGAGGGAGAGACAATATTCCCCAATAATCCAAAGAGCACAAGAACAAACTCTTGCAGCACGGATCTGGTAGAAAGTGTCCAACAGTCTGGTAATGATAGAGACCCGTAATTTGGGATTCGTCTCAATTATCTCACGCACAAAGACTACAACATCCATAGCTGAAGCCACATTGGAATCGCCCAAGAAATCCATTAAGAGATGCACGACTGTGCTTGCCACCTCAGGGAACTTAATTGCACAAGTATGGATAGCTTGCACGAGCATTTGCCTGTACTCTCCATTCTTCTCAAGCTCCCCGCTTTGAGTCTTCACAACCTCTTTCTTCAACATCAAAACGACCTCATCTACATTTCTAGGAGTAATCAACTCGAGGGCGATGTCAAGGGTCTTTCTCCGAATATCAAGATTCGGACTTGAAAGTGCTCTAAGTACATCCATCACCAGCTCAACCATAATTTCCCTGTGTGAGCTCTTAAGCTCGTTCAACCTATCAAGCACAATCAGCTTCACATTGTTATCACTCTGCGACAACAGCAGCTGGCTATAAGTGCTTGCTGCGGCCCTTATTGCCGTCGGCGCAGAGGACAGCGACACGAGTGTACTGGCGCACTCATAAATCACCGCAGTTGATGGGGCATTAAGCAACGATATGATAATCTTAATGTACTTCCCTTTCTCAGCCTTATTGGATCTACACACTTTCCTAATCAACTCCAAAACAACCATCTGCAGCTGCTCCCCCCAATCAATAATCCGATCGATGTGCGTAAACAGATAATTCACAGCCCTCTCCTGAGAACAATTGAACAGCATGAGGAACGCATTGCGCTTACTCGAATGGTCCTGCTCGGTGGAGAGAACCTTCTCGATGATCTCGGGCGCCTGATCCAGCAGGTTCTGCCCTTCGGGGAGCCTATACAGGGACATGACCGCGAGGATCGCATTGCGGCGGACGAAGGGGTGGCGGTGCTCCAGATTCTCGACGATCGACGGGATCAGGGGCTCGATGATCTCGACCTCGTTGAGGCGGCAGAGGAACCGGAGGGTGACGCCGCGGATGTACTCGTTTGGGTGCTGGAGGTTGTTGCGGAGGTTCTGGCAGATGAGGATCATCTCCGGGAGGACCTTGCCGCGGGCGTCGGTCTTGTCGATGATCTCCAGGTAGAAGAGGAGGAGCTTCTGGATGGTGTGGTCCTCGCTGGGGAGGACGTAGCGAATGATGGTGATGAAGAGCTGCGGGATGGTCTCGCCGTTGAGGAGGAGCATGATGGCCTTCTTGAGGGCGTCCACCTTGAGCGGGACGTCGTTGCCCTCCAGCGCCTCCTTGATCTCGTTCGCCAGCGACGACGCCCCCTTGTCGAAGTGGACGAGGAGGGTGCACGATTTCTCCATCTGCTTCTGCATCGTCGTCGCCCTCGCCGGAGAGATCGCGAATCGGTCGCCGGAATTCGAAGGTGGCGGCGGCTCAGGCGCGAGATCTGATCGGATTTAGAGAGAGAAAGAGAGGGAGGGGGAGAGAGAGGGAGGGGGCAGGGCCGTCGTCTTCTTCGTTTTCACTCTCTTCTTCTATACGAGAGAGGGGAGAAGTGAGACGCTAGATCTGAGATTTGGGTCGGGTAGGAGATTGTAAAATGTTCGTCGCTCTGCCCCTGAAGAATTGACTTATTGCGATTCGAGACCCGGGATGGGTTCATTTTTCTCATTTGGTCCTTTTCCGGTTGGGGCCAGCAGCTGAACTTTCTTTAAAACTGAGGGGAGATGATTCTATTTTCAGATGTCAAGACATGTTAATATTATGGGTTAATACCCTGAAAAATCCCAAACTGGTACATTCGTAAGAAATTTCCCCAAGCTATTCCCAAACTAGTATACATTTGACAAATTTACCCTCCGTTAGTTTTCGTTAAATTTTACTATCAAAATATTAAGTTAAATGACACGTGAGAGTTCACTAGTATACCGATTTTAGATTTTACGCTTCGTTTGTCACAGTTTATAATTTTTGTGATATTAATCCAATTTAGCGGAGGGTATATTTGTTACAAATTTATCAATTTACGATTTTTTGTGGTTGAATAAATTAGTTTGGAGTAAATTTGTTATAAATGTCCCGGTTTAAGATTTTTTATTGTTAGTCGGGGTAAATTTGTCATAAGTGTATCAGTTTAGGGTTTTTCATAGTCAAAAAAATAGTTTGAGGTAAATTTGTCACAGATGTACCAATTTAGGATATTTCATGGTAAAAAAAATAGTTTTGAGTAAATTTGTTACAATCATACCAGTTTGGAGTTTTTCAGGATATTAACCCTAATATTATCTAAGGAATGTGCAATCGAGAGTGTAGTAGCATCTATACTATTAAGTAACTACAAACTTCTCTGATATCAAAAACCCAAATGAGCAATTTTTCGATTTAGGAATGATGATGCGATAAGTATCGAAATTTTTTGCCCAATTTACCATCGAGTACCTAAAACATTAAACGCAGCCTTAATATTGCCACTTTCTGAAAGTTGGTTATTATGATACTTGACATTAAAATCACTGACGTGAAAACGCCAACATATAGACACCGACATGTAAAAGCTGTCTACATTGTCGTCCAATATCACCTCTTGAGATAGATGTCGGCTAACCACTGGGATTCGCCCTAGTGGCCACCTTTCCAACATGGAAGGGGGAGGTGAGGGGTTCAAATCCCCACCTTCTCAGGGGATGGGGTGGGGACGCGTAAGTTTCAAGAGTAGGTTTCGACTCCCACGCCCTGCAAGAGGCATGGCAAAAGTTTGAGAGTGAGTGTAAAATAGGAATAGAATAGGACTGACCAAAAAAAAAAAAAAAGATAGATGTCGGCTCACCAAAATGGGTTTTATAAATGGATTAACTATACTAAGTAAATGGGTAGTAAATATGTTTATTTATAATATGGGTGTTAAATGAATTATAAACGAATTTATAATTTACTTAGATCTAACCTACCTCTATAACTCCTTTTTCATTTTTCTTTGCCCTCATTTGATCTCACTCCGCACACTCATCTCAATTTAAATCTAAGTTTTTTGTAAATTGAGTTTTTATGGAAATGTTTTAAGAATAGGGATCAGGTAGGTATTGTATGTGTTGGGTATGAGTATAAGCCACTAAATTTATATTTAATGGAAACGAGTCAAAACAACTTAAATGGGTCTATTTGGATTTAACATTTTTCGACCTAATCCAAATCTGATCCACCGTGCCATTTGATGTAGGGGTGAGCATGGTCCGGGTTGGTCCGGGCCACCCCCTAACCCTAGGACCAACCCGTACAGTGTCGGTCCTCAATTTTTAGGACCGAGGACCGACCCTATTGAGCCTGGAACCAAGGACCGGACCGACCCAATGGGTTCGGTCCGGTTCCAGGGTCAACCTAGGACCGATCAATAATTTTTTTTGTATTGTTTCTTATACTCTCTAAAAAAGCAAACCTATAAATTCAAATTACACATTCATCGACAATACGACATTGTGCAACTAAACTATAAATACCAATACATATTCAGCAAATTTAATATGACGCAATAATAGAAATTTCATACTTGCTAACCGCTCATCGAGATATGGGACAAGATGGAAAGTTCTTGTAATCACTATCTTTAATATTCATAACACCATATGCAAAAGCGTTTTCCTGCATTTAATCATGTAGAGTCCACTCAACCAAAAAATGAGCTTCACACCACTTAACTAGCAAATCACTGTAGCAACTGCAGTACTACTCTACTCTTTAAAAACTTCTACCATTTGACGCAAATTGAAAAGTAAAGTGCAGCTGAAATTCATTAGTAAAATACAATTAAACTATAAAAAGTTCAAAATACTTAATATAAATCATGAATATATAACTTCACATCTTGTTAATTCACTTGAACTTCTAAATACCTGAAAACAAAACAAATGACACATAATTAATACTCAACAAAAGTTTTAAATTGAAATTACTATTAGTGCTATTGATAGAACATCTCACAATAACTCTTGGGTTTTATAACAGACATTTTACTTAGGTTTGAATATATAAAAGAATTATAAATAATATAATGTAATATAATATATATATATATATATACAGGGTTGGACCGACCCAAAACTCTTAGGACCGAAGACCAATCCGCACAGTGTTGATCCTGGAATTTCAGGACCGAGGACTGACCCGATCCCCTTGAAAACCGGACCAAGACCGGCAGGGTTGGGCCGGTCCAGGGTCGGTCCAGGGTCGACCCTAGACCGCTGCTCACCCCTAATTTGACGGGTCTACTGTGCACACACTGTCTCCTAATCATCCAACATTTATGTAGAGATGACACGATTTTTGTTTAGTAAGCGAGTCCAATTACTGATTGCGATTAACTTTCACTTAGCGAGCCATGTCAGCAAAATCACACGATACGACATTAGCTGCGGCCGTCTAAAGTGTATCGAACTCGTATTAATACGCTGGAACTGTCCCATCTTTTACAAGACGACGAAGGAAAAGATAACCCAAAGGGCAGATTCCTCAGACTTCGTGTTTTCGAAGACATTAGCTTTTAGCCACGTATTTTGCTACACCAATAAAAAGACCACTTTGGGTGCGTTGGTTTGTGTTTCTATTCAAAAATTATTTTAGGGAACAAAAATAGAAAAAACTATTTCTGTTCCAGGAAACAATTTTTGACCAGAAAAACGCGTTTGATAAACTTGTTCCTGGAATAAATAAAGAACATAAACATATTTGGTAAATTTGTGTTCTTTTTTTTTTTATTTCTTTTAATTTTTTAATATTTTTTAATATTTTTATTTTATTTTTCATTTTTTTTCTTTCTTTTTCTTTTTTCTTTTTTCTTTTTTTCTTCCTTGTGGCCGACGGCCTCACCGGGGGCCAGCGAGCCTCACCGAATCTGGGCGAGCCCAAGCTAGCCCAGCCAAGGCAAGGCCGAGCCTCGCTAGGGGCCGGTGACGCTCCAGCGAGGTCGCCGGCCCTCGACGGCCAATCGCCGGCCATGGCCGAGGCTGTTGATCGGCCAAAGAAAAAAGAAGAAGAAAAAAAAAGAAATGAAATGAAATGAGAGAGAAAATTTATTCTTAAAAATTGTTCCAGAAACAAGAAATAGTTTTTTCTTATTTCTTGTTTCTGTTCCAATTTTGTTCGTGGGAACAAAAAAACATATTTGGAATAAAATTGCAAATAAACGTGTTTATGTTCTTCTTTTTTTCCCGAGAACAAAAAAAAAATAGTTTTTATTCATAAACAGAAACAAATAATACAAAAAAACACACCCATCGTTTCCTGCACAGTTAATCCGCACCCATTCCTTTAACTGGGGCCTCACCTTTGGCGGGCGGTCAGTCCTTTTGATTCCAAGACACAAATATTGATGTACAAGCATACTCCAGGGAATTAGCAGATTGGACAGAGACACATTAACGACCAGAAACTTATTTATTTAGCCTATAACAACCAGCAACTTTACAACCCTTCCTTTAAGCAGAAGCCTTAGTGGAGGTAGAGCAAAATGGTGAGTCGACCTCAGGCTTCCATGATGAGATGTGTTGGGCGCGAATGGCTCTGAAAGACTCCAACTTTGCTGTGATTTCTATTCTCCAGAGTACGGCATCATTCGCAAGGTCTCTCTCGGCTTGGCATCCATCTTGTACTCTGCCAAAATCGAAGGCAGCACCTGAGAATAAGAATTCTCCGATGTAAACGTCTCCGTGCCTCGATACTGCATCAACCCAGAAGAACCCTTTTAAAAGAAATGCCTAGGAAATCAGAAGTGAGAAATTATTCCTCAGAAAAGGAACCGTGGTGGCGCTTGAATTTACGAAATTTGAGGAACTGATAAGAAATTTTTGTATGAATGTCCAAAATCAACCTAACAAGTTGTATCATCCCATCGAACATGACACGGACTCTGACCTATGTAGCATCGACATGGACACGTGACATGCAACACGACACGACACGACACGCCGACACATTATTTATTAAAAAGTAGAGAATTTCGACACGTTTCGACACGTTATATATTAAATATATATTTTTATATATAAATGCAAAAATAAAATATAAAAAGATCATATAATTAATTTATACTAAAAATATTAATTCAAAATTTGTTAATATTATTCATTGTTTTAATTTGACAGAGATTGAATAAAAATTCAAAAATTGCAAAAACAAAAGAGTAAATTTGAAGGAACATGTCATGTTTTCTTACACTTGTTGAAATTAGTAAGATTTCTTATAGTCTCAAACAGAGTTTGGAGTTCATGATATAGATTAGCTTAGAGCTCCTTTGCAAAACAAGATTCGAGAAAAATGAAAATATAGGACAATAACTCTCGAAGTACAACTAAAAGAAAAGAAAATAACAAAATTCGTCATGAAAAATATAAGAGATAACTCACAAGCTAATGACATAGACCAAAAGAGATAACTCACGGGCGACGCCTTCGAGAGGCGGAAAGAAGCAAAAAAAAAAAAAAATCACAATTTTAAGTTTGCGGGGAAGGGGGGGTGGGGGCGGCAGAGTGACGCCGGCGAGAAGAGGGGCATTTCATCATCGCTCACGGGAATGTCAAAACTTATAAGTGAGAAACTTGAGAGTGAGAATTATCTTCTTTCCCTTTTATTTTGTTATTTTCATTATTTTTTCATATATTTATATTTGACCCTTCAAGTATTGAAAATTTTTAAAATTGACCCCGTGCGTGTCGAAATCGCGTGTCGGAATTTCGGACTCGCATGTCGGAGCGTATCGGGAAGAGTTGACCATGCGTCGGATTTCCCGACACTCGTTGACCGCGTGTCGGAGCGTGTCGGAGCGTGTCGAACACGTGTCGGGATGTCAAACACAACAGAAAGGCTTCCGGAGAGTGTCGGTGCTTCTTAGACTCTGACTACAGCAAAATTGACCAAAACAGTCATTTGCAGCAAGGACATAGCTCAGATTTGGTACAACCAACATGAGCAATGGTTTGATAATATTTATGTATTGGGAAATAATATTTTTCAGAAACAATATTTTTCACATTTTATTCCCTTGAACAATTTTTTAATAAAATAATGTATTTGGCAAGGACACAAAATTTCCATTTCGAAAATAGAAAAAGTATAAGGGTACATTTGGAAGTAGCATTTGCAAGAGACTTTGGACACCCACGTCGGTAGTGTACACTCCTTTTTTTTTCCCCGAAATTGTCCTCACGAACTTTTTCTTTTTCCATTTTTGCCCTTGTTATGTGACACTATTCATCTTCTCCGTTGAGGGTGGGCGGCTTGGTTGTACCTAAGTGCGAGGGAACGGAGACAACTAGAGGGACGCCGGTGTGGTTGCGACAACCCAAGCGACCGTCGCCGGAGAGTCAAGTGACCTCCTCATGGCGTCACGGCGACTCGGATTTGAGTCGCCATGCGACCATGGTGAGGGGCCACCAATCTGGGTCAGGCTACCCCTGGCGAGTCACGGCGGCCTAAATCTAGGTCACGTGACCCCCGGCGAGTTGCGTTGACCTAGATCTAGGTCGCGCAACGCTCGGCGACTCAAATCTAAGTCGCCGCAACCCAAATCCTCGCCGATTTGGGTCACGCTACCCCCGGCGAGTCGCGATGGCCCAGATATGGGTCGCACAACCCCTGGCGAGTCGCAGCGGCCCAAATCTGGGACAGCGATGACAGCTAGGGAGGCGGGCAATGAAGAATCAGTGACACGGAGGGTGAGGGAGCAAAAGGTGGCCTAGTGGGCGGCAACGACGACGGCGAGGGAGGCGTCGATGACACAGGGGCAAAGGGACATGTCAAGGGCGACAGCATTGGGGCAACGAGTGAGGGCGATGGGGAGGTGCTCGGGGTAGAGGAACTTGTGATGGCAGGACTCGTTGGCGTGGAAGGAGCAATAGATGAGGGAGGACTTGCGATTGAGAAGAAGGTGGAGGAGAAGATGATGGTGGCTAAGATGTAGAAGAGGAGAAGATGCTGTTGTCCTAGCAACTGCCTAAGATCTTGTAACCTCATATGTCGACCGCCGGCGGCGATAAATTTCGAGCACCGCCTATGGCTGCCTATCCTTCACCAGCCAACTATTTTTTTCTTTTCTTTTTTATCACAAAAGTCCTTTGGAAATATAAATTTCTCTAAATATTATTTTGCTCGAAGATACTTCCCAATGGACTTACAAATTATAATTTACCAAATGCACTTTGCATTTCAAAAAACTCATTTATCTTAAAGTCCTTTGCATTTTCCCAAAAACTTCCCCCAAAAGTCCAACCAAACACATCCTAAGAATATATTTGGTACGATTCACAAATTTTTTTGTGCCGTAGAATTTCTTATAATATTTTTAGAATTTTTTTAGAATTTCCTTTTTTTCTTTTCTTTTTTTCCTTTCTTTTTACTCCTCCTCTAGTTGGCGGCTCTCGACAACCGGCGACTTGTAGCATGTGCCGACCAGCGACAAGCGGGACAAGCGGTGAATTTCCATCAATCGATTAGAAGAGGAAGAAGAAGAAAAAAAAAGACTTATTTTCAGAAATTGTTCCCAAGAACAATAAGCTAATTTTTTCTACTTATTGTTTCTGTTATAAATCTATTCACTGGCCATTGTTCTATTCCAGGGAATAGAAAAATTAACTAATATTACCAAATGGAGAGTTTCTATCGACCGATTAGAAGAGGAAGAAGAAGAAAAGAAAAGAAAGAAAAGACTTATTTGTAGAAATTGTTCTCGACCACGGGCAACACAGTTTTCAGTTTTTCCTTTCTTCTTACTCCTCCATCTGTTTTCAGTTTTCGTCTTGGGTTTGGCTTCTGATGGATTGATGGATGCTACAACTCGGACGTGATCAAATGTGCAGGTCAGATAGTTGTATCGCTGGTTGAAATGAAGCAAAAGATCATCAACTTCGACTTTGGTGCTGACAAATTGAAGTATACAATTGTGCCAGATCTGTGGAGATATGTCAACAAAACTGAGAACTATCCAGATGATGCACGCGATAGACCTATTCCAAGTTGATCCATTGAGGAAGACTGGAACAGAAAATGTTCTGACATTGGTGTGGAAGTTGCTCAATCTATTCAGAAAATTTTACCCAGTGGCACATCCTCTAAGCAATCTTCGTCTTCAAGTTTCTAGTTCCTTTTCATGTTACCTTTTTCTTAGGTTACAAATTAAATGGAGTGGTCAGGTGAATTTGTTCAATTTACTGCAACCAAATCCTACATGCATCAGTTGGTTTAAGCAGCAGAAAGGAAAATTAGAAATGCTAGTAAACATAGGTTAAACATTGGCGAATAAAATGTACAGATTATAAGTCCAACAACACATGAGACCCCATTCGCATCACGAGAGCCTGCATGAGATTTTTCTCAGGTCTCTTCGATGAAGCAACTCGAAAGATTCTAATGGAGAGAACAAGCCGCACAGTGCGGACTTATGTTATAGGATTACTACTTAGCCAAGACTAGCTTCGCCGTCTTCTAATAATTCAAGATCAATGAAATCATCCGGGCTTTCAGCTTAGGATGCTTGGTATTCTCTACCATTTACACTTGACATATGCATCAATATTGTAAAATTAGAAGATGAACCACTAAGCTTGGAACTCTTCGATATCGTCCAGTTGTTACGAGCACAGTCACATCTTCATGCACAGGCAGACTGGGAATAGATAGTAGGAATCGCGGAAGCGGAGCGGGAATATATACTCATTCATCACTAGGCATTATTCCGCCGTCTCGTGAATGGCTTCCGAAGAAACTTGGAAAGAGGAGTCTTGGGGACTGGAATGAGTTTCCCAAGTACTGCAAGGGGCCAGCTGCACAACAAAAATCAAACGCCATGCACAAATCTTGTGAGAAATTAACCAAGCGTACATAAGATTGACAAATCACAAACTAGACAACCAGTGGAGGTTCGCAATAAGTTGAAATTAGGATCCATATGAAATTATATGAGGCCTTCTATATGCGTAGCATCCGGTACAAACAGATTCGCATGCAAATTAAGTATTTACTCGGGCTCCACACGTTGGAATCAGGCCACAGAAGGTATAGTCAAGATAATGTTAAGAGTTCCAAGATGTTTCAAGCAGCCATTTTGCTTGCTTAAGCTGCTGTGATGTCAAAGGTGCAATAAGCTGTGCCGATAATTTATGGTCTGTAATCAGATTCTTTCTGGATGATATTTGAAAGGAGTTTTATCTGGTGTAGGTTTTGGAGCAGATTCACGCCCCAAAAATACAATTAAACTCTCAACACTTGGCAGAGCAAAATTTCACTAAGAGGGGCTATTTCGATTCTGCTATGGCAGAGATGTTTCATGTATATTGACTTACAAGCAGAAGACATCTCCTAGATAACTAATGTGATTGCATAAAGAAAAGGGTGAAGTACTACATTGACTGTAAGGGTACCAAAAATGGACGAACCTGACGATGCCAATCCCTACAGCAATAAGCCACAGATTCCAGGTGAGCGGCACAGTCTTAGCAAACTTTCCGAGGAACTCGACAATTATTACCTGGGGCACAAGCAAGAGAGGCTGCGTAAATATGCAAACACTTATCCAAAAAATGAAAGTGCAAATATTCCAAAGCACTCACTTGAAGCACGATGGTAACTGCAACGATACCAATGAAAAGGTAGTTTTTCGTCACTCCACTGAAAACATTCATTTCATCGGGCTTTCGAGCATTGAACTCATTGAAGATCTGTCATTTGAACAAAAAATTGAACAACGAGGCTCAGCATTGAAGCTTAGATGGATTGTGTAAACTGAAGAACCCATAAAACCTTGAAAGGCCACTTTTATTTTGGAACATCCTGTACTTTAGCCTTTCCTTTTGTTTTATTTTGTGGAAATGTGGGCAGGGGGGTGCAAATTTAGTATCTCTACTTACTTGACCAAGGACAAACGCATTGAACACCATTGTATTCTTGATGTCAACAGCATGTTCCTTTGTTTCGTTGCTCAACTGAAGAATACTCACGCCGTGGTAGTTCAGGACAAGAAGGACGCATATTTGATAAGCAGCCTGCAGAAGAAAGTCATTGACTTGAATTAGCAACAAACTGACCACGAGACATTTTAACAGGTATCTCCAAAAAAGGCAACGAATAGAAAGACCTGTATCATCAAGTTCCTCCACATGATATTAGTTATAAGAGGTTCCCTGACACAGCAAAGACAAGGTCATAATCAATCACCAAATCATCGGCCAAAGAAAGAGAAGGAGCAGCAAATTTAAATGAGACTTGCATTTTATGTGCTCTAAAGGAACCATTTAGAATTAGGCGGAGTCACATCTTTGTCACCCCAACACTCTATATGCTAAGAGAGTGAAAACGCAACATATCTGGGACTAAAGGACCGATGTCCAATGACCGATACATCTCTCTCCGAAAGGCAAAGTTTATGCACTTCTATTCTATCACCATTTCCAATGTCCACTTACGTGCAAACTGAAAACAGTATCTATGATTGTTTTGCTGCTTTCCAGCGATTAAAGAAATTTCGGCTTGTCATGGTTTCAGAGTGTTTTTATTGTATCTAGACACTGCCTTTACTTTGATGCTAAAGCTTAACAAGACATGCTGAATTGCAAACCTTCGGCCAACTGGAGTTCTTTCCATTAGGTGGTCCGTGGGTGGCTCCGTTGCCAGTGCAAGTGCTCCAAGAGTATCCATGATAAGGTTGACCCACAGGAGCTGCACCAGAAAGAGAAGTATTTTAGACAAGAAAGTGAACCTTGATCAATGCTTCAAGGCACTTTGTGATCCTCTCAAGGAGAACTAGGGTCACATAATTAGGGCTACCCCAAGAATAGTGCCCTGGTCATCCAAGCAAGCAAAGATTCACTAACCTGTACTGCAGTCAACGGAACATCGCCCGAAGTTATTGCTGCGATAACATTTATTACCAGAGCAGCAACATTTACTGTGAGCTGGAACTGGATAAATTTCTGAATATTTGCATACACAGAACGGCCCCAGCGAACAACCTACACACCATTCAGAAATGTTGCCATTACATACTTGACATATGGATAATGACTAATAAACTTCAAAAAGATAGAAACCCAATCAGTCAAAAGGAAGTTTGACAACGCCCCAATTAAATACAAGCAACAGGATCATGATTCGCCTGAAGGTCTTTTATGTCTTATGCATTAACATTTGATGAAGTGCCCTCAATGTTCACTTCATACTACACTTTACACATGCATGCATAGGAAGAGAACCCATGGGACGCTGCTCTGTGTTTTTCATACAGCATCCAATGGGGGAGATGGTTGTGCCGTGAGAGAGAAAGACTGGATGATTCTCTGGTGTTTGAAGATTGCTCTGGGATTACCAGAGGAAACCGTTGAATAACTTTTCTCGTAATATTCTTTTAACAAGATGCTCTTTGAAAACTGTTTTCTAAGCAAGTACAGGTGCTCTCGGTTTGTTCTAATTATTTGCTCTCTCTGCTATTTGCAGAAATAAGTGCAATAACATTAACCACAAACACACTACTAGAAACAAAATTTCATTTAATTTCGAAAACTGATCCCAAGAACCAAAGGGAAACAGCAAAGATCAGACAACTAATACATCATCAAAGTCTTCTTACTAACCTTAACAACAGAGGCAAAATTGTCATCTAAAATAATGATGTCAGAGCTTTCCTTTGCAACTTCCGTCCCTTGGATGCCCATAGAAAGACCAATATCTGCCTAAATTGTCAAATAGTCAAACTGATGTGAATAGGTAGGAACATGGAAACTTAAAGCATAATACCACACAACTATAACCATAAAAGCAAGCTTCCCACTACGGAGAGTATCTCGTTGATTAAGATAAAGCTGATTATGTTCAACATGTATCTTCTACTCTTTTCCCCAATGCTGTCCATCTTAAATATGCCATCTTGTGATTGAAGTGAATAACCTGTGCTTATCTGAGAAGTGCCTTTGACATCTTGGACGCCAGATGAGCATCCCATTTACTTATCATCTTTATCTAACTTCATTCCAAGACATTTGGATGCGCCTCATCGTGATTTGTTTAAGGAACATATATAAGAATAAGGACTTTCTGGCCAAATATAAATTGAACGAAAAGTTGTTTTTTTAATGTTCAACTCGAGGGAGGGTAAAAATTAGGGTCTAAAGCAAACTATCATGCTTTTCTCAACATAGATGAGCTCTTTTTTTTTTCTGCTTCCAGATTTCACTTTGCCGGTTGCAACAGGAAGAGAACTCCTTCATGTGAAACAAGTTCGAATTGGAAGATAAGGATAGGCATTTTCATCTATTGGTTCAATGATATGTCAATAGGAGCAAAAGCACATGGCCATGTGAGTTTCGCATTGACATACATAAATAAAAAAATAGATATGCACATATTAATCAGTATCAACCTCATGAAGTGCAGGAGCATCATTGGTTCCATCCCCAGTTACAGCAACAACTTCCCCACTTTTGCGTAAGGCTTGCACAAGTAGTAGCTTGTCGCTGGGTGAAGACCTTCCCATCACCTGTAAGGCATATCATGTTTAATTTGTTTGTCTACTTTTGGATGTACATGTGAACTTCGATATTCTACATCATACCGTTATTCTTTTTGCTGTCTGCTCTCTTTCTTTCTCAGACAATGCACGGAATACCCTTCCTTCGATAACATTAGGCTCTTTGGCATCTTCATTTGAGCTAAGTATCCCACATTCCAGAGCTATTGCTTTTGCTGTTTGGACATTATCTCCAGTGACCATTCGCACCTGTCAGACCAAATCACACATAACAGGTTCCTATTAGTTATTTCATCCTAGACAGAACAAATACAGACATCCCCACATCATTCTCCGCTCATCTGCCTTGGTATATGCTTTTCGAATAGATTGGAAGGTTCCCTGAGATGTTTAAATTCTAAAAGCATAACCAAGATTAATTGACACTTTATCTGGGTTCCACTAATAACCAATGATGTCTTTCATTTTGACTCTCTGGCTCAAAAGAAATCTTTCCATGTTTCCCTATTCTTCCCTGGTGCCGTCTTTTCTAGTATCTGCGAAGTGTTAAATCAGTGGAGCTATGACTTACCTTAACCCCAGCTTCTGTGCATATTCTAACAGCATCTTTAACACCTGGACGACAAGGATCCTGCAGATGTATAGATATGTTAGCTGATAAAAAAAGCTTATAACGAAGTATGAAGAACTCAATTTTTCCTGAGCACAAGGCCGATGTAACATTTGTTGCATTTCAAAAATAGAAATAGACAGCATACAAACATTGACTTATACGGTAAGTTTAAGTTAGCTTCTCCACTGGTAAATGAAAGATGTAATGAGAAAACACAACTAAAAAAATATAGAATCCAGAAAAAAAGGTGAATATGTGGGAAATCCAAGTTTCAATCGAAGGTTATAAAATTCTTAAATGGTCAGCTTTGTTAGATTGATCATTTAATTTATACCAAATTTCCCAACAAAACCAGACCAAAAGCAAATTGCAAAGCAAAATTGCTTCTGACAATTAATAAGGTAGGTAAGGGGATACTTCTGGGATCTTTCCAGGAAAATTTCATGAACTGATAAAGGATAGCAAAGAGAATAATGTGCACAAAACTTATGACCTACAAGTAAAAATGTGATTTACAATTTAAAAGTAACTTCTGCATAAACTTTTACACCTTTATAAGAGCACGCCGCTCTTGTGTTTATCGTAAACTAATTACTGCTCCAAAGAAGCAGCTTCATAACTTCACTTGAGGAATATTAAGAACACAAATTGCTGCTATTTTTTTGAAATGACACTTCCACAACTCTAGAAGTGGTGCAAGATGGCTCCATGTCTTTTTCAGAGTTTATGGTGGAATAAATTTTCCAGAACAGTATGAAATAAAATGGATCAGTCCATTATCGTAAGAAACTTGAGAACTGATGTGTATACCTTGATGCCAACGACCGAAAGCAAAACAAGATCATCATCAGGTAGCACCCAATTGTCCAGACCTGCATCATCGCCACGAACTTTATCTGAATCAAAAGGTCTGTATGCAATCGCAACACAGCGGAGACTTCTAGCAGCCATGTCATCAATAGCAAGCTTGAAGAAATCCTACAACAAAGCTCAAAGATTAAGGTGGCATCCAAATTTCCAAGCACTAAGCTATTCTCACAGCTCCCTTAAGGAAATTTTGTCAAAGGAAAATTAACATCGACCCATTATGGAACAAAGCCAGGTAATTATTACAACTCTGAATGATCTCAGAAGAGACCAGGAAGAAGTGGTGAAGAAGTGCAAGATTAACCACTAGAAAGTAAATTGCAAGAGTTAACTAGGTTATTGTGTGACCAAACTCACTGAATTAGAGGACCACGTAAGATATGCATCTTAAATTATATATAATCAGCTTACTCGGAAGTCAAATGCAAATAACAATCCAATAAATTTGATCTGCCACTGTTTAAATTCTTAAAGTTAGATAAATAGCTTTGGCAAAGTTGCATTGCGTGAAATAGCCTACAGATAATGGCACCAATACATCTGCGGGGAATACCTTCTATATCTTAAGTATAGTGAAACTAGCATGAAACTATTAAATAGTCAAGGACTATTAGATAGTCAAGTAAAAAAATGCAGATAGTCTGCTTAAATTACCAAAGTTCACCCATTTTCTTTTCGTATATTGGTGGATAGGTAACCATGCTATTTTTACAGCCGCTCTCACAAAGTAAAAATCAAAAGCTTCTGCAAGTAGTTCTCTAGGCTTCATTCCCTACTTTTCTGCCATGACCAAAAGATATATCTCCTACCATGAAAGAAATAGCACCAACCTTTTCTTCATCGATTGATCTCAAGTGACCATCCAAGTCAAAAAACTTAGTGCATGAGGCCAAGACCATTTCTGCTGCACCCTTCCAATGTATATGAACATCAGAACTGGTCTGTGACCAAAAAAAATTGGAAGAATGTAGCGTCAGTATGTATGGTAAGGACTTCCCAGCATGTTATTTGTAGAGTAACAGACACAGAGATTTATAGAAAAAATAGCTACCTTTTGTATAGCAACTCCTCCTCGCTTTTTCTCTGAGTTGAATGGAAAAACATGGAGTTCCGTTGACTCTGCTCTTACAGCATCAAACTTCATTCCCAGCTGCAAGAGAGACAAAGATGTTCTGAAGAAGTTCCAAATTCATCTGTCTGAGATTTCTTGTCAGGTTATTACCAAATCCAGTACCTTAACAGCCCATGAAAGAATAGCCTTCTCAGTAGGAGATCCAGTAACTTCAGCATCTCCACCATCCTACAAGTGAAGAGCCACACAAAATGATTGTTCATGTGATTAAGTTTACACTTACTGAACCAAGAACCACTGAGCACCTTTCAATAAGAGTGGTAATGGAATAGGTTTTTTTGGACTTATGGAATTTTCTTCTAAACATGTAGTTTATAAACAGGAAAGAAGTCACCAAATACCATCTTTCCAAATGCAATTTTACTGTGAAATGCATTCCTTCCCTCTTAACCTAATTGATTATACACATTGCCAAGGATGTAAACTGAGTAGAGATTATCACGGTGGATCCATCATCATTTTGATTTCTCAAAGTTAGCAGGAGGCTGGAGGAGAGTACTACCTTCGGCACATAGACGTTGCCCTGGGTATTATGTGCAATGCCCTCAATAAGCAAAGAAGAAATTAGGTGATGCAATTGGGAGGCATCATCTGGTGGATCCATCTTCTTTCGCCCAACATAAGCTTCAACCACAGTCATCTGTAATTTCACTATTATCAATCAGAAAAACCAATACTACAGCTAGAACGTTCCGATGAGTTGTCCCATAAGTCAGCAAAAAGAGATAATTGAAAAAGATTTGAGGGCTAATAACCTGATTCAAAGTTAATGTTCCAGTCTTATCACTGCAAATTGTTGTGGCAGAACCCATAGTTTCACAGGCTGAAAGCCTCCGAACCTGTGGTTGTTTTGCAAGAAGGTTATTATAAAATTTGGGTTTTTGCTACATCTCAGAATTATATAAAAGAAGCTAACAAGACTTACCAAGGCTTTATCCGCCATCATTTTCCGCATCGAGTATGCTAGGCTGTGCCACAATTGGGGGGAAAAAGAAAAGTGAGAGGCAAATTGAATGTGTGATTATTATACTGTTACAGCAATATAAAACTAGTGGGACTTACGTCAATGTAACAGCCAGAGGAAGCCCTTCAGGTACTGCAACAACCACAATGGTTACCTAAATACACTTCTTAGTCAGTCAAGTGCCTGGTTTGAAGAGACTGGACAGCAAAGAGGAGCTGCACTTACTGCAATTGTCACAATATGAACAACCCCATCCAAGATATCATCGACTTTGGTCTTGCCCTTCACAAACTGGACAGTTCCATCGGGATTTTTTGTATTTCCAGTAAAGTACCTAGAAAAATGGACAGAAAAAGGATGTAAGATTCCTCAAACCAGAATGACAGTACACGAATGACTACACACAGGAAAAACTTGCCTGGTCAAGAGGACAGTGAGCACAACAGCAGCTACAGAAAGACCGACAATGCCTATGAATGTTGCCAGCCCGTTCAAGCGTACCTGTTCAGGAATATTCAAAAAAAAATGTGAGGATATGGTGACGACTCCAAGAAAAGCCAAATCTGGATGCTTGACATTAAACCTGCAAAGGAGTCTCTTCACCAGTATCGTCTACTATACTTGCCATCAGCAATCCCCACTCTGTGTTGATTCCAACACCAGTCACCTGAAGGTAAGTAATGATTGTAAGAAGTTAGAACTCAAAAAATATAGGAACTTTTCTCACAGGAGAAGAGAGAAAGGAGGTTAAAGTGTTCAAATAATCATGTTATTTCCCACCCTACTCATGTGGAATAGTATAGATCAACATGATCACTATCCTGCTTTAAAGCAACTAAGTAAAAGGACATGGATCAAAAGTTATCTTTTTTCATCTTTAACAAATTTAAAATCTCGTCCTCACATTGGAAAGGACAATAGAAGCACAAAAGGGGTGTCTCTACTTCTGCTGGAAATTCATACGCACAATTTTTTCTGTCAGAGAAGAAAGGCGCAGCCACTAAAGGCACTTGTCCTGCTATTGTGCATTTCCTTTGAAACTTGTTGTCTTACTTACTTGACATTGTGAATGAATTTAACCTTTTTTGGGCAGCTGCAGTACCAAAATAAAAAAATAAAAAAAAGAAGGAGCAAATTATCATATTACCAGCATAGTGCCAACACCGTCAGCAACTTTGCAACCAGACATTAGGAAAGGTGATTTTTGATCCTTGTGAACCTGCATGAATGTCATGCTTGAAAAAAAAATGGATCGCAAATTCAATTCAGTCAACCAAAGTATCAGAAAACACACATTTTTGCTTTCTCCTGTCATGCTAGATTCATCAATTGAAAGAGAATGTCCACTGACTAACACTCCATCAGCAGGAACCTGGTATTGGTAGCAGTAGAACTATTATTAGCTTACAGCCCTCATCACCTGTCAAATTAACAAATAACAAACCCAGTTAACCTGGCTCACCTGATCACCTATTCTGAGTGGTATGATATCACCCACGACAATATCAAATATTGAAACTTTTACCATTCTTCCATCTCTCATCACCTGCAGAGATCTCATCCTCAGTGATTCGTTTGGAATAAACTCACTAGCAACATAATCGAATTATGAACCATTTAAGCATCATACCCCGATTTGGATATTCTGTTTTTCCTCATTCAAATTTTGAAACTGCAGAGACTGGCGGTAGTCGCTGACGGCTGATTAAAAGTAATCAGAAGGTCATGAAGACAGGTAAGGAATGACATTAGTATCATCATGAAAAGTAAAGGCTTCTGATCAGAAATATACCTGTTACTATTATGACAAGAAGAACAGCCAAAGCTATGCTTCCTCCATCATACCATCCTGCTTTTAACCCCTGCACAAATATGAGATGGAACTGCTCAGTATATGATGAGGCATGAAACTTTACTGAGAGAACTAATCAAGAAAGAACCAAATAAGAGTAGAGAGAAACTCAAACAGCTTTTAGCCTCCCATCAAACATGTTAGCAAGCAAGAAAGAGATCCTTACAACTTGAGCTCAGTTGTAATTATCTATTGGTGGGATGTCCATCTGTAGACTAAAGCTTCTCTAGATAAATATTTTGGCTGTCAGACAAAATCATCATAGTATTAGGAAACTAAGCCAAAGCTCACCTCTGTCTTTATTCCCAGGCCCAGTGACACCGCTGCAGCTATAATCAATATAATAAGGGTCAAGTCCTGCCACGCCTCCCAAAGGAATGTCTGCAAGGGATGTCAACTCAGTCTGATACTATCATCATGATAAGATCCTTCCAGAAAATGCCTTATTATAGAAACTCAAGACAAACAAAAATAGTTGTACCCAAAAAGTCCGTCCTTTTTTTCGAGGATATGTGTTGGATCCAAAGGCATTCCTCCTCTTTGATAAATCAGCATCATCACCAGCAATTCCTTTCTCCGAATTGGTTTTCAGCAAATCCGATATACCTTTAACCTGAGGGAGGAAACATGACAGTCTGAGAGCATGATATCAGCTAACAAAATTACTCATACCATAGAAACAAATAAAGAATATATATCAACGATGAACTTGCCCCGCCAAATTGATGAAGACTGGTTGTATTATTGTCCCTATTCATGGAAGATAGCTGCTCTAGATCAACAGCATAATCGCCAGTTAAACTCGGAGGTGCCACTCTTTTACCTAACACTGATTAAGACGGACATAAGGACAAAAAGACTATAATAAACAGAATGCAATGCACCATATGAGTAAATGGATCAGAGTCCTTCACTTGGTTAAGTGGCAGTGCCATCAATTTGTTCTTTGTATGATGCATATTTGTTGTCTAGTTTTTAGTGGATAATAGGAGACAAGTGTGCAACTTCAACAATCTCATGCATGGGAATTTTAGTTTTCAATGGATCAAATCCAATACATCACTTACCAAACTGCTTCTCTCCAGCCACTCTGAAAAGCAAAGCTGCCTAATAAAATTAATAAGAAGATTAGAGAGAAAGAAATCTCCTAATTGCTTTACTACAAACATTCTTAAGGAAGAAAATTACTCGTATCACTTGTGAATGGGCCCTGATCATGCGCAGCCTTTGAATTTTTGCCTCGTGCTTTTTTAAGTTCAAAGTATAACGGAATCGCCGAGTCGCATTGAGGACAAGAGCTGCTTGCTGTGAAAGTAAAAAACACCTTTAAGCTCACATAAAGAGCGGTTAGACTTCATCAAATCTTGACAGTTTAAAAGGATGGACTAGAACTGGAAACACTGGACAGGACACTGCAATAAACAGAGCGACAATCTTTTCCTGAGGAAAAGCATCGAGTTCAGAAAAGCACGAACCAGACATGGAGGACATCATATGACATGACAAACATTGAAAAAAATACTGTATTTAGTTCATATACTTACTTACAGTCTAATGCGGTTCATTTATTGGTGAATTTCAGATTCTTCTTCATGCCGGCTTTATTTCATGATAACAATTTTACTCACAGTATGATGCTAGATAGTAACCTCTGTCATCTTCATTTTATCACATTTCAAAGAATATATATGAAGGTGTCCAGAATGCATCTGAAAAATTATGACTTCAATGTGGAAGCACCTCCTGCTAATCAAGATGCTGAATGCCTTTCTCTAGTGACATCAACTACCATTTCATTGCTTCCCATACCTCAATACTTTTGCTTTTTCCCTGTTGCCGTATTCGAATACAAACAATGCACCATATAGCAATTTGATCTCTAAGACATGGTCTCACGTGGTGCAGCACGAAAGAATCCTAAGGATCAAGTGACCTCATATGGGATCCACCGGATCTCGGTACATATACTGTGCAGCGAGCACATTCATTATTGACTTCTGGAGTGGACTTAGATGCTAATACTCAAACCCGAGGCCTACGTAACGATGCGAGAGAGCCCACACACGAGGTGTTCTCGCATGATTCCATCCACATTATGGACGAAAGCACGGCTTTGCATAAATTGTAGAAAAGGGAACTGCATAAGGAGGGAAATTGAACAAAACATAGGGAAGATTAAGGGAATCGATGAATGTGGCAATACCCTCCATCTCCTGAGAGTCTCGAGAGGTGCATTCTTCGTGTCCGCAACATCGAAAGGATCCGACATGTCCACATTGTCCTCCTCCGCCTCTTGCCCGGGCAACCTCAGACCGACTTCCACGTCCTCGTCATTTTCGCGGCCCACCATTGCAGAAGAAAACGACGACGGTACAGAGCAGACAAGAAAAGAAGAGGAGGTGGAGGTGGAGGAAGAGATCCGCAAGGTCTATATTATACGATGCACGTCGATAACGTCCACTCGCCGTCGTCACCCTGCTGGGGATGGCACGACCGTTTCGAGAAACAGCCTGTTCGAGTTAACCTCTCTCCGCGCCACCTCCCAACGGGCAAAACTACCACGAATGGAAAAAACAAGAAGGAGGAGGAGAAGGAGAAGAACGACAAATGGAGGCGAGTGTTGGTTTGTCGGTTGGAAGGGAACGAAATTGCGCGCGAGAATGAACGGGAAAGCCGTTAGCATTTGATGGTATCGGCGAGAATGTCGGGCATCCTTTGGTTTCTTTTCCCGGCAGAAGACGTTCACGTGAACACATAGAGTAACGAGAGAGAGAGAGAGAGAGACCGGAGAACGAGGGGAGACTCCGTGACACGCGGCTTAAAAACAGCTAGTAGAGAGAGAGAGAGAGAGAGAGAGCGGAATGGATTTTTTTTAAGTGAGAGACAGTTCAGAAGTTGCCGTCGTCGGTGGGACGAAGACGAAGCACGAGAGGAGAGGACAGACAAAAACGACTATGTTCAGAAGTTTCTCAGAAGCTTCGCCCCGGTAAAAAAGAATTGCCATGAGTAGGCGCGCATGCTAGCGAGGTTGATAGCCCACCCGCTCGCCCGCCCCGTGCCAATGATTCCACAGTTAGGTGATGCGGGTCGGTTTTCCAATCGATTAGTTTATGCTCGATCGGACTATCGTAGAGACGCAGGCAATGCTCCATACGTATAGGAAGATATGCGCTCGAAACCACGAGGTCCTCTGAAGACCTGTTTCTTTCGGTTCGATTACGTTCGGTCTTTCGGGATGAGAGCTGAAGTGGCGCGGAAGATGAATCTGCGTTGACACAGCTACGGCGTGGCGTGGTGCCAGCGAGGCAGTGATGCGACGTTGGACGTGATCAGATCTTGGACGTAGCAGACACTGACGGAGAAAATAATGCAAATCTTGAACTTAGCGTATCAGACACGAGAAAATATTGGGTACACAACAACTCAGCAAAATAACAATTCATTTCTTGATTGACAAGAAGGTCTCTCTCCTCTCTCTCTCTCTCTCTCCCCTCACGGTCTCTCTCCCTCCCGAATGGTGCTTTGCCCTCGGGAGGGTCCTGGGTGACCAGCCGTCCGCGGTGGTCGCCCTCCAAGCACCACACCAAGATCGCCGTCGTCGGGGTTGGCAACGTCGGCATGACCATGGCCCAGATCATCCTCATCCAGGACCTCGCCGACGAGCTGAGCCTCATCGACGCCAAGCCCGACAAGCTCCGCGGCGAGACGCTCGACCTCCAGTAGGCCGCCGCCTTCCTCCCCGCACCAAGATCTTGGCCTCTGTCGAATACTCCGTCGCCGGCCGGTCGACCGAGGCCGAGATCTTGACGAAGGAAAGACCAACCTTCATAATAGACAACGAGATCTCGGCCAAACAGACGGAGGAAGAAGAAAGAGAGAGGAAGTCAAGTGAGGGAGATATATAAAATACAAAAATCTGAAATGTGGGACCCACAAGACACGTGTCAATTAACAAATCCTTTATTATTTTGCTGAGTCGTCAACCACATGTATGAGGAAGTGTATGTAGTAATATTTTCCCGACGCTGACATGGGACACGAAGCAGGCCATTGCAGACCAAACCTCGGACTTATCAAAGTTTGACGCAGGGCATGGAGCTACTGCAGTCTTTGACTAGTAGTCTATGGGCACGTGAACTTAGGTCGGGCGAGCAGGCCTAGGGCGGCGGCTGCTCCGGAGGTCCAAGAGTTCGTCATACCATGACTCGCCTGAGGGGCGGTTCACGGCGAAAAAAGGCAGTCCATGGGTCGTGGACGGGCTTGTGCCGACCAATGCCGACCGGCAGGTACACAGGGGAGCTTGGGTCGCCATCGGCGTTCCATTTGGCAGTATGATTCCGGAAGTTAAGAGTCTTTTCATGATCTTACAACATAAAATGAAGGAAAAAAGTGCCCAGAACACATCTAAATCATTCTGCAGTGTCATGGAGCAGATGAAAAAATGATGTTCACATGGAGGAACTCTGGAGAGAGAGAGAGAGAGACCGGAGAACGAGGGAAGATTCCGTGACATCCGGCATGAAAACAGCTAGTAGAGAGAGAGAGAGAGAAAGGAGTAGCTGTTTCAACGTAGGAAACAGCTCAGAAGCTGCCATCGTAGGTGCGACTAAAACAATGAGGGAGACAGTTCAGAAGCTGCCGTCTTAGGTGGGACGAGAACGATGAAGAAGGAGACGAAGATGAAGAGGAGAGGAGGAAAAAAAAAGAAGAAGAATGTCTGTAGTGATCTAGCAGAAGTTTCTCAGAAGTTTCGCATGGCAAAAAAGAATTGCGCTCTGAGTAGGCGCGCATGCTTAGGAGTTTGATAGTCAGTCCACCTGCCTCAAGCCAATGATTCCGCGGTTAAGTGACGCCAAGGTCGGCCTTTCCAATCGATGATCAGTCTATGCTCGATCGGACAATCAATCATAAGGACACGCTTAATACTCGATATGTATAGGAAGATTTGCGCTGGACACTACAATGACCGGCGTGAACTTCTAACCACGCATTGTTTTTATTAAAATATAATACGCGAAAACGACAGCATCTTACAATTTACGTTAATGCAAAATCACTAGAGAAATAAACATGGAATAATAAGCACGCCATAAATTTACATGAGTCGGTCCGAATATTGATACCGATGTTCTCAGGAAAAGCCAGAACTAATAATTCACTATAATCAGAAAATCAGAGCTTATAATCGATCACACACTCGAATGTTTCTCACATCTAGATTTAAATACAAACCTAAAATATTTATAAATAAAATAACTCACTTCGACGTAAATTCATGACACAAAATCACCATGCATTCACACTCTACGTATGCCAAAAACAAGAACTCCAACGTCCACTTTTTTCTTCACGTACTTATGGCTTCGCGTTCTCTTTTTCTTGATCGTGTCTTTGGACATGCGGCTTGTGAAGAGCTCTATCTTATTTTGTGTTTGTTATCTGACTTACATATTCACAAATAAAGCACACTTCTTGGTCGAACTTGGATAAAGAGGAAATAAATCTTATTGACTAAAAGCTTGAGATTTATCTTTATCTCCGACAGAATAACAAATCCTCCATTATCCATAAACCATGGCATAAGATATTCACAACTTGGATTAATTTGTGCAATCACACTTTGGATATTTATCCAAATTTAATCCTACAATCGAATTACGTAAAAATTCAAACTCGAGACATAATTTAATAATTTCTTCAATTTAATTCGGTTCAGTCCAGTGTGATCGATCGAGGTGAGAGCTATTATCCGCCGAAGTGAGGAGAGATGTGACCTTGCGTTGACATAGTTATGGCTCGGCGTGGCGTGGTGCTAACGAGGCAGTGACGTGACGTTGGATATGGTCAGATCTTTGGATGAAGCAGATATGGACATGGGACATGAGCAGGCCACTGCAGGATACCCACGAGAACTTAGGTCGGGCGGGCGGCGGTTTCCGTCGCGGTTTTGGAGGTCTTTGAGTCCATCCCACCGTGACTTGCCTGAGTAGCGGTTCACGGGGATAAAGGCAGTCCAAGGGTCGCGGGCTGCCAAGGCACGAGTCGTGGACGGGCTCGCAGTCGGCTGATACCGACCGGCGGGTACACAGCAGAGCTTCGGTCGCGATCGGCATTCCCTTTGGCAGTATGGCTCCGGAAGTTGGAGTCTTTTCATGATCTTACAACATAAAATGACAGAAAGAAGTGCCTAGAACACATCTAAGTCATTCTGCAGGGTCGTCGAGCAGGTGAAAAAATTCATCTAAACCGTTGATGATGAGGTCGACATTGAAATTCGGCTGGCCGACACGATGCTCTAAGTCCAATTACTTTGATTAAATGACCAAGCAATTAATTAGGACGGAATAAACTTCACATTCAAATGACATATTCCATAATCAAAGTAACACTTTGAAATTACGTTCACCATTTTGGGGCCTTTGAATGAGATTAGTCGAGTGGATTCCAAACAATCGGTCACGCTAATCGATTTAATTTAAACAAGTAAAGTTAAGATATTTGAAATCATTGTGGCTAGGAAAAAAGAAAACTTGTCTAAAGCAAGTGTTGTAATTATGGTTAATGGATCAACGAAAGCCAATAATTATGATACGTCATTTCTATTCACGTATCTCTTTTGCATTCATGTATTTCCTCAACTTTTGTGTTCACGTTTCTATTGATTTCATGAATTTCCTAGATTCATGTATATTTCAATTGATGTATTTATTGAGTTCATGAAACTCTTGAATTCACATATCTTTGGATACATTAATCTCTTGGATTCACGTATCTCTTTATTCATGAATCTCGTGGATACACGCGTCTATTTAATTCATGTATCTCTTTAGTACATGAACTAAAAAGCTCTATAAATAGATATGAGAATAGAGCTTCATTACAGGTTTTTGGTTTTGGTTTTTTCCAACTCGATTCCAAAATGCTTTGATATACTTTCCTACTCTTCTATTTTTTCTGAGTGTGCTGGTTCAATTGAACAGTTCGATTGAGTCATGTTTACATAGTGCTGATCCAAATAGGTTCGAGGTGTTGTATCTTGGGAGGCATAGTTCGTGAATCTGCGGAGCACATTTGGCAGGAACTAATCACCTTAAAGAGATTCGGATATCCGTACCTCACCTCCAATTTTATATTCTGATTACAACAAACAGTGTGTATTTTCTAGATTATATTCCAACAGCAAGAGCATATCATGTAATAGGAAATGGAGGTAGGAATAATAAAGGAGCAATAGATGTTTAGTTTTTCTGTTCCACCATCTCTCTCACGCATCATTCTAGGACTAATCGATTTTAGAGTGGGCGATTCTCATTCTAGAATCGGGAACTGCAACGAGAGCGGAGGCTAGGGACAACCGAGAGTGAGAGTAACAGGGGTAATGACAAGGCCAGACACGGTCTAGAGTGAGAATGAGAAAGGGATCAATGAGGCCAAAGGCCACATATGCTATATGAGAGAGAGATGAGGCCAAAGGCCACTGATTCTATATGAGAGAGAGAGAGAGAGAGAGAGAGAGAGAGAGAGGGAGAGGGAGAGGGAGAGGGAGAGAGGGGATCTAGAGCAAGGATGAGAGAGATCAATGAGTCCAAAGGCAACTGATACTCTGAGTGAGTGAGAGAGAGAGAGAGAGAGAGAGAGAGAGAGAGAGGGGATCTAGAGCAAGGATGAGAGAGATCAATGAGTCCAAAGGCAACTGATACTCTGAGAGAGAGAGAGAGGTTGAACACAATCTAGAGCAAGAATGAGACAGGGATCGATAAGGCCAAAGGACACTGATACTGTGAGAGAAGAGAGAGAGAGAGAGAGTGGCAAAGCTGCAAGATGAATGAGGTGAGAGACGAAGAGGAAACTATAGTTTAGAATTGAAAAATCAAAACTTCAAAAATAGAAAATATATATGCACTGGTTGGGTGGGTGAGTAATTCTATACCTAGAATTGGAACCAAACATATTCCCATGGAAACCACCAATGTTGGGCAGGTCTAGTCTGATTCTAAGCAGTTCTCGATTCTTTTGCACACCCTACGTCATTTTATTATTGATTTAGTTCTACTTTTTACCTAACTAAATACTACCCTTCAATATATATAGGAACAAAATGTACATGTGTTATACAAAGTAAATTTTAATAACAAAGAGGTTATGTCTTCTTCCATATTTTTTAATGTTTACATTTAAATTGCTTGATTTATTTATCCTAACTTTTTCTATTAAATGTAAATTATTGATTGGAGATATATTGCAGGAAAAAAAAAATCTATATTTATTAGTCTTACGATGAAATGTGAGAAATTGTCGTTCGGATGAAACAATACTATTTAACTTTAAATTTGCTGATTTTACTTTGTCATTAAGTCATGTCTGACCATCTATTCTTAAAAAAAAAAGCCACTTTGGATTTTTCAACTATTCAAGCCGTCTGTAACATTGAAGTGATCGATCTTTTTACCGAATCGGCACTCAAGTGCGAGATATACGAATTATGGCACTTATGATATTTTTATCCCATATTTCAAGTGTATAGTAAATGAATTTCAAACTTTATCGTAGTAATAATAATAATAATAGAAATGAGGATAAATACACAGATAACTAGATGATCTACCATGGTAAATCCAAAGAAAATATCAAGAGAAATAATAATGGGTTTTGGTGATTTGTCAGATTTCTTTTTCCATTTTTGAGATAATTCTCATATTTCATCATTGTATTTTGCGATGATAATAATATCGTTACACTATTTCTAGATAATGAAAAGAAAAAAGAATTGAATCTTAAGGCCTTGGGCCAGATTGTGAGAAATTGTTGTTTGGGCCCGCCCATCTCAATACATTATCCAATCGCCAACGCCAAGGCCCAAGAAACTTAACCAGCCTTTTCACTCGACGGCGAGGATTCTGCATTCGATAGCCGGAGAAATCAGGGCCGTCCACATCCCAAGCCCCGAGCTTATTCAAAAGCGCTACAAAACCCTAGCTTTCACTCCCCCTCCTGTCTCTGCGCGCAGAAGAAAGTCCCGATCCTCCTTGGCGCCGCTCAGCCCCTGACCTTCGGAGACCGCCAGAGGGACGGTAAGCCCGAACCCGACTCCCGTTTTGGGGTAGCGTAGCGTTTGTTTTCTGGGCATCTTTCCGGAGTGGGATCTCATCCCTCTTGATCTGCTGCTGCACAAGTACTCGGTGCTGCGGCGGCGGCGGCGTGCGTTAGCTTGTATGTTTTGTCTCATTAGTGATCGGATGCGAGTGTTTGAGCTTATTTGAGCTGATCTTGATCTGGGTTTTACGTCAAGATCGTTCTTTGGCTTGCAGTTTTCTTGGGTTCGATATTTTTTTCCGCGAGTCGTGTCTGGTTAAGTTAGGGTGTGAGACGAATGTTTGTTCTTTTGGTGTTGGGTTTGGTCGTTGCCAGACTCAGCTGTGAAGCTTCATTCGTTCAAAACTTCTGGGTTTTACTCCGTATGCAGCGTTTCTCCGGAAAGTTGGTTTTTTGCCCCCATGAGCTTTAGATTGATGTCAGGTTCGAAATGGAACGGGAAATACGTATGCAAGTGCCTTGATGGATTGTGTGGTTAAGATGTGCATGAGATGCATCTGCCTGTGCTTTTGTGCTCGTAGGGTCAATGACATGAATCTTTCGATTCCATTTTCATGCTGTAGAATTGTGTTGTGCTAATCTGGAAGCACTATCTTGATCCTTTACCCTGGCTATGCTGTAGAAAGAAATGGCCGAAGTCAAGGTGGTTGTTCCCGAGTCGGTTTTGAAGAAGAGGAAGAGAAACGAGGTGTGGGCTTTGGCGAAAAAGCAAGAGATTGAGGCCACCAAGAAGAAGAATGTTGAGAACCGCAAGTTGATTTACGTCAGAGCAAAGCAATATTCGAAGGAGTACGAGGAGCAGGTACTTATGATTATTCTTCTCGATGATTCTGCTGCTGTGTTACCAATTTATATATATTAATCTTATCTTATTCTGATGGGATTGCCTTTTCCTCTGCTGATTTTAACAGGAGAAGGAGCTGATTCACTTGAAGCGTGAGGCAAAATTGAAAGGAGGCTTCTATGTTGACCCAGAAGCTAAGCTTCTGTTCATCATCCGGATCCGTGGGTAAGTTATTGCTAGTAGTCAAATGATTTTATCACCGATTCTCTCATTTTCTGATTTGGGGTCTTTGTTATTTTTAGTATCAATGCGATGCACCCGAAAACAAGGAAGATCTTGCAGCTGTTGCGTTTGAGACAGGTAAGAAATCCAGTTTTGTGTGTGCAAATGGTGGCTGTTAAGCTATTATGGAGAAGTATGTTGTGTTGATTATCATTTGTGTAAAAAGTTTCACCTCACATGTCAGTAACAAAAGTCCTCAAGTTCTAAACTTATTAAAAGTAATGTATGCTGATCCCTATGCCCAGAGAAAGGAAAAAGTTTTTTTTAACTCGTGACCGCTAGATTCAATCACACCCCACTAATATGATCGTTCTTCTGTTGAGTTTGTGTTTTTTTATGGTAGTAATGATGGAGTCGAAATTTCTGGATGCTGTTAGTGTGATCAACAGGATATTAATAACACTGCACACTTCTCTTGAATAGGCTTGCTAATTAATTCTTTATAACCTCATTTTTCCCTCATTCTTCTTTTGGATCAGATCTTTAATGGGGTCTTCCTCAAAGTAAACAAAGCAACTGTGAATATGCTGCACAGGGTTGAGCCTTACGTGACTTTTGGGTATGCTCTTATCTACGATGTTACCTATATACCCTCATATTTTTATGATGTATCTCTACTGATCCGTTTGATGCATGCCTATTTAGGTACCCAAACTTGAAGAGTGTGAAAGAACTGATTTACAAGAGGGGATTCGGAAAGTTAAACAAGCAAAGGATTGCCTTGACTGAGAATTCGATCATTGAGCAGGTTTCATTTGCATCTTGTTTATGTCTGGTTCAATTCATGTTTGTCCTCTTGCTCTTCGAAGTTTCGCTTGTTAAAAGTTGCGAGTAACTTGAGTCCGACTTGTGCACAGGCTTTGGGCAAGTACGGCATCATCTGCATGGAGGACCTCATCCATGAGATCATGACCGTCGGACCTCATTTCAGGGAAGCAAATAACTTCCTCTGGCCATTTAAGCTCAAGGCACCGCTGGGGGGCATGAAGAAGAAGAGGAACCATTATGTCGAAGGAGGAGACGCTGGAAACCGCGAGAATTACATCAATGAGCTCATCAGGAGGATGAACTAAGCTTGTCGCAGTTCTTCGTAGTTTTGCTATTTTGAGGCGTTGCATTTTGCAGGAAGACTTTTAGTCTCGGTTCATTTTCAAGCAGGATAAGGTTTTGTTCTGAAGGCTTATCTTTGTGATGGTGTTTGCCTTTATTCAATTGTTTACAATTAAATTTCCTATATTTAGCCAACCAAACCAAGAGTCCCTGGACACCTGTGTTGAAATTAAGGTTGTATTTTTAGTGCTAATTGTCATCGCCGAAAAGCTTGCCTTGAAAGCGTTTGAGAGGGTGGAGAAGAAAGAACAGTCTGCATTCTGCTTGCGTCATAGGTTGGCTGCATTTGGTCGATTTTTGGGAAGAGTTTATTGAAAAGGTAAAATCCTTTTTAGTTAGAAGAGTGTTTTCGAAATGAGTGTTTGGTGAAGTATAATTTAAAAGTATCCTGAGAATTAATTTTATTATAAACGTTGTTTGAAGCCAACTACACTTAGAAAATAACTTTTGCTAATTTAACCTGAAAATCCTTTTTTTTTATTGTGCTGTTCATCATCTTCTTTATCCCCTGTTCGTTTTCCTTTTGCCCAAATCAAAAACATCGGATTTGGGAAGGGCCGAGGGCTTGACACCCATCACTGGCAGCAGGTGAGGGTGGCCTCGGTCGCGACGACCGGCGAGGGCTGTCGAGCCCTTGCCCTCGCCGGCCCTTATTAGTGGCCAAGCCCTCCCTAGCCGCGAGCAAGGGGTGACCTCGCTAATAGCCACAAGGGGCGACCTCCCCTGCTTTTAACCGACAACCTCGTCCTCATCTTTTGCTAGGACTACGAAGATGCGTCGCCTTCTTCATCCCTTCCTCTCATCATCGTTCCTAGTTCCTAGTTCCTAGATCGATGGCTTCTTTGGCTACCCCTTTACCCTTGAACTCCTCCCTATAGAGCCTCAATTTGGACAGTCCTCGCCATTGCTAGCAGTGGGTGTCAAGCCCTCGTTGGCCCCAGGCGAGGTAGATCTAGCCAGGGTCGGCCTGCAAGCCCTCGTCCACTACCGGCGATGGGTGTTGAGTTGATTGTTGACCCTTACTTGTGGTTGGCACTTGCTAGCCTTTTCCCAAATCCGGTGTTCTTGATCCGGGCAAAAAGAAGATGATGAACGGGACAATTTAAAATGAGAAAATAATTTATTTTTTTTGGATGAAAATACCTTATTTGAGATAAAGTCTACTTTAAGTTCTCTTTTGAGAAAATGAGGGTACTTTGGGTCTCTATTTAAGATTTTTCTCAAATTTATTATATAGCTTTTTTATTTTTTTTTAATGACCTAGGAACTGTCGGAAATCACCCTTCAGATATCACACGATCCTCTGGTGCTTAGTAGCACTATCAGGCCTCACCGCAAGCCACTATTTAGACGTAAAATCTCGAGAAGCTAGCCTAGTAATCCACCCATGGGATCCCCACTTAAGTCATGAAAATGTAACGAGATGGTTCGAACTCTCGACCTCGGCGATGAAGAAGAGCACTTACACCATCTACGCTGCCCATGGGTGGGTTTTATTATGTAGTTATTAATTCAATTTTAAATCAATTAATTTGATAATTTTAGTTTTAAAAATTTGAACAATTTATGACTATTGTTCTTTTAGTTAATTTTTATTAGAAATTGTTGACATAAACGTTATTGTTTGAGCATGGCAAGTTAAGGCTCACCTGGACAATTTTAGAAAATTTTCAAGAAATTTTTTTGAAAATTTTGCTTTTTTTTGGTAAGTACTTTTTTTAACAAAAGAAAATTATGGCCAGCGCAGCTGGGTTGATCATTACACTCGCCAACCATTATGAAGAAATAAAGAAAAAAAAAAACTACATAAAAAATATTTAAAATATTAAAAGAAAAAAAAAACACATGAGTGTTCGTTGTGTCGCATAGATGACCAGCTACCACTTCAAGGATTCTCAACTAGAATTAATCGGAAATACTATATCGTCAAACTATCAAAAAGTTTAAGATTAAATTGACTAAATTTGAAAATTTTATGACTAAATAGACATTCATAGGTATAAAATATTTTGGCAATTCTTCCGATTCGTACAACCTTAGGTGAGGCTCACTAGTGGCTAGACCTAGGCTGTCGTCGATATCTAACAAATTTTGAAAGTTTAGTAAAGGCAAAATTAGAAGGAAAAAATAAACTAACATCTCGAAGATACTCAAGGACTTTAGAGAGTTTCACATCTCCGAAAAACTCTCAGTTTACAAATGTCATTTACATTTGCCACAGGATTTTTGAAGCCTAAAGGGCTTCGGCAAAGTATTGCCAAGCACAATTTACATAGATATCGGGAGTATACAAATGATCGGTGACTAAGGGCCACTTTTTCAGGTCTCGTAAGGACTTTATTATTATTATCGTCTCATCTAGTAAAAATGACAGTCGCGTCATCTTCGGGCACACGACAATCGACTCCAAAGCTGCAAACCGACGTCCAATGACTTTCCTCAAAACTGTAAGAACGAAGAATCTAAAGAGAAGGAAACCATCGTTAGCATCAAGCAGGAACGAAGCGGGTGGAGCAGATGATGCAGTAGTACTTGGTCTTGACTTTGTGAGAAATGGGAATGAAACAGAAGAGGAGTTCGACGGCGCAGGTGGCCACCATCACGGGGCCTCCGCAGTAACAGCAGAGAGAACCAGCTCCCTTGCTCTTCATTACCGTCTCCTTCGCTTCGAACACTGGAGTCGACCCCATCCTTTCGGTGCATGAATGTCGGATATCTCATTTGCCCAACGCGAACGTGTTTTATATATAGGAAAGATGAACCGGGTAGTATTTGAGGTGCAAATGGAGCGCAATGTCGATGAAAGTTCCAGGAGACACCCGGGTGATGCTCTTCGAGGTTCCTTCGTTCCCACTGGGCACGATGGCCTTTTTACACGAGGCAGCTTCAGCGACGTTAACTTTGAAAGTTTGACCGACGCGTGAACTGTGAAGTCCGATTAAAGAATCCTGCTAGCTTTGCGCGTACACTGGGGCAAGAAATAATTCTCCATTGATTATGTAGACGAAGGGAAGCAACCGACAGCAGAACCAGTAACTTTCACATCTCTTGCCTTCTGGACAAGTCTTGATTTCAAACCCAAATGATGGGGTCTAGCTGTCCTCGCGACCTTTCCCGTTAACCGCTGGCGACAGTAACAAACGAGACTGCTGGGAAGAGAGGAGGAGAGAGAGATCTTATTGACGATTTCCTTCCTCCTTTCCAAACAAATCTTCCTACTATACATCAATAATCATATACACAAAAGGCTTCTTGTGCTTCAAAAGATTTCGACCCCTTGCGATCAAAGTTGGAGCCTGCAAGTCCCAGCCAAAAAAAAATAAAAATGGAGCCTGCATGAAGCCCCAAAATCAATCTTTCCTGTGGACAAAAATTGAGCAACGTACATGGAGAAAAATGGTCAGATCTGCATCAAATCCAAATGAATGATCATGAAGATTGGTCAATTGGGTTGTGGGCTTCAATATCGACATGCCGAATACCCGGAACAAGCTCTTGTATTTCCTTTTCTAACCTATCTACTTCACTTCCAAGAGCTGTAACCACCTCCTCACCTGCAAGTTGAAATCAAAAGTAGATCATCACACGATACATCATAATATCTCGCAAAAATTATCACCGGTGACATTGACTTAGAAAAGTGATTTTCCCCAAGACATACCATAGCGTGACATGGCCTCGAGCAGTGCATTATCACCCTTCTGTTTTGCAGCCTCATGAAACTGTGCATAAAAAATTCTCATCAAGTTATGTATCAAAGCCAGGAACATACATCAGAAAGAGAGAGAAGGAGGGAGGGAGGGAGGGAGCGCTCTGATTAAAGACCAAACAAATCAAGGTAAAACTGAGTATCTGTGGCTGCACATGGGAAATTTGATTGGTTTAATTAGCCTATCACAGCCTCAAACCCCTGCTATCATATGATCGGTCGAAGGGTATCTCTCTCACAGTCTCGCTCACCTAAATTGCTCACTGTCCAATTCCTTTTTTAAATTCCCAAGAAAATAAACCCAGAATAAGAGGGGAAAAACAAGCTCGAAAAGTATCCATGGGTCCCCCTTACAGATGGTATGAAAAACATGATAATAGCAGATGTATTAGGCAAAAATGTAGCCAAGTGTTCAGGCTTTATGTAAGATAGCCTTGCTGATGTGTAAAAATTATCAGAATTTGCAGTGAAATAGTTCGAAACTCTCAAATTAGAAAAACACATAACTGATACAATAAATAACAAGTGGCCAGAAAAAAAAAAAACAATAATAATGAAATTTCTGTACCTGTCTTGCCCACTCCTCACGCCCGGTCCTCTCCAGATAATTTTGTACCACCACTACCCCATTAAAATCTGTAGCAGAGACCAAATTCAAATAACATAAGTCCAAGAGCTCAAAATTCATAAACCAACACTTCCCCTTAGGTCTCAACATGTCATTGGCTTCTTTTGATTCTCAAGGGCTCATGGGCACAAAGCATAATATATATCACTAAAGGAAACACAAAGCCCTGTCCTTAGACCCGCCAATAATGACATACACAAGTCGAAGTATGACTTCAAGAAGATATTTCAATATAAAGTTCACCTGATTAGATCAATGTAGTTATGCATGTCAATTTAGACGAATCCAACAGTGGGAAAGAAATTGCCACAGAAATATCCTAGATTTATTGATAAGAACTTGGTTAATGTTAAAGTCCCATCTTTACCCAAATTCTTGCTACACAATGAAACACTGCAAATATTACATTGGGTTGAAACATCTAAAAAACTAAGTGCACGTGTCTCAGGCTCTCAGCACTGAGTCTAGAACTAGCCACTAGATCAAGACAATGGTGCATGCATCCATCACGCTTAAATCATTTTTGTTTGTATATATTGGTAGGACGAACACAATTAACCTTAAAGCAAACACATAAACAAGTAGACGACCCCAATAACAACCAGCCATCGTAAATCATGCAGGCAACATTCAGTCCACTAGTCTAGTCTACAGCTATTGAAAAGAGCTTCGTAAAAAATTATGTGATAAGCTACAAAGTCATAACGAATATGCAAATAGAAGGTCAAACTCACTAAAACCCCAGAAAAAGTTGAATCTCATCGGCAAAGGGAAAAAAACAAGAATCTTTTTATCTAACTCTGCAGGAAATAAAAACTAAAGAGAAGGTACTACAACACTCAACACATTAATAATGCATAAATGTAAAAATCCATCAAAGAGTAAATAACTTAGTAAATAACTTTGTGAAAGGCATAATGCAATATTGAGTATGCAAATGACGTTACATAGATGAAACTCCAAACAAAACGATAGAACAATAATAGGCCATCTTCTCCGATGTTTAAGAAATCTTACTTGAAGTATACAGTGAGAGAAAAGCGGCAGAACAGTTACCTATTTCTGCCTTAAATCTGAAGAACCCAGGTCCAATCACTTCACTTTTGCAATCATACACAGCATCCACAGCCTACAACGAGAGCTTTCAATCGTAAAAACAAAATGATACAACACTGGTTGCTAGGTCAGGTACATTCTTGTTAATGTGCAAAACAACGTGAAGTAAAGTTTGAAATCACAACTCTTCAGCATAGTTATACCGGGTCATTTTTCAAAAATCGAAGAACCTTTTCCATATCATGTTGGTCCATTGCTCTACCAATTAGGGCATGTCGATTTCTCTGGATGAGAAATATTGCCACCTGCCAATATAATCAAAGAGATAGTCACTTTCAAAAAGTTTAACCTAGCCAAATTTGGAGACTACTACCAGCAACTAATAGAAACTGAGGATTCTAATCATGAAATAGAAATTTATATGCCATTTAAATTCAAAATAGGCTTCTTTACTCAAAAATATGATTGCACGACAGTACTTTTTCTCCTGTTTATCAGCATGGAATGTTCATCATTTGACATAATTCACATAATTGGAAAGTACTTATTGCACTTTCATCCACTAAAATTAGATACAGTTAAGCACGAAAAGAAAAGAATGGATGCAATATACCATCCCAAGTAAATTGCCAACTATAATAGATCCAATGGGATCATAGATTGGATTGCCCGTGGTGTTTACAGCAACCAATGATGCAGCAGCGATGAGAAGTCCTGTTACTGCAGCTCCATCCTGTATATTAAGAAAAAAAATGGAGAAAGTAAAAGAACAAATTTTGGGCTTTATGAAATTATACTACAGTGAGGAATAAATCATCAGACAATATAGCAACATTAGCATTAACCTACAACTATGGGAATAACCAGCATGGACATTCCAAAGGTAGCAGTTAACCATACACCTAAGGAATTCATCATGAACTTGATTAGCATTAACCTACAACTATGGGAATAACCAGCGTGGATATTCCAAAGGTAGCAGTTAACCATACAGCTAAGGAATTCATCATGAACTTGATGCTAGCACTAAAAAACCAAACCAAGCTTCAGATGCGGATCAAATTGAAGCCATACAACCAATTTTAGAGTAATTTGACTTTAATTAGCAGAACTTAAAAAAAGATTCTTCCCATTGACCCAAGGAGCATCCACAAAGTTAGTCCTTCACAAAGGTGAGAGATATGCACTCATTAATGCGAATTTCAATTAGCTAAAATGTCTTGTAGATGAAATGCGTAAAAATAATTAATTTTATGGCCTTCAGAGGAATAAAATTACAGCAAGAAGCCTAAAATTCCTTCCACATTAAGTTCAGATACCATGCTACACAAAGCAATTATAATAACATCACTCACACCTTAATTTGGTGTTAGAACTGTCCATCATAAATGAAATGAACTATATCGACTTCTAATGTGAACTCACACCAAAAGAACAGTTGAACATTTTATGTATAACTTCTCCAGTAATTTAATGGGGGGCAAGGACGGCCACTTATATTTTAAAGGTTAAAGCATAGTATTTCTGGTAAATACACTAGATACTCCAAAACCACTTATTAACAAATGCTGCTTGATCATTAAATCCCACTTCAGAGATTGAACTCTCTCTCAAACACAACAAAATAGTCTTACTCGATGAGTGAAAAATACAACAAAAGCAGTAATTCCACAAGTCTAATTTTCTTCTCTGGACATAACATTTGTGACCTAAGAAAGTTCATGAAATACCCAGATGACGTACTGCCAGTTACTGAGGAAAGATCAGTCATTGACAAATGACAAGCATCTTTTATCATCCAAATGAACAAGTTGAGAACAGAAGGTCAACAATCATTGCGTATCTTCTCAAATGAGGTTAGTTTGCCTGGAGTACCCCAAATAAACTAGAAGCACAAGAAGAAAGCATGAGGACACCATCCTTTATTAGCACCGCTGCAATCTCCACATTTGGTATACGCAACAATGCCAGGCATGACGCATGGATCCAAACACATCTTTAGCATTTAACCCCTAGATACAATCTTTGGCATTTACATCCTTTGCTACATTCACACACAAGTCTCTTTTTCTTTTCTTTTCTTCTTTTTTTTTTTTTTTAACTTTTTTCTTGAACCATCTACCAACCTTTCTGCAAAGCATTCCAAATGTCTCCATTCCTCAAATTCTTCTTCTAACAAAAGAACAGTAGTAGAAGAGCAGTTATTACCTCTGTCATAACTGCCACAGATGTGGGATCATGACCACGCCAGATATAATCCCTCACTTTCATCCCCTCTGCAGCTGCACCTTTCTTGACAGCTTGTATGGCGACAATGAGAGAAGCGCCTACATAACAGCAACCGTTTGATTATTTAAACGGTTGGCATCGATAAACAGCATTTGATCCATGAAGAACCAATAATTTCATAGTAAGTAGCAGCCTAGAAGACATGGTAAGTGGTAATACCTTCAATCACAAAAGAGCCTCCGATCACTAAAGCTGCATATTTAATATTTTCCGGAGGCTAAAGAAGACAATGAATTCATATATCAAGAACAACTTAGCCCATTTTATGAATTGGCTAAAACTTGAGAAGAATGGGAAAGGATAAGAATGAAAAGAAGATTACGTGTGCAATCCACAAGTTTTGAATTCCATTAACAATCGTAGCACCAGATCCAAGACAAAAAATGCCAACAGCAGATATCAGAGCCCAAACAAATCTTTCTTTGGAATACCCGTAACTGCAGAAAATGGGAGAACATAGTGAATACATAGAAGAAGAATGAATCTCTGCATATGGATGATGCTCTCAGCAAGTTTGACAAGATCATAACTTACATAGGAAAAAGACTTTGCTGCTCTAACAATCTTTTTCTTCGACCAAAAATAAAAATAAAAAAACAATCCTTTGCTAATTTTTATCGAAACTATGCCCCCACTTAATCACTACATCATGTCAAAGGAGTATCAAAATCGGTTCCTGCTCGATTTAGAGCCCAACTAATAAAATTGGAAATATAAAAACATTTCTTCCAAGGAAATAGAAGGGAGGAACTTTTCATAGAAAAGGCACAAACACAAATCCCAAGTCACAGTGACCTCATAATACAATCGTTACTATATCGGAGAAGGATGCAAAAAATACTTCTATTCAGTGAAGGTACTTATTACGTGAATACTCACGGATGCAAAGCATCGGGTGCACGCCTTGAGCTAGTAAGACCATAAGCAAGAAGCACCTACAACATTAGCAAGCATTAGCTTCTCCTTGTTCAATGTTCATTAAGACAAGTGCAAATTGCATGATAAAAGTACTTAATAATGCATTATGCAGATAATAATGTCACGAGATACCTGATTGGCAAAATCTGCAACTGAATGAATAACTTCAGCCAACATAACATGACTTGAGGTTGCAAACCAGACACCAAACTTCAGTGAGAAGACGAGGAAATTACACCATAATGCAGTTGTTACTGCTCGTTGACTGATTGAACAATTAGACCAGGCAGAGAGAAAACAAGTGTTACTAGGCAAGAGAACTATGCCGACAATTAATCTATTAGTAACTCAGGCATCAATAGATAATAACAAACCTACACAAGGATCATCACAATCAAATGGCTGTAATATTTGTGCTGCAATTCATTAGGCAATGGAATTCCCAGTATACTTAACCTCAACCAGTAATAAGAAGTATCCAGGAGAAGCAACAGGGAGAACCGACCCATTTACTTAAAAATGTGATGTAAGAACAGGAATCGGCAAAATGAGAGGAGTGCTCATTGGTGAAATGGGATCCATTAAAAGCAAGTGATATCATATTTCAAAAAGGATTGCGGCATTTTCTTGTCTTCCACATATGGCAGAAGGGACTAGCAATCAACTATGACAACTTCTGCTGTCTCCCACAAGAAAATATAAAGTACGGCGTCAATCGTATTTTGGCCACAGAACTGGCAGAAACCAAGTTAATCATGGCAACGAAATGACTAAAAAGCAAAAGGACAGGACAGCCTCTCTTAAGAAAGTTAATTGAGGACATTCCAGACAAGTTCTTTCTATTTGGATAACTTATTGACAAAAGGTTCTGCTGCTTCTTTTTTGCAAGTGAAATATCTTTGAACAAAACTCCTTTGTTGGATAAGTTGATGATTGTAATAATCACTTCCGTGGATTCTCCCACAAGGCAGAGTATCACAAAAATTCTCAAATTTGAACAAGGATAAACGAACACCAAGCACTCAAGTTACACTCATATGCTGCAGCTAGAAGGGCTTCATTATAAGCTCCTTCATTTGGTCCCTCTGTAAGCATCTCTCACATGTAAATTTTCCAACTCAATTCAATGAATTCTCTAATTCAAGAGTAGCGGCGACCTAAAAAAACAGATTCCTTGAAAGAACTGTAACTGGAACAACCAAAGAAGATTTAAGTGCCCATTAGTCCCAAACGAGCACTATAAATAGATTTAGCATATACTTGAGATGCCACATCCTCAATCATTTTAAAATAACAAAAGTTGCTATTCCCTAATCCAAGGACCACATAATGATAACACTACCACTACACTTCACTAGAGACTATAGCTTTCTCTCTCTCTCACTCACTCACTCTATCTCTCTCTCTCTCTCTCTCTCACCACGTAGGGCCATAGAAGGCCCAGGCACCAACTCACCTAACCTAACCATTGTTACAACAAGCAAATCGCGCAATGCAGCACCAAACCAACCCAACGCACGATAAGGCAGTACCTGTGTTCATCGTGAATATTTATCGGCTTCAAATTCTTTTGCTTGGCCCTCGTGAAAAATTCTACAGATTTGAGCATCGTCACAACGTAAGCCCGGAGCAAAACTCAAAAAAGAAAGACATAACAAGATTGAGCAGAAAGGAAAGGAAACCATCGCCGAACAACCAATCGAGCGGACGTACTGCGATAAGACCAGCCATGGTGGTGGTGAAAATGATGGCGGCCAGCGCACTGCGCGAGCGAACCGGTCAAGGCCGTTGAGCGTCCGGAGGGGTCCGAGCCGAAACCGCGATCGAATAGAGGGAGCGAGGATCGCGCCGACGGGCGATCGGGGCTCAGAAAGGTGGCGGGAGGCGACGGGAGGGGAGAGGAGGCGTTGTCCTCGCCGTCGTCGGAGCTCCGGCCGCCGCCGCCGCCGGGGAAGAGGGAGAGGGAGCGGTGGGAAGAGAAGCGAGGGTGGCGTTGACGGAGGCGAGAGAGGAGGAGGAGCCCGAACGGCGTTCTCATCGGAGGATCCGCGGGGACGTCGTCGTCGCCGCCGCCGCGAACTTCACTTCATTCTAGAGAGAGAAAGAGGGAGGGAGCGCTGCTTCCTTCTCGCTCTCTTCAATACGAAGCGCCACTCCATGGAGGGAGGAGGAGGAGGAGGAGGAGAAGGCATATTCTTTTCCTCTCTCGCTTGCATACTGTCTTGGGGCCTTGTTCATAAAAAATGCATTTTCATAGGTTTGAAATGAAAATTGAAAAATTAATTGACATGTACAAGAAGATTTCTATTCATTTTTTGTTCTGAAAAACAAAAAGAAAAAAAAAACAGAGAAATAGAATATTACTAAATAGGTCCTTAATAACAAAAAAATCAATCAATTTTGCTAGTGTAAGGAGAAGTCATTTTTCCTCGACTTGAACTTGGTTTTTTTCTATAAAAACTAAAATCGCTTTCCTTAAAAATATCAAGTTCGCACTTTTTCCACTCCCGACACTCCCTATCACATTAATTTTGATTGCATTATCCCTTGCCATATCACATCGATGGATATAACGAAATCTTGCTTGTTCCAATGCAACAACATGAGAAAACACAGAAGGGTGGAGTTCCATCGGCCTGAAGCACCACGAATTTCCGCTTTGATAATCTTTACATAATTGAGATCTAAACCTGAAAGTCAGGGAACCATACAATCTCTTCTTGAAGAATGCGTAGTATAGCCAAAGAAACTCGAAAAATCAACAGCCGAATGAGATTTTCATCGCAAGGACAACCAAGCCGCCGGCAAAGCATCAATGAGAATCACCTGCTCCTCATTACATACTGTAAATCTGTCAAAACTCAATATGGAAAGGAAAATTTCACCGTCTGATGAGATAGAAAAAGGGAGCTGCAGATCGATCCCAGAGTTAGAAATGGGTCTCTCACCCAAAAAAGTACACTTGTATAGATATTAGGGAGATACCCTGTCCCTAAAAAACAATGACTGTGGAAATAACCTATAGCCTATACATTAAGCTATCCTCATCAGTACCACGTCAAATGTTCTCTTCTTCTGATGGTGACCCCCGAACTGTGGGGCAACCAAAAGTTATGGACCGGGGGGCTCGACCGGTTTGCCTGCCTGGGACATCTATTTAGTGATCTCCTGCTCGTGATCGGCCCGCCTTCCGGTTGCGCAACTTAATTGTCGGCTTCTGTTGCTCGTCCGGTTTCGCAAGATTCATCGGGTCATTCCTTGATACGATTCTAATGGGGTGCGCTTCTGTGTTGAACACCCATTCGTCCAAGGAGATGACTGAAGAGGGGGAGAATAGGAGGTAGAGATACTTAAGTGTCTCCGCAAGGAAGAAGCTTTGCATCATGTTGTCTTTGACTCCATTGTTAACCTGGTAGAAGCCACACGTTAGATGGCAAAAGTGAGTGATTTAGAAACACAGCGTCTCGGAGGTGAAAGGTGGAAAAAAATCAGAATTTTAGCCAGAACCTTTTTTCCTCTTGATAATGGGGCATTAGAAAAACGAGAGATGATTATAGGTCAAGAAACCCTTACATCTTTGAGCCCGACATATCCTGATTCTACGCGAGAGTTCTTTTCAAAGGCTTGGAATATATTCCAACCCCATTCCTTGTAGGTCTTGTTACCAGTCAAGCGCCAGAGGTAAAAGAGCGACTCAATTGTCTCTGGTCTGAGTATGTTCCACGATGTACCCACACTCATGTCCTGTAAATCACAACATATGTCAAAGAAAGCTGCAGAATATCCTAGGAAAGCAGTAATTTCACTAAAAAGCCAACTACCTGCCCAGAATGAAAGAAGTAGTTTTCGCCCGCCAATTTTGTTGGAGTGGACTGATAAAAGTTATAGCACGTCCACGCAAGCTGCACCAAAAGGATTTAATCAGACTCCATAAAGCAGCACAAGTCATGGATGTGGACGATCAAGGTGAATTATGCATTGAGTTTCACTTCTGTGTCCCATACAAAAACAAAGTCTTTGATTTCCCTTCCATAATAAGACCCCAAAGTGTTTCGTTCACCATTAAACCAGGTCACAGATGATAAGATTCATATAGTTTTGTCACTGATACTAGAGAATCCTATACTATGGCTCATCTGTCAGTTTTGTAACAGTTAATGCTCTAGGCCTAAAAGGTTAGCCCCATGATGTCTGGAGTATTTGTGAATGTGTACATAGTTTGCACAAAACAATTGCAACATTGACCAGGAAGATTTCTACAAAAGATTGTCATATTTTCTCATCTACATAATTAGTGCTATGCCACTACCTCTTCTGCAAGAGACAGAAACTTCTGCGACTCCTCTGGGCCATATCCAAACGATCCCATGGCCAGCATACCTGGGGCAAAGCATGCTAGTTCATCCATCTGCATCCATGTAGAAACAAGTTAAAGAAAAGAAAATAATCTTGAGCATATGAGAGTATACTGATCAATATAACAATCATCCAAAACTAAGATATGTGGACATAATCAATGCAGCACTGCAGGTATGAGAGTCATATATCACCTTGTCAGTTAAAGAGTTCCCGTTCTTCTCACAGATGTACGTAAAAGATGATGGTGTTGTTCTTCGAATCAAGGTCAAAAAACCTTTCATTGATCTTTCCCACATTTCCCTGCTTCCCAGTTTTCCAAAAGACTTGATAAGAGAAGTAGCCAAAGCTATTATAATTGTCAATTTGTGTTGTTAAATTTGCTACACAATTCAACTTGGAGGAAAAAGGAAAATCATGTTTGAAATAGAAACAAAAAAGGAAACAAGTAAAGCAAGAGGAAACAAGTTATCAGTAAAGTACATGTTAGCCAAATCAGAAAACAAATGTCTGACTTTTGACCCACAATCAAACAGTAGAGACTGAAACTTTTGCAGTGAGCAAGTCTGAAAGTTCTTATCCTCAAACGAAGTACCATTTTAGGTGCTCTAGACTATGACAATAGTAAGCCACCTCCGATACATGCAACCCACTAAAAACCAACTCCTTATGACTAGTGCCTACTATTCCACAGCTTAACAACACATTTACTATGCAATTTTCAGGAAAACCATTCTGCAGAGAATTAAAAACAATGTTATTAATATTTTTATTAAAATCAGATTTATGCAATTAAAGGTTACATTCATCAAGGATGACAAAATATTATGCCACCATAGTCACTATAGCATCTACCGCTAATAATTTAAGGTGAGGGCAAATAATGCTCAAGGAAAATCTTGTCAAGTTGGCAATTAGGAAATCCTCAAAACCATTGGCATAACATAAGGATGGCGAAAGATTATATCGCCACAGTTATTGTGAAATCTACCAAGAAAAGTTAAAGGTGAGGGCCAGATGATACTCAAGGAACATCTTATCACATAGGTGATTAGTTCTCAAAAAAAATTATATTATTTTACTCACGAAGCAGGGTCGACATAGAGAACCAAAATCTCCCTCTTTGCCAACAAGGTGGTGCATACAATTTCAAGCATTCAGGTGACAAAAAGTAAAACTTTGCAAGCAAATTTGGTGAAGGTCACATCATCAATTAAAAACTGTAAAAGATACAAGCTGACTAATTCCTTGCAGTTATAAGCAAGCATGAAAAAACACACCAGACTATATGAAGCAACTAAAAGTTCTCACCTATAAGGCCTCACAGCTGCAGTTTTATTCCCCTGTATCCAAACTTTGAGCAAATATTCATAAAAGCTGCAGAACGAATTTCAACCAAGTCATTGGCTCGCTAGGCTACTAAAATGCCCCTTTCAAATTGTCAGTGCCAAAACGTAGTACTCTCCAGATGAGATTCATTAGAAGCTTTAAATAAATTGTACATGATCATGTTTGTGAAAAGAAATGGTAAAATGAGATCATAATCATTGCATAATGTTAGTACCTGTCCCCCATGGCACCAAAGGTTATGGCTGAATAAGAAGATGTTCCACTGTGAGGATTAATGTATATGGGCAGCAAACCATCATCTGGAAAGGTCCGGTTAATTGCAGCTATGACATTCTCCACCTGATACACCAACATATTATCTATTTGAAAAATAACCATAGTTTAACCTGAAAAATGGGAAGAACGAAAGATACGCTCTTTCTTTCCCCTTTTCGTGATCATGGATAACACCAACAAAACCATTCTGAAGGAAGACCAGACCCAGAGTAAATCAGCTAAAAGAAGTTTTCAATCATCACAAAATTCAACATAAATATGATTCCACAAACAGACACATAGAAATGCTTTAGAACAAAACAACGTATAAGATGTTTGAAAAAGAAACTCTTCTTCATCCTTGAAGATCCTTATGATGGGCGCAGGTAGAAGCTTCAGAAGAGATAATAACCCATCTACTGGCGCGCGCGTGCGCGCGTGTGCACACAGACCTGGCTCTTTGTTATCTTATATGAGCACATAATGTGGAAGTACTTCACTTTATCACCAACATATGTCCTACAAAAATATCATGCATATACCTTCTGTTGATACTTTGGATCTCCTGTTCTCTGAGAAAGAGCAATGAACTCCACCTGTTCTGTGCCCGAATCAGCCAGGATACTGTTGCCCTGAAAGCATACAGATGCAAACCAATCAGATCAACTTCCCAGGTATGGAGCCAACTATAATGAATATGCATCCCATGGACATAAACTGGCGGAGGGCCTACCTAGTAACTTCAGTAAACAAAATACCTCAATCAACTAAAAAAGCGAGGATTATTAACTTTCACCAGAAAAAATTATGAACAAAACCAGAGAAAATAAGAAGAGGAAGGAACAGATTAAAACACTTCATCAGACAATGATTGGTTTTAAAGCATGCTAAAACATAATAGTTCCAAACAATTTGATTAGGTGAAATGCGTATCTACTCACCGAGAGATCCTTTATTCTTCGTTACATTAACTTAGGCACAAGCAAAAGCCAAATAGAAGGTACTTTCAAAAGACTTGAAAACTTCTACGATTTCAATGGGGAAAACAAAATGAAAGCTTACCCCAGTCCATCCAGGGTTATGTGCATTCCCATGTGCCAAGTTGATAACATTGTATGGAATCCCAGAGGGAGTATTCCATGCAGGCAGAAGCCTATCAGCAATATCTCTAGCCTTCTCTAGAAAAACTTTATCCTCTGAAAGGTCATAAGCACTCAGAAGTCCCCCTACAACTCTAAAGGAGCAATGTATCAGCATAAGCGCTATTGATATGCCATTTGCTTCCAACAAATAGAATGCAATTTTGTTATTGAATAAAGATCACTTAAATGAACACAAAAGAAACCTTCTAAAATAACCTTATGGTTGTCTCAAAAACACTAGCCTCATAATCCTTGTCAAAATCCAACGTATTTGCAACCCAACTGCAATAAGAGGAAACTAAAATTAACCTTCAACAAAGACATGTAAAGGTTGAATCACAAGTCTGTCGAAAGGAAAAATGACGCATCAAACACCTATCATTAGCTCAACATTCACAGATAATCACCGAAACGGAATACACCTACTAAATCATGAGCTATATTTCCCCTTAAATGGCAGGATTCCTTCCATAAATAGTAAACTTTGAAATGGACATGTGCACTGCACTCCATGATAGAAGGTAACCGTCAGAAGGCACTTGATTGAAGTTAAAAACTTACTCTCTTGCCCTTTGAAACTCCTCTTTCAGTCCCATAATATACAGCGTATCAAGGGAATCAACAAGAGTTGCGCCAAGGCCACCAAAACTGTTCACACCTTGCCTTGTCTGTGGCTGCAAAAGGAGAACAGCAAAAAACTGAAACTAATGTCCAAGAAAAAGACAATGAAAAGGGAGTGGACAAGTAATTCATGGCAAGTCTGCAATTAAAAAATGGGCATAGGCAACAACAAATGTTTCGTAAAACATAGAGCAACTTGCTGATCAGTAGAAAAATGACCACTAATAAAAGGAAAAATTTACGCAGCTCATTCATCCATTCTCTTTTTGACCATCATAATACACTGCACACCTGAAGCTCATCATTACCCCACGCATATTTCTCATATGAGCTCCATGCGTGGAGCATAGCCTCTTTCACTTTCTCCCTCCGTTCATCATCAATGGGATCAACTGGAAGAGCCACTTTCTTGGATGAATCACCATCTTTGTGTCTCTCAACCACATCCCCATGTTTAGATTTATACTCTTCCACCTGAATAAAATAAATAAATAAATAGAAGTCAGGCAACGCATGCCCTACCCTAAAAATTTCACAAATTAATGTCTATTCTTTTTTGAGGGTTGGGGGATTGTTAAAGGGTGAAAGGTTTAAATAGAGAAGGAGAGAGAGAACATCAGGTATAATTAAAAGTTAAAAAACAGTTAAGTGTTTCTCTCCAACTCACAAGCTCCATTAAGTAATGGATACAAGTTTATAGATTTCAGTATAGAAACCCTGCAGAACTATGACCGCAAACTATGTGTATCATGCTGCAAAGTTAATAAAATAAATATGCTGGAAAAGACAAGAAAACGGACTAGAAAAATGGGATCCAAAGTTGGCCAATAATAGGAAGCCTTAGCAATACAAAATCTTACCACGATCCGCAACTCCGTTACTTCTTCATCTAACTTTGAAATTTCTACCTGCAAAGCAGAATTACTATCATTCTACAACAAAATTCTAAAATGAGTTTCAACCCACAGCAGGACATGACGTTACAAATTTCATTGAGGGAAAACAGCAAATATACACATTGTCCAATAGTCAAACACAGTTCTCCATTGTATCATTGTGCTATCAGCCATCTCAAAAAGAATGAAAGGTTCAATTACTGATGCATCAAACTGTTAAGTGCTATGGAAGTATGGATGTCCCAGAGGAAAAAAAGAACAATTAATCTTTCCAGTCAAAAGGCAATATTTGTCAACTAAAAGTTCTCTAATCTACTTATATGTAACAGAGGCAATATTGGATGTCAATCATGTGATAACCTACTAAGTATCTGTCCAAGCTTTGCTTTTATTGGTACTTATCTCTCTGTTTTAACCGTTTATAGGTGATATAGACCATAATAAGCCTTCCTTGAAGGAGGCACTTGTCAATTTGCTGACTCCCATAATCTGCAACAGAAACCTAAATAGAAGCATGGCCAGCTCATCCTGTGATAACAGCTAGCTCTACAGAAATTATGTCTTAGAGGAACTTTCTCCATTTGCCAAATAACACAAACTTGAGTCTACCACCCCATCCAGCCATGGTGGACATCTGCCTTTACAACAGTACAAAGCAGCAGCCAGCATACTGATCACTGGCCATAAGATCATTTACAGAAGTAGTTAATTCCCACTTTAAATGCCTTATCTAGAAGAAAGCTAGTGAATTTTAAGGATAGAAAATACAATTAGCATGAGATTGCACACGTTAATAGCAATACAGTTATTCGTCATATGTCAGCATGATTGCCCGGAGATATCCATGCATATACAGACCGCCTACCCAATGGCCACCACGGAACACTTGCCAGTGACTGCAAACAGGAATTAAAAAACCACTACACTGCAATTGATTGACTTGGTTTGTTCAAAAAAAGCTACATGATAAAGGGGACATCTCCCATTTTGTAGGAGCTTAGACATCTGTTCCTGTTTCATCTAGTACAGTAACTACCAGGCCAATGGGTTCATCATCAGTTGATCCATTGATCAAAGGCAAACCTCACTCATTTTTCGCTCATTAAGCACTAAATCTAACACCCTAAACAGAACCTCATTTTCGCACCTTACTATTTATGTTATTCCATAACAAGATGAACATGAGTTTCCCAGTAAAAGGAACAAAAACCCATTGAAAGATCTGGCAGCTAATTGTATGTAGCATCGATGTCGAAGCCGAAAGCATTAGCCTAAGCACTTGACACAGTTGGATTTTTCGACAAGCCAGCTAAAGAGGCGACAATTGAAGGGCCAAGTCGCAAGTACCTCGTGTTCCCTGACAAGAGTCTGGCGATCCCACACCACCAAAGAGACGCTAACGAAGGTAATGAAGAGCAAAGCCAGCCTCTTGGGCCTCTTCAAGTAATACGAGGGGTTACAGTACCTCCACCCGCTCGACGACGACGACGACGATCTGGCCCTAGCCATCTAATTACCACCCAGATCTCGAACTCCACAAGCACACACGCTCCACTCCAACAACCTCCGGGATTTCACGACTCCGTATCGGAGACCATCGACAAGAAAGCGACAAGCTTTAAGGCCAAACCGAGGGAAAGAGCTTCTGGGTCGTCGTAATTTCCAGCAAAGGAAGGATCTTTGCGTCGCGGAATACGAAAAAATCGAAGAGCAGGAATCGGAGAGAGGGAAAAAGAGCACCCGAAAAAGAAAAAGAAAAAGAAAAAGAAAAAGAAAAAGGGAAAGCGTGTGATCGCTTCGGTATATATGGTGATCGCAGATTAGATGGATCTCTGCTTAAATTCGGAGGCAAACGATGTGAACGGGAACGGAGAAAACAAGCGAGCACAGCGAGCGAGAGAGAGAGAGAGAGAGAGAACATATAAATTTTGTCTGCGTCCAGATCTAGGAGGGAGATAGTTTGGTCCCTGTCCCGGGAAGAGAGAGGAACATCTATTGAAACAGTCAGGAGGAGAGAATTAAAAAAGATGATGTTGGACTAATGAAAGAAGACTGTCAGGTAATCATTATTAAACTCATTGATTATCCGTTACCTCTTCTTCATATTTAACCATCATGCGTGCCTATCGCAAACTCGGCACATGTCGGGTTGGGATTGTTAATTAGGAACCCTAGTGCAGTGTCATTGATCACAAATTTTACCTCCCCGTCTTAATTTTTTTGCGAAATGAAAATCAATTTCGATCCCAATTTTCCATTTGCGGGAGCGACGGCCGAGAGGACGATGGAAAAAATGAACGAGCTCTTTTTTAGGCATTTAATTTAGTTTTTTCAGGAAATGCTGTAAGTGCAATGATCATTCAAGGGGGTTTTTTTAATAGTAATAATTATAATTTTCTGTAAAGAGAACCAAGTCTTTGAACAAGTCCGAGTCAAGGTCCACCAAGATATTTTCCTTGCCCTTACTAGTCAAACGAGACACGGTTGAGCCGAGTCTTCTTGCCCCGCGTTGGACGGCAATCCGATCACTACGCGCCTCATTCTCAGCAAACGGATCGGGCTACGGAATGGGTGGACTTGGAAGTCAGTGCCTGACGTTTATGAGCACTTGCTATGATGTGATTGTCCGCTTTGACCGATCTCATACCGATCCTCAGATATCCTAAGCGCTTCGCGTCACTTAGCTCCGCCAGTGAAATGGAATGAAGCACGGAGCAAGGGAAAAGAAAAAGGTGAGAATTGAGCCAGTTACTGGATAGAAAATGATCTCAAAAACCAAACGTCCCAACCTTCATTTACATCGACGAACAAAGACACCTCTTCCGAATTTTTTACCATTTGAATAAAAAACTGGAAGAAACCATCAAGAACAGCAAACATCCTATCGACGACAACAATCCCAATGTAACAGTATCTACAATTTGCCTGATGAGATGCACAACTGTCGGTTTTAGATACATTTCCCATGTATCCTCGGCTTTCGCCATCGCCAAACTCGACCTGAATGGAGTCAGGATGTCTGTCCACATAAAATGAAAGCATGGACTAGGCTCTGAGCAGCTCGGACTTGGTCAGCTGTTCCAGAGACCACTACAACACCTTCAGAAGCCCCATGCTTTTGATCGTGAATGTCCACCATCGCACCTGAAATCTGTGATCACCCAGGGTCGATGAGACTGCGATCAATTTAATCTTATTCCCATGACTTAAACATCTGCTTACCTGTCTGATCTGATTCAGATTGCTATCATCCTCTCCATGTACATGCCCTAACAAATTTTGTGGGATCACAATCTCAATGGATGTGCTTGTCATCATGGGGCCTGGGTTTCCACTGATTGCAGAGATTCATCAACAGAAAGCCAGGATGATCAGACTAAAACATAAACAGGGAGAACTTTCTGAATACAGCAATCCAAATATCACACATGAACATCAAGTGTCCCAGACATGTGCCCCATAATTGCAGTCAAGTTCAAAAATATGGGATTTAAGTCCCTGCAGATTTGACTACAGTATTCTACATTTTGTTGTTTCTGCATTACTTTAATTCATTCACCATCTAGTTTAGTGTATCAGGCAGATGCATTTAGTAGGTATTTGAGTAAGCAACAAAGAAAAGGAGCATTACCTTCCGAAAGGCCAACTTCCTGGAGCCCTACTGGAACCAAAATCAGGCATTCCCCTAGGATGACTACCACTGAAACCCTAAAATAACTCCAACCAACAGAAATCAATTCCAGATGTAAGATTTGATGGATAAATCTTGTTCATTTGCAAGTTCATTGAGGGCACGTAGACTTTTTCAAAAAGTGCAAATAACATACTTGTGGAGTCCACATTCTTGGTGAAGGTGGTCTGTCAAATGGAGGACCATAACCTGGTCTGTCACCCCCATAAGGATGCGGAATATGCTCTCTAGGTGGAATGCTCCGGTCCACTCCATGAGGAAATGGAGGCTGTAAATCAAAGGGTGGCGGGGGAGGGATAGGACGGTCCATTCCATGAGGGTGTGGATAACGGCCTGGAGAATGTGGGTAATGGCCTGGAGACTGTGGCTTATGCCTCGGCCTGGAAAATGGGGGTGGCATTTCATTGAAGGGAGGCAAGTGTGGTGGGGCCGCAAAATTTGAACGCGGGGATTTCATTGGGAATATGGTCTCACGAATTCTGCCAGTTATATGAAACAGAGCATCTTGTACAGAATGCAAGTTTCCCACAACCTGCCAAAAACCACCCAGCTTTCAACATCATAAGCTGCATTAATTCGATAACTATGAACAACTCCTCCAGAATATCAACCAATGGATGGAAAAGTTGCTGATCTTACCTAGCAAAATCAGGCAGATTTACACTATGGATTAGATTCAAGAGCACGACACTTTTAACATTTTTGTGATAAAGGGTAAACGAGACCAGCAGACTGTTGAAGTCAAGAATCGCACATTACCTGCACAACCTCATGATAGTGCGAATCGAACTTTGGAGAATGTTCTTTCACAAAAACTCGTATACTGGCACCAGTAGCCCTCTTCAATTCATTGATAAAGAAACCTCCTTTACCTACCAAGAAACCTATCTGCTGTGAAGGCACAAGAAGCCTTGCAATAACTGCAACTCCAGGTTCAAATCCAATCTCTGTAATTCTGTGATGCACACGCATGACAGCGTCCTGTGCAGCAGAGCGTATTAGCTCTGAGTTCTGCAATGAAGGGTGAGAAAGAAGAGGTAAGTTTTTGACAAACTTGTAATAAAATAGATGCAGCAGACATGGTCACGATCCTTCCTCTCTAAAATCCAGAGAGATGCAAGAATGTTGCAGAAAAAGAGTTCAAATCTAGGACTGCCCGCAATTGCAAGTTTTACACTGGCATACCAGATCAAGTCCTCACCAGTCACCATTGTAGTTTCACCCACCCAGAGCAAAACAATCAGTTAATAACTTGACCATGTTATTTAGTTCTCAAAAACCACAGCTCCACAAGATTCACCCAATTATTATATCCTTCATTCCTTAAATCACCACATATGTTTCTCATAAGGAAGATATGCTATAGATGCACACTCATTCAAGAGCATTCATGAGAAAAATATTTTAGATCATAAAACATCTAAGAATCTGCAGACTCCACTAAGTTGAATAAGGTGTGATAGTTGTTGCTGTAGAACATCTAACAAATTATTTTCAAAAAAAAAAAAAAAAATCTAAGAAAGAGGGCTCACAAGGAAAATACAGCAAATAAATTTCAACTATAGAATAGGATGAACGTGCCTCTCGTGCGGAAATTATAATGACTTTCTCATCTGAATCTGGTGAACCATCAGCAACTTTGATAAATGCACCAGTCTCATTTTGCATGGCACGAACTACAGAGCCACCTTTACCTATCACACTGCCAACTTTTTCTCGCTGGCATAGCAGCTTAAATATGACCTCCTCTTCCACCACCATCCTACGGTTGGCTCCAATGACCTCAGGCCCAGAATAAGGAGGGTAACCCATGGATAGATGATCGGCGGCATGCCGTCCAGATGGATGGCCCTCTTTAGGAAAAGGATCCATATGAGAAGATGTTGAAGAAGGCAAACCTCCGGAAGCTTTAGCAGCTGTGGCACCTGACTTGGCTGAATCAGCCCTAGGGTTTTCCTGAAGACAACTTGAAACAGATAGGAGTGCTTTCTTCACGGCTGGGAATTTTCCTGTAATCTGTATCGCATTATCATAATTAAGACACACGCATACAGTAATTACCATAGAAGGACCATATAATGAGAAGCCACAAAATATACAGAGAGCAGACAAAAGTCGGTTGCATCTCAGCTGCATACAATAAGAGGAAAAGGCCTATTTACTTGTACTGTATTGATAGAATCTACTGCCACATCCCAGACTAAAGCCGTTAACGTGGTATACCATATTAAGGGTCACACAACTTAATACTCAATTTTTATCATGACATACTTAATTTGCCGTGATTCCTTCAACAAACTTACCAAAATGCTTCAATGTGGAATGGTCCAATTTTCATTCTAATGTTCATCTTTGTTGGCATTTCTTCTCTCATTATTTTCTCTAGCTGTAAAATATAATGTGTATCATTGCTGGTGCAAGATCTTTCAAAGTAGTTAATTTTGTGACCAGTATGGGGAGAAAACACATGGAAGCACTCACTAACTTGAGAGATAAAAACAGGAAAAAATGAAGTTTCATTATTGACCAACAAGAAATGCAAGATTAAGTGACCATTCCCATTACTTCCAAGCGACATTCACATATTTCCAGTGCTTTATTTAAGGCTCCTAACTTTATAGCTGATATGTCCGAAGAAGATTAAACTTGTGCTCATTTCCATCTTCTGTTGCTAACAGAACTTTGTCATTATCTCCACACAGTAGAAAAGGTTAATTACCAATGCTTGTCCAGCATTGCCCATATTTCCAATCATAGAGTAACAAAATCAAAACCTCAGACACTTCTTTCTCAACTGCCTTTCTGCACATTATGCAAATACAAATATAAGCAACAAAACTGCCAGTTCATCAACTACCAAGGGCTCAAAATTCAGAATCCTATTTAGGCCTAACTCATTTGATTTTACACAAAGCTACAGTAGCCAACAAAATTGACTAGTTTAAGAATAGTAAACTAATAAAATAATGTTTGTTTTCGCTTCCAAAAACATCTATCCCTAACCCTCAGGCACGTTTCTAGTCACAACTATATAGTTAGAGCAAAATCGAGCACCTTTTTCTATACTCCTCATCCACACCCCATCAATATTAAAACCTACCAAATGTGCTAGCATGCAAATTCATTATCACCCAAATATGTGTGACATTCGACTTTCAACAACAGCAAAGGATTCGGCATATTTAGATGGTATGCAAGCATAAGGAGCTCTATTAAACTACATAGTAAGAGCGAAATTGAGCACCTTTTTCTTTACTCTTCATCCGCACCCCATCAATATTAAAATCAACCAAATGTTTTAGAATGCAAATTCATTATCACCCAAATGTCCACAACATTTGGCTTATAATAGCAAAGGGTTAGATGTTATGTGAACATAAGGAGCTCTATGAAACTACATAATAAGAGCAAAATCAGGCACCTTTTTCTTTGCTCCTCATCTGCACCCGATCAATATTAAAACCTACCAAATGTGTTAGAATGCAAATTCATTATCACCCAAATGTCCACGACATTCGACTTACAACAGCAAAGGGTTCGTCAAATTTAGATAATATATGAGTATAGGGAGCTCTAGGAATTTGCAAACAGCACAATCAAAGTGCAAATGCAATCATACAAGTGGCCAGAACAGAAACAAGCAGCACCTCTATCAATTCGTCTCTGGAAGAGGCAAAGGACTGATGATCCAAGGGCAATACGGTGACGGAAGCCCCACTCTCATGCCTAATGCTCTCGATTCTCTCTAAAACTTGACGGTCCACCTGATCACTCCGCGCCAACATCCTACACACCACGTAACCCCTGCCGCTTCCGCTCTCGTGAGGGCTCGAACTGCGGCTCGGATCACTCGATGCGCCGTCATCCACCCTATTTCGTTCCACCGAAACTATCTTCTCAAAAACCCTAACTAAAGCTCGCTGCGCTGGGGACAGCTCCTCGCGCCTTCCTACATTCGAGCTCGCGCCGATACCGCCGCTGGATTCCGAATCCGGGGCCGGATTGTTCCTGTCTTCGGGCTCGGTTAGGCTCGAGCTGGCGGTGGCGCATTCGGCGGAGGATATGAGAATCACCCGATCGTCGCGCGAGGAAGCCGGAGGAGGCTCGTCGAGGACGCGCACTTTCGCGCCGGCGAGGTCGCGCGAGCCCGAAACGACGCCGCCGGCCTTCGCCGCGGGGCAGAGGAGCCTGAACACGGCGCCGGCGTGCTGAGAGGAAGCGCAGCCGGGCTCCGAAGCGGCGGCGCAGGCCGACGGCGGCGGGGGGCGCCTGGCGGCGAAGGGGGCGTCCATGGGGAGGCGGCCACCGCGCGGTGCTCACGGCCGTCGAGGAAGCGTCGGGACCTTTACGACTCGTCGTATCGGGTCTAGTCGGGAAAAGATGCCCATAGCGTCCTCCGTGTCCGCTGCCCGCTACTACGCATTTATTTCCGTGCAAATTCCTAAAGAACTTAGAGAAGAAGTTGCCGATCATCTTGACAAAGCTTGAACCCTCCTTTGCATTTCCACTTTTACTTCAAAATGTTGGAAAGTTTAGGACAAAATTGATAATCGATCAATTACTTGTGGTCCAATCATGCGAGCATGCGTGGATTTTTCTAATTCAAGTTCACCGAGCTTGAGATCCGATTTTGTCGGAACTGAAATGTCTGTCGGAGTTGATGAGGGCTTTGATATAAAAAGTTTCAAGTCCAATGTTCGTGTGGGGGAAAACTCATTATTCAAGACCATTTGTTTTTTTTTATGAAGCAAACACACTATTAAGCTCCTTTTTTAACATAAAATGTGACGTTTTTTAAAAATATTTTTAAGAAAAATAATAATATTTGTTGATATTTAGTTTAAACGATTATCTTTCTGGTTTAAACATTAAAATGAACTGAAAATTATTTTTCATCGTTTTTGGTAAAGAAAATCTTATTTGATTTTCCTAAATAAATATACATTATCCGAGCACGATCGACTTGCACATGGACAATCTGAGAGCCAAGCACAGGCGCTAGGGTCTTGGGCTTGAGCATGAGCACTAGAGTTCCAAAGCCGGACTATTTAGACTCAATCGGGTGGGTTCACTGCAAAGAGCCCGGGTACGTGCACAGGTTCCCTTTGCCAAAATGTAAAGTTTCTGGGAAAAGATGCCCATAGTGTTTTCCACGGCCGCAACTTGCTACCACACTTTTATTTCCATCCAAATTCCTAAAAACTTAGAGAAGAAGTTGCCAATTATCTTGACTTAATTCCTCCTATGCATTTCAACTTACTTAAAAAAACATTGGAAAGTCTATGACAAATTTGATAACCAATCAATTCCTTTCGGCCCTTGAACTAGAGCA